>OX421399.1:14113806-14714224 GCA_949126875.1 Lochmaea capreae
TAATTTTATTTTTACTCTTACCAAAGTGTTAAACGAAAGCGTCTTTTTTACGGACCAGAGGACGACCTTCACCTCCTGAGGGAGGTTGATGGCCAAAACCCCTTCGAAGACCCGTCTCGATGGTCTAAAATTTCCAAAAACCTAGCAAAGGCAACTGGGAAGGAATTTAGTACCAAGAAGTCTACGAGAAAGGGTGAACCTGCTTGTTTCCAAATATGAAGAAAAAGCAAACACCAATACGGATACGGATACGTGTAAAAACTTATGACAAGCTAAAAGTGTCTATTTTTATCATTTTTCGGCTTATTTAATTTTGCATAGGTATTTTAAAAGCTATATCTGACTGTTTATAATAAAAAGGATCATCAAATCAATACCAAAGAATCAAATTTCAAATCTAAAATCTCTCCAAATTAATTTTTATCCTTGGGGCGATTTTCAATAGGGTCAACAAGTCAGTTGGTGCCGGTGGACATGCCCTATGGCTCTTAACCAAATAATACCGTAATGTATTGACCAATTTTTTTCCAGGTGGACTGTGACAAAGTAATTCAAATGCCAAAATTAGATATATATTTAAATAATGTAGCTTTTCGACTTGGAGGAAAGCAGTACATTATGAAGGTAAGTAGAATATGCTGGTTTCTTTATAATGGTGACAACAAAATTCAATAAAATTTGGGGTAGTGTGGTAAAAAGTTATATTCAAAATAAAATTTTTAAGGCAGAAAATAGTGATTTGGTTTAATAGGCAGAAAAGCATAAGATTGCTGGCATTGAATCTTCTTTTCTGCCATGTGAAACATATAATTTTTTCTCAAAATTCGTTCCAATTTCACGCAAAATCCAAATAGTTAAATGAACACAATATTCAAATAATTAAATTATTTTAACAAAGAAAATTGGCTCTTCGTTACTATGTTTAGGTACTGCTATTGACATTTGTAGAATTGTTTATGTTTACCTACCTTAATGTCATTGTCAATTTGTCAAGTAACTGTTCGAAATGGATTTAATTAAAAATAAGTTATTACCATTAAATTTGTGTCATTTTTCTCTTATCGTTTTGTCTTCATCCAATGTCATTGTCAATTTTGATTACCAATTTGATTTAAATTATGAGGGCGCGTTGTATCAAACGCCTAAACTCAGTTTAATTATAACTGATGTTTAGACTGTGACATATTGATTTATTTATTATCATCAATTACATCAGTCTAAACATCAGTTATAATTAAACCGAGTTTAGGTGTTTGATACAACGTTGCATGGCAACAAACTTTTTCTGCCTTGGCAGTGCAAAAATACACCTTTTATACAATTGTCATTAAAAAGCTACTTTTATTGTAATTTGGAGAATTGTAATAAAAAGTACACCTGTAAGATATAAAAAAATCTAAAATTCTTATTTTTTAGGAATCTAATTCAACGACAACAATTTGCGTTTCTGCTTTCTCACCGATGTCGTCTTCATCATCAGAAAGCTTGTGGGTTTTAGGAGGAGCCTTTTTGGCACAGTTTTACAGTATTTATAATGTTCAAGATAAAACTGTTGGGTTCGTTAGAGCCGCCTAAAACTTCAAATTACATTTAAAGTATGAATGGTTAATATACATATACACTTTTTTTGGATTTGGTAATTAATCTGGAGTCTTCATATTGAATTTTGTATTCTTTATACTTAGATACCTAATTTTAAGCTCATTAGAATCTAGTTGAATGTTTTACTTTAAATATATACTTATGCTTAATTTTCCAAATATACATTCAAAATATTATTTATATTATATATTAGTATTATTTATCCCCCAGTCACATATTTTATAAATTGGAGATTATTTCCAATATGTTTACACGATTATTTTAATAAGAGATATACATGAAAATGTGCTAAAAAGTTGTGTGATTCCGAAGAGCTTTCTGTCAAAAAGAAAAAGGAAGTTGATTCTAAAAGGAATGAGTCCATAATTTTCTCAATTCAAAAATATACTTGGTACTATGGTGGTTATGCTACTTAATTAGGTACCTTTTGTAAAAAATATACCCATGAAATATTATTGTGTATAGGTACATTGCATATTATTTTCAATGCGCTCCCATTTTTCTTACATTGTCAGAGCAGACTTAACAATTATCAGTAATTTTATACATATATATATAGTATGTCTGGCCTCCATGGCCAAACTATCTAACGAATGGTAAAAGACTGACAAAAACTATTACTAGCAAGATAAGGGTCCAAGTACCTCAACACTGCTTCCAGAAAAAACAAATTTATATGTTTATTGCTTCCTTGCAGAAGAAATCCATGCTACAATGAAATCTATACTCATTTAATCTGCGCCGGATTAAGACTCTGAGAGGCCTGGGGCTAAATTTCGAAAAAGCCCTATGAAGGGCAGAGAAAATTAGGATGACAAGACATTGCAACAAATATAATAGATATTGTTTGTGGTTCTTTGTTATACATATAATATATAAAAATAATTTAAAAATATTTTTTTGTTGACTTCGCTTTGGCAAAATTTGCAATTAAATCATCGAAGTCAACTGACCTAAGCAAGTCTTTTTCAATACTCAATCTTGCTAAAGCAGATAATCTCTCATTCAGTAATTGTCGACCGAAACATGTTTTTAATCCGTTTCAAAACCGAAAAGGATCTCTCTCCGTCTCGCAATTAGCAACCACCGGTATGGTCACAAGTACTTTGAACGCAATCGATGTGATAGGAAATACTTCAACCATATCGAGCTTAATTATCCAATTTAGAACTTTTATAGGATTTAGTAGGTTATCATTTTCCTTGTCAAGTTCTTCTGAACAGCTTGAAAACATAACTTTCGATTGATTTTTCAATAATAAAATAAACCGCTTTAGTTCAAAGAATAAGCCTTCATCTAAATCACTTTTATAAGCTTCAACTAGTTCATTCACTCTTACTTATTTGCAGCTCGGAATCATCAATGACTAGCAAGTGCAGTAAAAATGTAAAAATGTATCAACTTTAAATTTATCAGAGCTAGATAATGTAGAATGTTTCACGCTTCCATCTGCTAATTTTTTGACTAGTTTTCGTTTTCTTGAGTGACTCACTAAAACACTAAGCGTTTTAGCTTTTTCTTCAAATTCTGCAAACTTTTCACGCAAGCCTTAACGAAATCTACTAAAGATAACAGCGTTTTACTGGCAGAAATCAAATCAATTTCAACTTTTTGAAGGTATTGACTTGTAGCGTCAAATTGACATTGCCCCAGTAGTATGTTTGAATAATATTTTCGTTAAAAATTTTTCGGTTAATAAGTAAAGATAATATCTCCTCTACAATTACATTAAAACTTATTTCAGTTTTTCGTACAACTAACGTGTTTTAATATTCAGTTAAAAAAATAAATGTTCACAGAGAATGTAGTTTGTTGAAAATATTTGTTTACAAAAATTCGTCCCAAAAAAATTTGTTCCGTTTCAATTTCATAAATCGTGTCCGTAATTGGAATTTATAAATTTTTTTCGGAAGCAAGGGCCTTTCGGGCCCGGTGCTATAGCCCCAGCAAGCCCCTCACTTAATCCGGCGCTGCATTTAATTTCCACTTCTAATTTGATCATTTTTTAAATAATGGTTTGATACGGAAGTTGATCCACCTTTAGATTATTTTTTTTATTAAATGTCCAGACAATAACTATGTACAATATTCATTTGAATAAAAGATAAACTTTTATGTGTTACATGGGATGTGTCATTTAAAATTTCAACCCTATTATTATCAAACTAATATTTAAAAGGACATTAAGTTGAAAAATGATCTTTGTTAGATTGATTACCCATATACCCGATTCAAATTGAACCTTTTGATGATATTTTAATTAAAAAATAATTGGTGGGTTTCATTATAGCAATAATAATTGAATATCTTTTGACATTTTAAGTCAAATGAATGTCAGTTTTGATACATATAGGTCTATATAAAAGGATCTTCAGATTAAAAAAAATATTTATATTTAAAAAATGTTTTTAGTATTAATTTCTGTATTTTATTGTTTACTTACAGGTAAGTACAATTTATATATTTGCCATTATTAAATCGTAGGTACTGGTAAAAAATTAATTAAAGACAGCTAGACGATGAAATGTTAACACTGATTGTAATTAATAATAATATTTAAATATATTAAGGAGTCAAATAGAAACAATTTTAGAGTAGTTAGCAAAAACAATAATTGTTTTTCTATTAAATGTATTTTTCTTGATCCCTAATCAAAGGAAATATTTTTTGTGTGGCCTAATAATGGACATTCTGTTTAGCTGAATGGCTGTTGTGGCTCGCTAGTAAAGTAGCACGAATTTACAGCGCCAGATCTAAGCGTAATCTCATAACTTATCAATATATTTCGGCTAGGGAATCAATATTCCTTCTAGGAAAGCAAGAAAATTAGTAAACTACACGAGACCCTTTATATTTAGCCATTTGGATCAATAAAAAACTAAAAACTCTTCGTCCTCACTTTAAGCCTCCAAAGGTAGGTTACTGTTTAAGGTTTTTTGTTACAGTCTGCAATGCAGAAGCATCGTTTGTAACAATTCCTCAAGGTGACATTCAGGGCCATCATAAAAAATCATACAATGGTCGAATGTATTCCGCATTTGAAGGGATACCTTATGCACAACCACCAATTGGAAATTTAAGATTCGCTGTGAGTATTTTTTAAGCAAAAATCACCATTTAATGATGAGACCTGCTTATTTATACCTCGCACCTTTGGAGAAACACTGACACAAATTAAAATGCATTAATTGTTCAGCAAACGCATTTGGAGTTTTTTAAATTTCATTTTGGGTTTCTGGCAGTAAATAGGAAATATTTATAAGATGCAAATTGTTAGTTGATCTTTGTATATATTATACGAAAAATTTATATTTTTGTTTTCCTTGAGAAATAACTTCTCTTAAATCCATGAAATTTTGGAAAAAGTTAGAAATGTATCATTGTTCTTATAACATTTTTCTGAATTGCGCTCAAAAGAAAGGGGGTTGAAAGACAATAAATTTATGTAAAATTCATGTAAAATAAACTCAAAACAAATTCATAATGTCCCAAAATTAAAAAAAAAGTATTATAAAAGGGTTCATAAAATATTTTGGAAAAATATTAGTGTTAATAATGTACACTGTCTTCAGTTGTGAGGTTTTTTTTCCAAATTTTATTTTTACTGACATCCATTCGCCCATGCCATCCACCAACAGTCTCTGAAAACGCGCCTAAAATAGTGTAAAGTGTTAGGATTTGGTGGAGTGAACAGTGTTCAGTATCATCCACTAATTTTTGAAAATTTTTGCTATTATGTCTCTCCAACGGTGCAACTTATAAACAAACAGGATACCTACATGTGAGCAAAAAACCGATTTTGTTTTGAATGTTTTTGGATCACGTTTATTAGTTTTTGGATATTTTAGGAACCAGAAACTGCTGGAAAATGGAGTGGAAAATTAATAGCTAATAGAACCTACTCATGTGCCTGCTATTTTCCTTTTATTGGTTTAAGAGGCGTTATGGGTAGGCATTTCTTTAATAATTAAACGCATTTAAAGAATAAGATTTTTTCTCATCGATAATCATAGTTATACTGGTGTTGTTTGTAATCGTAAGTGAAGATTGCATCACTATTGACCTTCTGATGTCGTTACAATAGACGTCTTATAGGTTGAATGCTCATTTGGAGTTGAATACGCGTGAACCAGTTTCCAATAATATCTGCGACGTTACAGAATCGACACACAAAAGTTGGTTGTACAGGAATAACTAGAATGGTGGACATCCCCACCTCGACAGAAACAGGCGATGCTATTTCTTCCAACTGCAAACCAAAATCCGTGAACTATATTAACATCACTATTAACATTATCATTAACAAACGGATTAGAAGCAGATTTTGATAAATAACAAGTTTTTCCAAATTATTTTAGGAGTAGAAGACTGCTTATATGCATACGTGTATGTGCCAGTGCAGAAAATTACAGGAGACGAAAATTTGAATGTAATTGTTCACATACACGGCGGAGCATTTATGCTTGGTTCACCCTGGTTTCTGGCTGGACCTGATTATTTAATGGATGAAGACGTTGTTTATGTTTCATTCAATTATCGTCTAGCAATCCTAGGTGACTAATATATTTTTAAACTTAAGCGCAGGGTGATAAAATTCTTGGAAAATAAACTTGTTAGTGATGATGTCATTATAATTTGTGATCGAATAAAACTTTTTAGGATTTTTAAGTACTGAAGACGAAGTTGTATCTGGCAACAATGGATTGAAAGATCAAGCAATGGCTTTGAAATGGGTAAAAGATAATATCAAATATTTTGGTGGAAATCCTGATTCAATAACGTTGACTGGATTTTCAGCTGGTGCTGCTAGTGTTCACTATCATTATCTTTCACCATTATCAAAAGGTAAGTACATATAAACATACCATGTACGGAGGGTGGCACTGTAGCAGCTTTGGAGATACCGTTATCTTAATTTGTTTATTCCAGGTTTGTTTCATAGAGGTTTATCACAAAGTGGCACAGCACTTGCACCTTGGGCAGTCACGGAAAATCCGTTAACAAAGGCACAGCAAGTAGCTTTCCACCTCAATTGCCCAACAAACTCAACAAAAGAAATGGTTCAATGTTTACGTAGATCTAATGTTAAAGACCTTTTAAAAGCCATGACGAAACTATTTTTGTATTTAAAATCCGTACCTCTTATTATTTTCGGACCGGTAATAGAAAAAGGAGACAATTCCTTTATAAATGAACATCCTTATAAATTATTTAAACTAGGTAAAGTTTTCGACGTTCCCTGGATCACATCGAATGTCAAGGACGAAGGAATTTTTCCAGCTGCAGGTAATAAATGAATGGGATGTGAATAATATTAAATACTTGGTGGGCAAACTTTAGTTTGGTACAGCACACACTGATCAGAAGCACGTGCTTCACCAAACTAAAGTTCGGACAGTTCTACGTATTGTGTGGTTTATTGCTTATACCTATTCAAATCCTTTTTCCACTGTTACAGGTTTGATAATGAGCCATGCCATAAAAGAGATCGATACAAAATGGAATGAAATTATGCCGTATTTGCTTGAATTGTACGATACAATAGACGAAGCTGACAAAATTCCTGTTGTGGAAAATATTAGAAAATATTATTTGGAGGGTGACCCAGCTACAGAGGATAATATTTATTCATTGGTGAAAGTACGATAACTTCCATGTTAACGTTATTCAAACACCCCTTTTCTATACAATCTTCTTATTCAATGACTTTCTGATGTTTATGCTAGTACTAGGTCTTTTACGCATTTATTTTTAACATTCACTACAACATATAGTTTATAGGTTATCAAAACGTGCTATAAGCATATTCCCCCGTCAAGACACACCTTTCATAGTTTCATATGTCATGTCATGTGTCTTGTATTTCCCAGTAGTGGCTACTGTTCAGTATGACACTTTCAAGGTCGTTTTTCACTTCGTCTCTTTTCATTGTCATCTGACAAGGATTTGGAGGATTATTTTTTAGCAATAAATAAAAACATCTCTGTAATTTTGAATGTTTCAGTTGTTCAGCGATAGATTCTTCTTCACCAGTACAGATACAGCAGTACGATTACAATCAAATGTTAATAAAAGTCCTGTGTACTATTATTTATCCACTTATATACCGGCTAATCCATCAATTCCGTATTTTGGAATGAAAAAAGGTAAACGCTTTTGCTTTGATTTTAAATCATCTCGCATAAGTTGTAATTTTTTGCTTTTATGAATCCATCTTAATAATTGTTCATTGCAGGAGCTTGCCACGGCGACGATGCTGCTTTATTATATAAACCAGGTACTGTTCCACTTAAAAGAGACAAGAAAGACGAACGAATGATAAATATTTTTAAAGAATTTATCACTAAATATGCAAATAGCAGGTAATTATTGGATAAACCACAAAAAATAATGACTCCTATATTTATAATTTGAAAGTATTTTTCATAAACTTTTTTTTAATAATATATGTATTTGCTAAGACACAGAACAAACAGTCTTGATATCATACTAAAATCATTTTTATTTTAGTAAACCTTCATTTAATGATATTGATTGGTTACCAGTAGCACCTGAAAGTAAGTTGATAAATGCTTTTAAAATAAAATCTCCAATCGAAATGGAAATGACCAAAATGGAGACGATAGGATCATCCGAATTTTGGGAAAATTTACCTATTAAGGAAAATGCAAAGTTATATCCAGAGTTACGTTAATTTTTAATTACGTTTATTGTGATTTTCTCAATTAAAATTGTAAAACCTTTATTGTTAATTAGTTGGTTAATAAATTTATTTAACTTTAAGCGTATAATAATTACTATATATTACTTTCGTTTCGGTAACACAGACCGTAGATATAGGTTATGTTCCAATATTACTGGTTACAGCAAGCAATTTCGGAACGCTTTACAGTAGCAGTAATCTTAAACTGCTGAGGATAATCGGAACGTATTGGTCAGTAACAGTGTTTGAAAAGGAACAAACAAAACATAACCCATTTATTTATCATAGTAAAGTTAAATTAAGCGATAACGATACTAATTCAGAAAAATCAGATCTGCATAGATTACTAATAAAAAAATCTGTCTCAACGCTCTCAACAAATACATAACCTAAATTATTCCAATTTGGGGAAGGGATACTGGGAGTGCATGACCACTTCTGTAACAGTGGTCTCTTGAAAAGTGGTGCCAAATCTTTACCAGTGAATTTCAGTAAAATCAGAATGACAAAATTTACTGTTCAGGAATATCGGAGCATAACCATAATCTACTGTTTTACCAGTACAATATCGAGTTTTTTTTAATTGTATTGTTTTGTCAAAATAGTGTCTGCGTCAATGAGTTGTATTTTTGACAACCTATGACATTTGATAACCTCAAATTTAAAAGTATACATGCCGGTAAATCGAACAGTAGCAACTTGGCATCACTGAACCTTAGTGTAGTAGTATAATTTGAGCGGTAAATTTAAACGGACATATAGTAAGCATTGCCGATCTGAACCTATTAATTGATAATATTTGTGTAAATGAACACTACATACTGGAATGGTAAGCGTAGTTACCATTTTCATCCATAATCGTTGGTCGTGGCTGCAATATTATCAAAAATTTTGGATAAATATTATAGCACGATGACTACCTCCTCTCATCTAAACCAGTTTATTTTTATCACACCAATTGGTTCACAATTAGGTAGGGTATGTTTCACTTACCATAATTTTTAAATAAGAATCATTAAATTAAGTCATAACATTGTTTATTCATTTTTTTTATGCAAATGCCTATATAATCATTATCGTTTATGAGTCGTTTTAAAATATAATATATCAACTAATATTATCTAACTGGTTTGTCTGGGTCTAAAAGTTTTGTTGGAGAATTTGATTACAACGTCTTGTACTCTCATGTTAGGAGTGAGAAATTGTTGCAGACTATCAACACCTTGTCTAGGCTGTCTGTCGAAGGGATAGCCCATGGAACGACGATCAGGATATAGTCTGTCCTTAATACCACAGAAACTGTCAGCATCGTTGCAAATTCCACTAATATCTTGTTCAATCTGTAAGAAAAAATTCAAATTTAATACAATTTGATATTGATAGAAATGTTGAAATAAAAGAGTTAGGTACTTACTCCGTCATCTGCATAATTGGAAATCATAACGAACAAGTCGCATCTAAATCCAGGATTATCAGTATTTCCCATGGGAATCAACATGTGTTGTGGCCAACCACAGCCGCAAAAGTTGAATTGATCCAAATTGTTACCTCCTTCTGGTCTGTTCGTGTCTAAGTCACGGAAGGTCCTATCGAATGGAATCGTCACAGAAGAATCAGTTGAAGCGCGAACAATAGTATTTGATCCTTGTTTCACTGAAATAAGTAAAATTGTAAATAAAGAAGACCGTCTTACAAAAACATAATTGGCAACTTACGGTTAACTCTAAATCTATCCAGTTCTATGAACATATTTTTCTGATCTCTGAATAACCATGGATTTCCCTTTTCGTCAACTTTGGGCGCCATAAAGATCCTGCAAGTTCCTTGACTGGCATTACCAGTATTGTTTACTGTAATGCGGTAGTTAAATGGTTGATGGTTAAGATGGGTAAATCTTACAAATACAGCACCACGAGGCTGGAAATCCATTCCTCTAGAAAGATCTAAATCGGATTGTTGCCAGAAGGTGTTGAAAGTATTACGGGCATTACCGGATTCTACGACTACACTGTCCACACTAACCCCAGGATAGTTTAACTAAATAAACAAATAGATACAATTAATGATAGAAACTCAAAATAAATAAAAAATATTAAGTAAAGTTATGCAAATTCACCTGTTCAACTGTATATCTTGGCAGAGTAGATTTGAATTGTTGGAAAATATCATCGATGTAGCTATGCCATCTATAGAAAATAGGATCCCGCATGGCTGTAGCAGAATCACCCATTACACCAAAAGATTCCTAAAAATTAGTTATTAAATCTAAATTTTTAAAATATATTTTAATTATACGTACAAGATGTCTATGATCAGGATCATGAATGTAGGACACAAAAACGTGTCCCATATTGTGTAAATCTCCATAGAAGTCCCTATTAGGTGATAATACACTCGCTTCTATAATGTTACCCAATACGTCAATACCTTCATTTTCAGTCAGATCAGTAGTTGTACCATCAGCCTGTAAATAATTCAAATTAAGCACCAATATTGTTTTTTTTAGATTGATTGCTCACATTGGTTACTCTTCCAGTATGGATACATTCGAAGATTCTGTCTCTCCATCTTTCAAGATCGTCAATGTCTTGGACTATTTGATCTACTTCTCTTCTGAGATTTGTTAGTTTCTGATTGGCGACACGGGCTGGCCATGATCTGCTTGATACTAAGCTATCAAGTTTTGGGAAATAAGCTTCTGGAATAGCTTTTCTCCAGTCAATGAATCTTTCTACTCGCTTCAATCCATTACAAAGTCTTTCAAAATTGTACCTTAAATTTGGAATTCAGAGTTTTAGATTCTTTTTATGGAAACTGGTAAAAAATTACCATTCAATAATGAGTAGTGCAGAAATTATCAGTGCAAGAAGATAACAATGATGGAAAGGACTTAAATATCTACTAACCTGGCAACAATTTGCTGGTGCATGTAGTAGAAAAGTTCTCCTCTTCTATTTTTATTAACAACTTCTAAAGCAGCTTCGAATGGATAGACCAAATGCCAGTGCCAGTGATGAAGATTTATGCCTAAATCTTCCCTGAAGTAAGCCAAACGGTGCTCAAATTCTAAGTTTGATGCGGTAAAATCTTTTGGAATCTCAATCGGAGTCTAAGAATTAAAAAAAACAGTTGAATTATCGTTATAAACAACTAAAAAAATAGGAATTTACCCTTGATCTAGTTGGCACAACATTAGCTTCTTCCCTAGCTTGTGCGAAAACTTTGCTATCGACATACTTGTCAGGGAAAGATCGAATAAATGATGGTAAATCTATATTTTTAGTATCTGGTCTATGTAAAAGAGCAACCGAAAGTGCGTAATTAAATAAGTAGGGATTGACACGATCTCTGGTATACACAGCCACCGATAAAAGATCGTCAATTGTACGCATACCTACAAAGTATATTAATTTATTAAGTATATTTAATAAAAGTTTTTCTCACCTAAATATATGTTAATAAGTTGTCCAGCAATTTTTCTATGTTTTGGAAGAAACAATGAAAAGTTTTCGTCTCTCCTTAATTCCAAAATTTCTCCAAGAGGAGGAATAGAAATTGTAGCTACTGGAATTTTTCCTCCTGAAGCTTCTTCTCCAAAACGGGAGACAATTTGATTTCCTACGTTTTTATATTTTTCAGGCTAAAATAAAATAAAATGGTATATGTCTAATGCAGAAAGAAACTACGTTCCTTATACAGAGAGAAAAGTATGTTAAATATAATATGTAAAAGCTTACCAAGTACGCTTTGGGGACATCAAAAACAGTATTATCTGTCCCCTTTGGCATAATAACCAATTCTTTGGGTCTGTCAAAAAGTTTGACGAGACTATTCTTTTTATTATTCATGATGATTGGCTGGTACTGAAATAAATAAAAAACATTTTCATCCTAATTCTATAGAAAGTACACAAATTCCTCCCGCTTTCCTATTTCCCTCCCTATTGGAAGAAATATACTTCGCTTAACAGGGAGAGGAAAACATGAACAAAAATTGTTAACTTATCACTGCATTTTCTATTTTTGTTATTTTCTCAAATATAAAATTACTATAAATAAATGCATTACAATAACTGTTATCAATTAGGAATTTCTTACCTGTCAGATGAACTAACTAAAGGACTTGTTCAACTGCCAAAAACAGACTAAATTATCTAAAAATTCGTTCGACTTTTATATTTAATATTCCCAAAATATTTTTAGATAAAATAGTTTTATCATAGTGGTTTTTGGACAATCAAAATACGGCCTAGAGTAACACAAATTTTGCGGTTTCCTATTTTTCAACAAATTTCGTAACAAAAATAAGGAAAATTAAATCTATTATACACGGTGATTGATTATAGTGTAATAAAGCTACACCTAGCACAGAGACCCACAGTATGAAGTCCTCAATGAACAGATAAATCTAGAGAGCTCTCCGCTATTAAACTATCTTCTTAAGTAACATAGAAGTATCAAATAGATATAGTTTTCCTTGGTATCCTATATCATTACACAGTTAGATCTTAAATAGAAAGAGAGGGCTAATAATACCTAAGCTTGGCTCTGTAGCAGCATAGCGCTGGTAAAAAAAAGCGCTGGACAAAATAGCGCTGGATATAAATAGCGCTGGACAAAATAGCGCTGGTCAAAATAGCGCTGGACAAAAACAGCGCTCCATAAAATAGCGCCGCCAAAAGATAATTATGCTTCTTTATTTTACTACTATCTCATACATAAAAATAGACTATAGTACCGAATTAGGATAATTAGGAATAACATATTTTTCATAAATTACAGTCATAACAATAGTTTTCCTAATTCAATTCGTCAATTCAACATCGCTTCCCGACCAACTGACACAGATCAAAGTGTAAACAACTACTTGTCAGTGTCATATTTATTAAAAGTAAAAAAAATGCAATTTGGTAACTCTCAAGAAAGGAGGTGATATATTATTCCACGAAGGATATAATTACCGAAATGACAAGCAACATAAAATTGCATTTTTTTAGTGCTGAAGTATGATGAAAAATATTTATTGTTGCTCTTACTTGTTTTCCGTTCCTTATATTCTGATATTGTTTGTTGTAAAGGAAGGTTGATGCTTAGCGGTGAAACTTGATTTTTTAATCACATCCTACAGTAATAGTTGATTTTCTAAGGATATTTCAACCGGCGCTATTTTATGGAGCGCTGTTTTTGTCCTGCGCTGTTTTTGTCGAGCGCTATTTTGTCCTGCGCTGTTTTTGTCCAGCGCTGTTTTTGTCCTGCGCTGTTTTTGAACAGTGCTATTTTGACCAGCGCTATTTTGACCAGCGCTATTTATGTCCAGCGCTGTATTGTCCACCGCTATTCTGCTACAGAGCCCTAAGCTTTAATATTTGTCTTTTTCCTATTCATATATTATAATTAAGTCAATCACAAAATAGGTCTAGCCCAAATATCAAACATCAGGTAGGCATTACTCCAAATGTAGCTTCTGTCATTCTGACGATGATATGTCAATATCGAAATAATTATCAATTTCTTAGAATTTTCATAATTTTTTCACTAAATAACGGAATTAATTAGAACAAATTTCATTTATAACAGTGAAATGATCTATATTTCACTTTAAAACTTAAATCTGTTTTACTTCCTAATTAGAACAACATAAGGTTATCTGCAGTTATACAAGGTATTTGAAAAGCTATAACCAATTGACTTAAAATCTTTATTAATTCTGTGTTGGAGGTAACGCAATTCAGGTACCTATTTAAAAGATTTAATGATTTTATTAGACTGTTAACCGCCGACTGCGACATCTTGTGCATCGTTGCAAGCTCTACATTCACCTTCTTTATCTCTGCTCTACATTTCCTTCAGAACAGCATAGAACTGACGAGCACCACAGGAAACATTGTCAGACGATGACAGAGACCAGGACTGGCACTGTGGCACAAAATAGCGATAAAGATTCCCTTGTAGGTTATCTATGATTCCCTTCGCTATTTCGAACCTACTCTGTACCTGAGTTCGGTCGTTCCCGAGCCTAGCTGAACATGACCGAAAATACGATAGCGAAAGGAATGATAGAGACAACTTCAAGGGTCTTTCTATTTAAGAGACATATCGTTTTGTCTAATTCTGCTCAATGTATAAGATTCGAGGTTATATTGTTGTTACAAATTTAATTTTATAGTGTTACTTGTGTTTGTATTATGATACTTTCCTGAAAGAAACTACAATAAGGTGAGCATTTAACTTTAGGAATCTTTAGAATTAAGCTTTTTGGGTGTTGGGTTGTTATTAAAATGTTTTAGGTTAATTGCAAAGTAAACTATGCTACCTATCTACTTCTACCACTTTCAATTAAATAGTTATAACAGAATTATTAATGATAAATGTCCAATTTCTTCTTCCTTTTTATTTTTATCATAAAATGGTCAAATTTGCATGATTTTTTCAGATTTATTAGTAGATTATTCTCTATCCGATTGACGATCACGAATTTTGTCAAACTGTAGCCGAGGCGGTAGAGATTCACTTAAGTATAGAGTACCGCTAACCAAGAATAGCCATTCTTTTCGTTTAATTGTTCTTTCCTCAAAATACAAATTGCAGAGGACAGTACAGTGACATTTTTGTCGCATTATACTGTTGTCAAGAATTATACAAAAAAGTACAATATCGCATGCGACAAAAAATGTCATTGTTTGAGAATAGAGCGCCTGAGCGGCAGTTTATTGGCAATATTCCTAGAATACTGTTATCCGTCTAAATCTAAGCTAGACGCTTTTTATCCTCTGGAATCGGCAATAAGTGACTTATTATTTTATGACCAGGAGAAGGAATTACTTGTTAAGGAAAAGGATGATGGTTGTCGCGTTATGTTTGAATTTATCTAATATCAGTCTCATGATAGAACTGCTATCTCATGGAAATATGCTTAACAATGCTTTCTGTGTTACTGTAGGTAGGATGGTATACTCTCACTTTTGTCAGTGTAATGACCATAAAATAAAGCAATGTTGGTCAGATATATTTTCTAAAATTGTTAGGCTCGCTACACAAATGTTCCTCTTACTTCAGTAAACTGTTAGTTCGTGATGTTATGAGAAAGCTAGTTTGGAAGTATTTTTTAAAAAATACATAATGTAAATTTATTAGTAAACATTAAAATAAGTCGCTTGAAATTACTGAAAAAAGAAAAATTAATTAAAACCACTTTTTATATGTTACTATATTTAAGAAAATTTTGGAGAGTTGGCAACGTAGTTGCACGTGCAGTCAAGACTTCGAAACAACCAATCATCAACTGCAGTATTCATCGTAACATAACGAAATAACCGAAGTATACTCCGTTTGACGATTTTAGCAGAAAAAATTCTACGGTCTTGAGGGTGTTCGGGGGGGTTGTGTTGTGGGTCGGCTTATAATCCATTAGTATCATTCAGTGTCGGCTGTGAATTTTGTTTTAAAAAAATATTTTATATAATATTTATTTCTTGGTTGAGTGAGTTTAGTGAATTGTTATAGGTATTTATAGGAAAGTGTAGGTGATCTAGTGTAGAAAGGTGATGCGCGGGATTATTGAATTGTGGATTTAAATATAAGAAGTTAGATAATCGAATGGTAATAATGGAATCTCGGCGTATCGCTGAACTTAGACAGGAGTATTTGCGCAAAATAAAAGGGTACCTTGATTCAAATAGAACTATAATTTATTTAGACGAAACTTGGTTTGATACGCATAATGTTGTCAAGTGTTTATTCATTTATTTGTTATTCAAACAATCCTTACGGTTTTATTACAAGAATAAATATATAAAATAAAATACATTTTAACTTAATATGTAAGAAAATAGTAGTAATGGTAATTATATTATAATTAAAACTGATGAGGATATACACCCACCTTTAAAATATGGTTGGATTGACGATACAAAAAACTGTTCTTTAGATACTCCCCCTGTTTTAGAGGAATGCGCTTTATTATTGTATTACAAATTTTATGAATTTTGTATGCAGGTTATTTTTTTTCATTCAAATTGATATAGTAGATTAACATTATTTCACAATATTCAAATTTATAAATATTTATATGCTTTTTCCTTCAAATGGATTAAAAATATGGGTCGTCACATTAACTTTGGAAGAACTATAAAGAACATTTCATAATATTTTATAAATCCCTTATTGCGCAACAGTAAACAGTGACAGATCCGTAGTTTGTGGAATATAGATAAGTACTAAAACATAAATTAAATTTATTGAAACAAAATTACTGAATTTAAAAAAAATTAAATTTAACTTTTATTTATTAATTGAAATTAAATGAATTAAACTGTCGAAACATACATGGTGGTCCACCGTATACGCTTGGATTTGTTATATGGGTAGGCAGATATGTTATCAAAAAATGTTCCAAATAAAAAGTATGTAGTTTAATAATGGCCAAAAATATTTCGTACTATACAGGGTATCTGCAAAACAGTGGAAGGTATCAAAGTTAAATTTTTTAATTAATAACTGATATAAAATTGAAATAGAATCGAAAAGGAATAAATCCCAGACAGCACAAGTACCTTTATAGAATATTCATAGAAGCACATGATGGAATGTTAGAATATTTCCACAACACAATCCATATATTCTACGCATATTGTATGGACATCCAAAGTGGACAGAGTTTCACATTCTATAAACATTCTCAGAATATACTGAAGAATTTTCTGAGAATATTCTTAGCCGCTCAATAGAATGTTTCCAGAATATTTCTTTCACGTCCTAAACGTTTTCCGAACATCCTGAAGGATTTTCTAAGAATATTATGAAAATATTCTTAGCAGCTTGATAGAATGTTTCCAGATAATGTCTTCTATATCCTTGGCACATTCTATGATCATGCAATGAACGTTTACTAAATTTGAAAATTGAAAATTTTCTGAGAACATCCACCAAATATTCTGAGAATGTCTATAGATGGTTGATTTTTTGAAAAGTATTGTAAAAGTTGACGGAAATGAGAAAATTTACCTTTGTATTAGATGTATTAATACAACAGGACACGAACTTTGGCAAAAAATACAGAAAATAAAAATTTTAGTTTAAAATTAATAAATTAAAGCTGATTATCAGTTTCTTTTTCATATCTTTCCTCGCTCTTCATCAACCATTGTTTAACAGATCCTTCCACTTCTGCTGCATTGGATGTTACATGAATGGTCTTTACAGCATCTACAAAAAATATCTCCTTTATTGTCGACTTTCATAATGAAACAAAAAAGATGACAGATTTGATTTGTCTCACAGTTGTGAATTAAGTCCAACAGTATATTTAATTGTTTCAACAGAATAATTCTTATTTTGCTAGTGTTACAATATTTCATGAGCATTCCAGAATATTTTATCTCAGGACCTCCTTAGAATTTAAATCCAGAATATTATTAAAATATTCTCATGAAACAATCTATGAATGTTCGCAACATTCTGAAAATATATTATTTCAGGAACATTCTGAAATATTTTATCTCAGGAGCTTCTAGGAATATTATTAGAATATATTCACGGAATAATCCATGAATGTTCGCAACATTCCAAGAACATTTCATGAATATTCCAAAGAATATTCTACAAGATGACAATTTCCCATTTTATGGGAATATTCTGAGAATGAGTTCTGGGATTGCGTAGTACATGACTATCAATAATACAAAATGGCTGGCAGCAAGGATGCTGGCATAAGTATAACGAAATATACTAGTTAATTTCGGTCAATATTGTTTAAAACCGATCCTAGAGCTCTAATGGTATTTTAATTTTACCATTTTTTGTTTATTTTACCTACTATAAGTTATTAAAGGATAAAAAATAAAAAAAGACTATTATGAGCAGTAATTATATTTATTATGTCCAAATAAACAGCATAATATAATATCGATAAAAAGTCATGAAGGAATTATTAAATGGTGGTCATTTTATTTATGTAGTTTGTCTGGGTCTAAATGTTCTGTTGGAGAATTTTATTACAACGTCTTGTACTCTCATGTTAGGAGTAAGGAATTGTTGCAGGCTATCAACACCTTGTCTAGCCTGTCTGTCGAAGGGATAGCCCATGGAACGACGATCTGGATACAATCTGTCCTTAACACCACAGAAAGTGTCAGCATCATTACAAATACCAGAAATATCTTGTTCCACCTAAAAAGATGAATATTATAGTAGATGTAAAAAAAAACAATGGGTTTTAGAAAAGATGAGTGTAACTTGCCACCCCCGTTTTTCCCCTTTACAGGAATTGTGGTGACAAAGGGGGTTTCCTGAATCAGAGAGCTTTTTAAAGTTGTACGTGCCCGATTCCTCAACGGAGAGGGGTCGAGGTAAATTAAATGAGCAATTATTTCCGGTTTCAATTAATCTTTAATATTAACTTAAAGGATAGTCACACAGTTTTAACGACTTACACCAGTTTGGGTGTAGAGTGGGCCTGATGGTAGGTGGTTCGCACAGTAGGTCTACTGCTAGCTGTCGATGTCAAATGACAATCGAGAGCACGTTGTTAAACTTAAGACTAACCTAGTAAAATATCAACTAAATAAAATGGGTGAGACTAAAAAGCCCAAATGGACTCAGCTATGGTTTAAGATTCTCTACAATACTAAAAAGGTAACTAGACTAATTTATAGAATCGATTCCAAGAGTATACTTTTGGATTACACTGAGAGATTAGTATTAAGAGGTATTTTCTAAAAAAGTTTACAAACGCTGTAGTCACAAAAGGTTACATTAATTTTAGTGGTGTATGGGAAGTATTCAACTCCCTACCGAATTGGGCGATATAACCAATAATCTCTGCAAATGTTGTTTTCAATCTATCTGAGACACCTACGCTGTACCAATGAACAGCAAGCACAGGACAGTGAGTGGAAAACAGGAATAATCTTACTTGCAAGGCTCCAGATGATGTGTAGTCGATGGGTAGAAGGAACTAGACGAAGGAGCTGACCCTCTAATGGTAAGTTCTCTGCTACTCGTAGTTTTGTCTGCTAATTATTCCTATTGCGTTAATAAGATGTCTGTGAAGATGATGAATGGTGATGATGAGGACAACTGTGATTCAGACTATGAATAGGTCTATGAAGAAGACCGTGAATAAGACCATGAATAGGACCAGGAATAAGACCCGGAATAAGAGATCTGAAATACGAGACTCCCATGATGACTAGGTCAGTAAGATAGAAGAGCGGGTACTTACCAGGGATGGAGTGTGACCTCAATGTTTTATTCCTTTTTCTGTTAGAAGGAAATCCGCTAGCTGCGATTGAATAGCCACTTAAGGTATTACTTAATCTATCTAACAGGTTTTATTTGTAGCTGGGCTAGATCCGAATTTATTTCGAAAGAGCACAAAGAGAGTGACCACTTTAAAGCACCAGAACACAAAAAAAAAGGATTATGGACCAGTCCAAACCTCACAAGGTCAAGGTCAGTCTTCTTCTACCTCATGCCCCTTAGCATCAGGTGAGAGGTCAAAGGTTAAATTAATAGGTAGCTGGACAGTTCATTGAACTTAACTTAATAGGTCAGAGGCCTCTTGAAGATTCATAAGAAATTTGTTACTTGTCAGAAAATGTAAACACAATCAAATAAAGTATGGTAATAATGAATTATTCTTAAATTTTTCCGAAGTAGTGGATGGCATCAGAGCAATATAAACAAGGTGAGTGGTGGATCTCTTTCACATTCTTAAAAACTATTTATCTTGATAAAATTAAATGGTTAACGTTAAAAACTGTCTCCAATAATAAATGTTGAATTGAAACCGTTACAAACTCACTGCGTCATCTGCATAATTGGAAATCATAACGAATAGTTCACATCTGAATCCGGGATTATCAGTGTTTCCCATGGGAATCAGCATATGTTGTGGCCAGCCACATCCACAGAAGTTAAATTGAGCCAAATTATCACCTCCTTCTGGTCTGCTGGTATCTAAATCACGGAACGTCCTTTCGAATGGAATTGTAACAGAAGAATCAGTCGAAGCTCGAACAATACTATTTGCACCTTGCTTAACTGAAATAATATTATTTAAAATGTTTATTACCTGCAGAAAAAAAAATACTTACGGTTAACTGTAAATCTATCTAGTTCAATGAACATATGCTTTTGATCTGTGAATAACCATGGGTTACCCTTTTCGTCAACTTTGGGCGCCATAAAGATCCTGCAAGTTCCTTGTCTGGCATTACCAGTATTATTTACTGTAATGCGATAGTTGAATGGTTGATGATTAAGATGAGTAAATCTTACAAATACAGCACCGCGAGGCTGGAAATCCATTCCTCTAGAAAGATCCACGTCGGATTGTTGCCAGAAGGTGCTCAAAGTATTACGAGACTTTCCTGATTCTATAGTTACGCTGTCGACAGTTACTCCTGGATAGTTCAACTGGAATATCAAGATAAAATTGAAGTATTTCCATTATATATTAAATTTCAAATATATTTACCTGTTCTACGGTATATCTCGGCAAAGAAGATTTAAATTGCTGGAATACATCATCTACGTATGCGTGCCATCTGTAGAAAATGGGATCACGCATAGCTGTAGCTGAATCACCTATAACACCGAATGATTCCTGAAAAAAAGAGGGTTTTAAAATCAAATTTATTATTAATTTAAACAAAAATGTACTCACAAGATGTCTATGGTCAGGATCGTGTATATAAGATAGAAACACGTGTCCCATATTGTGTAAATCTCCATATAATTCCCTATTAGGTGATAAAACACTAGCCTCCATCATATTTCCCAATACGTCAATACCTTCATTTTCAGTCAATGGAGTGGTTGTACCATCGGGCTAAAAATATATTAGATTAAGCAATAATACAATTTTTTCACTAATTGCTTACGTTTGTAACTCTTCCAGAATGGATGCAGTCAAAGATTCTGTCTCTCCATCTCTCAAGATCGTCAACATCTTGAACTATTTGATCGACTTCTCTCCTGAGATTTGTTAGTTTCTGATTGGCGACACGAGCTGGCCATGATCTACTTGATACTAAGCTATCAAGTTTTGGGAAATAAGCTTCTGGAATGGCTTTTCTCCAGTCAATGAATCTTTCTACTCGCTTCAATCCATTACAAAGTCTTTCAAAATTGTACCTTAAATTTGGAATTCAGAGTTTTAGATACTTTTTATGGAAACTGGTAAAAAATTACCATTCAATAATGAGTAGTGCAGAAATTAGCAGTGCAAGATTACAATGATGGAAAGGACTTAAATATCTACTAACCTGGCAACAATTTGCTGGTGCATGTAGTAGAAAAGTTCTCCTCTTCTATTTTTATTAACAACTTCTAAAGCAGCTTCGAATGGATAGACCAAATGCCAGTGCCAGTGATGAAGATTTATGCCTAAATCTTCTCTGAAGTAAGCCAAACGGTGCTCAAATTCTAAGTTTGAGGCGGTAAAATCTTTTGGAATCTCAATCGGAGTCTAAGATTTAAAAAGAACATTTCAATTATCGTTATAAACTACTAAAAAAATATGAATTTACCCTTGATCCAGTTGGCACAACATTAGCTTCTTCCCTAGCTTGTGCGAAAACTTTGCTATCCACATACTTGTCTGGGAAAGATCGAATAAATGATGGTAAATCTACATTTTTGGTATCTGGTCTGTGTAAAAGAGCAACGGAAAGTGCGTAATTGAATAGATACGGATTAACGCGATCTCTGGTATATACAGCCACCGATAGAAGATCATCAACTGTGCGCATACCTGAAAATATATTAATTTATGTATGTTGTTTTTTAATAAGAAGTTTTTTCTCACCTAAATATATGTTAATAAGTTGTCCAGCAATTTTTCTATGCTTCGGAATGAACAAGGAAAAGTTTTCATCTCTCTTCAATTGCAAAATATCGCCAAGAGGAGGAATAGAAATTGTAGTTACTGGAATTTTTCCTCCTGAAGCTTCTTCTCCAAAACGGGAGACAATTTGATTTCCAACGTTTTTATATTTTTCAGGCTAAAATAAAATAAATATCTTCTATAAGTTCCTTGTGGCATTACTTGTTATTTTTTCTTATTTTCTTGGGAATCAAACCACAAATTTTGTTATTAAAATATACAATATGACAAAGACAGTTGTGGAAAAAAGAAACCTGAGAATTGTTCATCTCATCTGCTCATACAACCTACAGCTAATCGGCCAGATACGCCCGAAACTAATTCAGTGCAATAATGTTCGGTCACGATTATCCAGACCTGTAAAACAACGAATTAATTCTTCTTTATTTCGTGGGGCTGCTCGTTCAACTTCAATCTTCATGTTTAATGGGACTAAGTTGAGATGAAGTTGTCAATTGGGGTACCTACTTGCATCAAATATCTTCTGAATGTTTCTTGTGGTGTATTCATTCTTTTGAAAAAAAAAAGTTTGAGTGTAACAAGTTTGTCATCTTTCATTATCCTGCTGAAAACGCCACTCCTCTGGATATAAAGCATCAATTTTTAGGGAGGTATGTAGAGAGTCCCTATTATTTTAGTGAGAAATTTGAAGGGTATGTTTTTATAAAATTTTTAGGTGTAAATGTTATTTTTACAGCGTTCAAGAAAAACTATTCCGTACTAATTTTAAACAATTAAAAAAATAATTAATATATATAGATTCAGTATTAACTACCAAGTATTCCTTTGGTACATCGAAGACTGTGTTATCCTCTCCCTTTGGCATAACTACCAATTCCTTTGGCCTGTCAAAAAGTTTGACGAGATTTCTTTTAGTGCTAGCCATGTTGAAAGACTGGTACTGAAATAAAGATATTTTAATCGTAGTAGAAATAAAGAAACTTGAGTGCAGTGTAGTGAAATTAAAAAAAAATAAATAAATAAAATTTAACAATATTTTAACAGTGAGCTCTAGAAAGGAAAAGTTCAGAGGTAGCCTCGCGAAAAAAGCTTTTCAAAAAGTTTCGTGAATGTACAAATATTAAAAAAATTAATGCAATTTTCTAGGTCTTAGGTACCCTTTTCTCAAATTTTGAAAAAAAAAACCCGTCAACATTAATTAAAAGTATCAATATATACCTATAAATATTTTAAGTAAGCCTTACCTGCAACAACTAGTGAAAACAAATTGCGATGTTCAAAGAGTCGAGAAGACTAAGTTATTGAAAAGTGTCCAGTACTTTTATACCAAAAGGTTAATCAGGTAACTTTTATCACAGTGGTTTATGCAAACCTAAATTCATAACATGCTGCTTATTTACGATTTTTTGCGGTTTTAATACAATAAATAACTTTTGAATCAATATTAGAAACTGTACCAAAAGTATATTTTTCATATTTTTTCTTTTTATAAAAAGTATCACAAATAAGTAAATCTCTTGTATTTAAATTGAAAACAGAACATACTTTATATAAAACTTACTTTATATAAAACAAAATTTAATAACGTGTAGATGAAAATTTAATTTGTATCTTAGAGAAATTGGTGTCCCTCCTTTCGCGTTTTTCTTTTTAATATTATTATTACTTTTCCAAAAACCAAACTATAAATTTTAACAACGAGACCATGGAATTAAGTAATGCATTACATATTTAGGTGTGCGTCCTCTGGCTTATTCAGCGAAATGTCAACTGTAATTGTAAAAAAAGGCAAACAAGCCGATCCTGTGACGTGTAAGCAAAAATTGACCCTAGAATCAAATTGTTTGAATCTCTAGCGTTAAGCGTTATGCTGGCAGCTTCAGTATATCCTCATCTAATGTTTTCATCAATACAGGCTATAGCGACAATCGTCTCTGCTTGAAACAGTTATCTGTGACTTGAAACACAGACGTTTCTCGACCAATGCTAAGAACATTCTCTTTCTAGGTACGTTTATACTAGCCCCAACCCATGGTGATGATATTCACTCGATCAGATTATAGATATTTTGTTTATGATTTTGGGTATAACTGAATGAAAAACAACAAATATTTCACAAATCAATTTATTTTACTCTGTACTGCACTGATATTTTTCCAAAGTATAATATACATTTCAAGTAGGTCGCCTCTTTTTAACCTCATCGCTAAAATGAACAAATACGTTTGCTACTCTCATATTCTTGGTCAAAAACTCTTGCAAAGTGTTAACATCTTTTCTAGGTTCTCTATCAAAAGGAAAACCCATGGCCCGACGATCGGGATACAATTGATCCCTCACACCACAGTAACTGTATGCATCATTGCATCTTCCACTAATATCTTGTTGAACCTGAAATATACAAATTCAAATGCTATATCCCTTACTTGTTTCACTACTAACGACAAGCTATTATTTTCAAAACAATGAGCTGTAACAATTTGGTCTGAAAACTGAAAAAACATAATCATAAAATAATATTTTCGATAGTGAATCTAGTTTACTATCGTCCTTACACCTTAACGTCGACCATGTTGTCATTTCCATAAATAGGTAAAAGAAATCCAAAGGAAACAAATTTGGTGATATAATTTCACTCACCTTATCATCTTCGTAGTTGGATATCATGATAAAAAGTTCACAAGGCATTCCAAGTTTATCGGAATTACCTTTTGGAATCAACATATGCTCCGGCCAGCCACATCCACAAAAGTTAAATGTTTCTAGTTTGTCACCCCCAGCTGGTCTATAAGAATCAAGGTCACGGAAAGTTCTTTCAAATGGGATGGTCACCGATGATCTAGTTGATTGTCGAGAAAGGCAAGTTTGACCTTGTTTTACTAAAATTAAACACATACATTACACTTCCTTTTAACAACGGTATCTAGGATTTCTAAGTGAGTTTCTTCTAAGATCCTCTCCACTACGACCTTTTCAGATCTATTGAGTAAAGATATTTTACACTTACGTGTGATCGCAAACTTATCAAGTTCTATGAACATCTGTCTCTGATCTTTAAATAACCATGAGTTGCCTCTTTCGTCAAACTTAGGAGCCATGAAAATCCTGCAAGTTCCTTGTCTACGAGGACCATTATTCTTAATAAGAATATTGTATTCAAACGGAAAATGATTGAGGTGGGTAAAGCGTACAAATATCGGACCACGAGGCTGGAAATCCATTCCTCTGGATAGATCTACATCAGAGAGTTGCCAATGAGTGTTCAAAATATTCATTTGCTGGCCTGTTTTTACATAGAAATCTTCAACAGATACTCCAAGAAAGTTCAACTAGCAGAAACAAAATTTAAAAAATACAGTAATTCTTGATAACAAAATATTGGAAATAAAAGTATTCAAACGACATTGCGGATTAAATCCAATTAAAGACGTACCAAATAATGAATATACCACAAGATAATTACGTAATTAAGTTTGAATTAATTGCACGTATTTGCTAGTAGTTGAAGTAATATGAATTTAAACAATACCTGTTCCACAGTATATCTTGGTAAAGTAGATTTATACTGTCGAAACATGTAATCAATGTAGGCATGCCATCTGTAGAAAACTGGATCACGCATCGATGTAGCCAAATCTCCCATTACCCCAGATGATTCCTAAAATATTAAAGTTTCCTTTCGATATTGAAAAGAGAATTGTTTTTAACTCACAAGGTGTCTATGATCCGGGTCGTGAATATAAGATAGAATTACATGACCCATATTGTGAAGATCTCCATAAAATTTATGGTCTGGTGATAAAATGGAAGCTTCGATCATATTACCCAAAACGTTAATGCCATCCGCCTCTGTCAGTTGACTAATTTTTCCATTCGACTGAAAAATAGCTAGGATGTAATGATCCTAAGCTTAGAGCCCAATAAGAAATTGAATTTGTAATCAAAAGACGCCACCAAATGGAAGCTATACTTACTTACATTTTGATAACTTCCAGAATTAATAGCATTGAAAATTCTGTCTCTCCATCTTTCAAGATCATCTATATCTACAACTACGTTTTCCGATTCTCTTCTGATATTTGACATTTTTTGGTTGCTAACGCGACCTGGCCAAGATCTGTTTGCTATCGTACTTTCTAATTTAGGGAAATAGGCTTCAGGAATTTCTTTTCTCCACTCTATCAACCGTTCTACTTGTTGCAAACCATTACAGAAGCGTTCAAAATTATATCTAGAACAAATATAGACCATCTGAATAAAAAACTTCCACTGAGAACATGGCTTTCAAAGAAACAGCTTGAATATTTATGCTACTAACCTAGCTATGACTTGCTGATGCATATAATAGAAGAGTTCTCCTCTTCTATTTTTATTAACAATTTCTATTGGACCATCAATAGGATACACTAGATGCCAATGCCAATGGTGGAGGTTAATACCAATGTCTTCTCTAAAATAAGCCAAACGATGTTCCAGCTCAAGGTCAGAGGCTGTAAAATCTTTCGGAAACACAATCGGGGGCTAATGAATAAAAGGTATTTTGAAGCAGCAATTAAACTTAATAATAATAAGCTCACATTTAAAAATTTGTAAATTCAGTGTAAGAATGTTTCGAGAGCGAATAACGCATTATATTTTTTCTTTGACTTACTCTGGCTCCATTTGGTAATATATTAGCTTGTTCTCTCACTTTCCCAATAATTTTACTATCAACAAATTTATCTGGAAATGAATGGACAAAAGATGGTAGGTCCAAGTCTTGAGTATCTGTTCTATGTAAAAGCGCGACTGAAAGTGCGTAGTTGAAAAGATAAGGATTTACACGATCTCTTGTATAAACAGCCACTGATAAAAGATCATCAACATTTTGCATACCTTAAAATGAAAATAGATCAATAGGACATGTCCACCAACTAACAAGTTGATACTAATCACAATCACCCTGAGGATAAACAATGATTTGGATAGATTTTAGATTTGTATTAGGGTTGTTTCGTATTGATTCAATGATCCCTTTTATTATTGTAACAACGAAATGCTAAAATGAGCTAAGAACACCTTTTCACATTTCAAGGTACCGGAAAAAGAAACCTCCAAGAAGTAAGGGACACAATAGATCTTCACCCCAATATACTAGAGTACTAAATCAAAATCAAATAACTATTACGAACCACGTGTTGTGCAGAAAAGGCTTGTTTATCTCAGGGCGACTGTCAGATGACGTAGGTGCCCAATATATTGTCCATAATATATTCATGAAAAATTTGAATACTGTGAACAAATTTTCTCACCCATATAAATAGTAATTAGATGTGCTGCAATTCGTCTATGTTGGGGTAATAAAAGAGTAAAATTTTGGTCTCTTTTTAATGATAGTATGTCTCCTAGTGGAGGAATTGAAATAACCTTTACTGGTATTCTTCCACCGTTAGCTTCCTCTCCAAACCTAGTAGACAGATTATTACCAAAAGCTCTGTAATCATCCGGCTAAAAAGGGATATTATATAAATACAGTGGGAGCAAAGTAATAAACTTCAATTTTAAGGCATATATTTTTTCAATTTCGAATAGTTTTAGGGAACTTTAACTACAATTTTCATTTAAGAACAGGTGGGTCTACTGCTTTTTAATTAAAAATTGAGTTTCTCTAATTTGACATCGGATGTGATTTGTTTTATTTTGAAATCATAAAAATGTATATCGAATAACTCACCAAATATGAATCAGGTACATCGAATACAGTGTCATCTGTTCCTTTCGGCATTATTGATAATTCTTTTGGCCTTTCAAATAGTTTAAGTATATTTTTTTTACTATAATTTTTTGACATGTTTGGTCCTGGCTTCTAAAAAATAACTAACAAAGTGAAAACAGCGCTATGGTCAGTTATCAAATGAGCATGTTTCAATTAACCATTTTATCCATAAAGGTTAGGTTAAGTTTAAAATCTAAATTTTGTTCTCATTTTCTACTTTCTACTTTTCTTTTCATTAAGACAAGAAGAATTCACTTACTGTTGCAGTTTAGGGATAGAAAGTAGTCGTTGAAGAACTATTATTGCAATTGAAAGTTTTCTATTTATATCAATTATTATTATTCTGTGGTTTTGCATTGAAGAGGAAAACAAGTTATGGAAGATAGAACGCATAACTCTCCTCATATTTATTTTATTTCAAGGAAACATTTATTCATTTATTATATCCAAGAGCTTTAAAATATTTTAGATCTCAGACATTATTAGACCACAGTATATAGTTTCGATTAATTTTATCCATTTCTATGAATAAATTACATATTTCACCCTTTTCCATCCTTCCATTTTTCATTTTAAAATTTTTATTATTAAAAAAAAACTGCTTTCATTTAAGTAGTATTAATCTATTTCATTAATTATTTTTTAATGTAAATACACGTTTCACAATTAGTAATTTATATACAAAAGATATGAAAAGAAAAAATTTTTTGACCGATCAATTCAAAACCTTTTAAACTGGTAGCAAGCTTCCTAATACTTTCAGGACATTATCTTTTGTTAACGGACATTTCGGATAACTATTAGAACATTTTTCTTCATCACTTGTTCTTCCTAGTTCTATCGCTTCTTTCACAGCCGTCCCATCAAGCATATACGAAAATAAAGTGTTGCTAAAAATAATCAAAGTGATAAAAAAGACAATAAACGATATAATAAGAGCTGTCTAAACCTGGAACCCTACTTAATAGCATAGGCTTCGTTTTCTGGTGGTAAATATTCCCATAAATAACAATCAAAATAATTAATATACCACAAAGAACTTGCTAAAGATACAATTACCCAGCAGTGAATACTCACTTAACCACTGATGTAATGAATCCTTCTAAACCAGACGCTTCTCCAGATTTAATGTTTTTCTGTACCCTATTTATATACGAACAAACAACTCGTTGCATACATGAAGTACTGTCTATGTTGTGAGTTTCTAAAGAATTGTCAATTCTCGCCAAAACATCCGTTACTGAAGACATTTCATTTTCTAAACCTATAAACACAAAATTTAACTTAAAAGTTGTTTCTGCATTTTATGCTCGGAGAGGAAATAAGATCAGTATTTCTAGTTCAAAGGTTACTTTGGTATTATACTTCCGCTGCAACCAGACGTGCTCACAAAAATCGTTACTTGTAATAATACAGGGTGTACCAGGAGTACGTAAGTGAAACTTAAGATAGAAGGATTAAGAATAGTGATAGTATTTTATATAAAATAGAATTTTTAGAAATTTAATTTCACTCCTGAGACACTCTGGGTAGGTAGTATGATCTTGAAGCAAAACATCAAATGATGAAGCGGGAGTAGGTGAAGTTGAAAATGTTTCGTTATAAATGGATGTAAGGAAAAAAGGTTTTCTTTACAGGAAAGAAAAGTGTGTTGAAAAGATTTTTATTCACAATCAGTTAGTGATATAGAGATTTTTTATCTTTAAAATAGTAGGGTAGTGACTCATTACTTACTTTCTCTTACAAGCTGGGAAATTTTGACATTCCAGACAAAATTTCTTAAAGAAAAAGTCAAGATCTGCTTACAGTTGTTTATATGCATAATCGTACATTTCTCTTGATTTCTTTGGCAATAATTCTAATGAAGCAGTATTCACTGCCTCAACTATAGCCCTGGAGGAGTCCCAGAAATGGAAAATTGATCATTTTACTTTTGAGAACACAAGCAAATAAATTTATATGCTTCAATCTTAATGCATTTCAATAGTAATCCAAGTGAGCAGGAAAAGCCACATTCCTGGACTCTGTGTTGCTAAGTCTCGGCTTGCTCATCGACTTAGCAATCTTCACAGACGTCCAGAAATGTTAAGCTTTTAATACTCGCTGAACAGTTTAGTGCAACATGTATATTGCGCTAAAATGAATGCTTTCTGTGAAGTGAAATATTAAAAATGGTTTTAAATGTGTATTTCTGACAAAAAATTAAACATTAGATTTTTGACAAGTCGTTGTTGTTGATTATATATTTATTTTCTATTCTGTGGTTTCTTGGAGACCTCCCTGGACAACCAACATCTAGTAATTAGCTTCGTTTTCAAACTACACTGATAACGCACCGACCAACCTGACAAACAAACACTTCGTCTGATTGATGTTCATCAGCTGTAACGAACTGTCATTCGTGACATCTGTCATCTGCGCCTTTTGTCATTTAAAAAACGTTCGCTAGTTTGATACAATCGAAACAACCAATATGTCAGTTTACGTGACGTTATAATAAAAACTGGGAAGTCAAAAATGTTGATGCTGAGTGTGGTCACTTGTGTGTTGTGTGGTCACCACAAACAGTACCATTTATGTGTCATTTTTCAGAAGTATAGCAGTATCATGTTAAGTTGGTTTTAAAAAACCTTTCTTTGCTTTTTTACGGAATTATTCTGCAGTATCCGCAGCTTCTCGAACTTTCGGAGGGTACAGGTAATTCAAAATCAGACATTATGTACTTGTTTGAGCAAAAAAATTGAAATTTCGTGACAGAAACCATTAAACTAGTAATGATTCCTAGCAACAGTTTCATGAAGAAAAAAATATTAAATTATACAAATTTTCTTAAAATTAATCTTTTTAAATGCTTGTAACTAAGCGATTGTGAATAAAATAGTATAGAAATCACGCGGAAAGAAAGGGCTGATCTACTTCCACACTAGGTATGTCTAATATACTATTACCGACCATAGGACATGAAATTTATGGGAATATAATATATAACAAAGCACATCGAACCGAACGGAAAGACACTAAGAAAATGAATGTAGAGGTGGGAAAGCCGTCTCTCCAAGGTACCAGATCTGTATATTATGATTGTGGAAAAAGTAATAATTATTGGGTACATACAAGCTAAAATACTTAAAGTACTTACTTCTATAGCCACCATATCCCCCTCCTACAATATTAGCTAGTTTGGGAATAATCAAAACCAAACCAAGACCTAAAATAGCTCCCAAAGCAACTCCTCCTATGTCAATTTTCATGGGATTAATGGCGTAACCAACATTACCTCCTGAATATTGAACACCACCATTACCGCTGGATCCATATGAAATTGGAATTATACCAAATCTTGATTCCTTGCTGTCCTTTCTTTCCGGCTTTGTAATATTTTGTGTTTTCGAACGATAGTCGGGAATATTTGATTCATAATATCTATTGGTAGGTTCAAATCCCCTAAATTATTAACACAAATTATACAGAGTGAAAGCAACTTATATAATGCTGAGGCATGTCAACTTTAGAAATCAACTAAAGGAAAAGACCCAATTAAAAATTATGTTTTTGCCAACAGCTTAAAATAAAATAGTATAAATTTTCTTACCCATCTTGCGAATGGTACATTTTGGCACCACAGAATACTTCACAAATTAAAAAAATAAAAATAAACAAACACGAAGAATTCATATTTGAAAATTTAATAAATCAAGAGATGTTGATGAGATTGTTTATGAATAAAGTGCGACAAACTATGACAACTTTAATGTTATATACACACATTTGAAACAATGAGTGAACAAAAACAATTGACAATATGTTTCGTTGTTTCCTATCCTAAATCTTCACTTTCTTTTAAGTAATCTTCAATAATAACGTAATGATTTTATAACGGTGTTAGTAAATATGAAGTAATCTTCTTAATGTTTAAAAGAATGACAATTTAAATTTCAATCGCCTTCCTCAAAACTATTAGATTTTAAAGAGGTTGGGGTGAGGCTTTGAGCATTCTTTTAGACACTTCTTCACTGTAAAATGTGTCAAAAACTGCCAAGGAGTATTTTTTATACTAACTGCCTTGTAACAAATTCAAACGATAAAAGAGCTAGGGACAGTTTACATAAGAACTACTCCTATGTTTTTTAACTCAATCTGAAAGATAATTTTCAATGTGTTCATCTATAGATTGATAATTTTTAACATCAACAATATTACATTATCATGAACTTGGCTTTTAGTTTATTTGTATCATTCAAATTGTTTATTGTGGTTTTTATCGTCAAAACCAGATTAAAACAATAACATAGCGAATAACTATTTTAAAAATATTGATAAGAATTTATATACGCTTACAATGCATTCACGTAAAGTGTCAAATTTATTTCTTTTTTCTATGTAGGTGTAAAAGAGAAAAATTACAATTCTTTATGTTCACTTCTATCAGATCCCCTCGTTATTTTAGTGCACCTTGTTAAATTGAGTTGACTAATCTGAATTGACTTTAAATTATCATGATACCATCAATCTTGAATGTCTCAATCTTACGGTAAATCCACGAATATCTCTCGGGAAATACAAAAAGGTCCCAAGCAAATAAAATAAACTTCAGTAGTAGGATGTTTGGGTGTTCCAAGTGTTTCTAAAAAGATGTGTCTCAAAGGAGGGTCATGTAGCAACAATTCCTCTGTACTGTTACTGCTGATTTTTGAGTTTCGAAAAGCCAACTCCCAACGACTATATGCAAAATATAAAGGACAACGGTATTATAGAAGGAGGAGAAGTTTTCTCGTAAGAGTATAGATAGATTATATTAGATTAGAAATGGAGTGGCTCTTTGTCCTATGCCACTGCGACCTTCGAAGATCTATTGTGGTCCTCCCTATTTTTGGAGCTCAATATCTAGCTTTATTCTTTTTGTTAGACCTATTAGCCTGGATACTTGCGTAGCTCTCTGCCCTCGGTTTTTCTTCTCCGAATAGGTGAAACCGCACCCTTACTAGGCCTTCGCACTCACAGAGTATGTGCTCAGCGGTTTCGTCTTCTTCCTGGCAAAACCTACATATCGTTACCCTAATTTGCAAACCACGTAACTCCAGAATTTATCGAGATCCTGTTTTTTTGCGCCATCTACCAGCATGGCACTGAGCGAACGTTACTCGAAAATCTCATAACTCCAATTCTATTTTTAAAGCATTAATTCCAGAAATAGAAAAGCTCCTAACTCCGACCATGGTAAAATGGTTGTAACTACGAAAATCGAAAGAAGACACAAACCTCGTATTTCCAAAAAACATCATAATATGAAAGCAAATCTCGTAACTCCGATGTATATTTATTGTCAAATAATCAGAATGTGTGTTTTCTGTTAATTATTAGTGCCTGGTTATTGAAAAATAACAAAAACTAAGTATGAACAGTTACAGCAACTAAAAAGTTGCTTGGAAAAAGACTACCATTCGTTCTGTGATTCCCTACCGTATGAATAATAATATAAAATACAAGTTTTTATATTTATAGAACAAAAATTAAAGTTTATTTTACGAATTTACGCCTGTTTAGGAATATCGGCAAAAGCTCGACGAGCAGTGTTTAGCTTGTTCAATTCAGTAAGAAAGTAAATTGCCCTAGTACCACTTCTAGACACAAATGTAAAACAATTTTATTTTTCCCATTATTGTATTCGTATAAATAAGAGATCTGATTACCAGAAATTAATAAAAAAAGGGAAAAAACAAGTTTAAAAAGAATAAAGTTTCGGGTTTCTAACGCATCAAATGTTGGGAGAATTCGCTATCGAACCTTTCAGTACAGTTTACCATTTCATTCGATGCTTTTATGACTAATCCGAAACAGGCGTAAATTCGTGAAATAAACTGTAGTTAGGTTCTCTTTACTCTTCACTTTGCAGTTATTTAAAGCAGTGTAAAATTTTTGTTTGCCTCGTAACTCCTGTCTATTATAAAAACGTAATAGAAAACCACGTATCTCCGTTGAAATCTCAGCAAAAGTATTACGAGCTCAGAAGATTATTATTACAATATCAACAGACATTATAGAATAAATATATTAAAAGATATTCCTAAGATTTCAAATAAAAAACACAAGAAACAGTTTTTTTTATCTCCTACGCATCTGCTACGCCAATTGTGCGCATATGCTTTCTCAGCATACAATGTCCGGTCAGCATTCCCATCATCATCCTCGTCGTTACTCGACTTTGACATACTAGGTCGTATGACAGTGTGGCCGAAGGACTTTTAAGGAATAGTTTAGCGTGCCTTTGTCCTGGGGTTTTATGCCACCAGCGCAACGCCTGGTTTTTTATCCATTGGTGGATGCTCCCCTTAGTGAAGTTTTTTTGCAATTCCACAGGAGGGTTCTGGCCTTATCATGACCTCAATCGCTCCCTGCTTGGCTAATTAATCGGCCTTTCCATGCCTTTTATTCCTTGGTGACCTGGCGCTCTGGCTAGGATCACTCTATTATGACTACCTAGTTTGTTGAGGGCCTTGCGAGACTCCCACACCAGATTTGACGTTGACGGTTACGAGCTTCTCGCCTTTAGTGCTGCCTGGCTGTCGGAGTAGATGACGATTCTTTGGTTATCCACCTCCCGTCTCATCAATTCTTCTGCACAGCATTGCACCGCCATTACCTCTGCCTAAAGACAGTGGCATGTTTCCCTAGGCTTAGAGAGATCGTGATCTTCTCTTGTACCCGGCTCCTACTCCAGAGTCTGTTTTAGAGCCATCAGTGTACCAGTTCAGATTCACTGTTATAGCAGACCCTGCTTCCCAGTCCTTTCTCTCTGGAATGACTACTATGTATTCATTTTTGAAGCTAAATTGTGGGCAATCTGATCCCTTGGCATTCCCAGTATTGGATCTGCCTTTATGTCTTCATATATCTTTTTATAGGCATTGCCGTGTTCTTGACTTATCGGAGGAGGCCCCTATAATAATCTGTGACTAACAGATCTTGCATTTCTTTAAGGGTATAGATATTACATTTCTATAATCTAGTTTTAAATGTTCTGAAACAACCAATTTTACGTACATTGCTCTAAGATTAAGTAATGATTCAATTACGAACAGTTGCTCACTATAAAAAAATTAAACCATTGTTGAAACGCATTTACACCTAAACGACCACGCTCTTAAATATTATTTAAAATCATTTAAAAATTACGTTTTGTTTATGTAATTCACTCCCAGGCGGAACCGTACATTCCTTATTAAAATGTTAACGATAATGTTTTTTTTTTACTTTCGTATTGGTTACATTCAAAGACGGCATGTCTTACTTTATAAAAATTTCTTCGGTGATTTTTCTTGTGACAATTATCCATTTTTCTTATACGGAGACTTGGAATACAACTTATGATTTTACAAGTGAAAAGATGAATTCGTTTAAAAGTAAAAGTGCGCGGCTTTTGAGTTTTGATTCTTCTGATGGTGAAGTTATGGTAAGTGTTTATCTAATCTTACTTTCAAATACGTACACATGCCACATAAAGTAGTACTGACACTGACAGTGATGGATTTAGGCTTAGGCCCGTGAGGCCCGGACCTAGGGCGGCATTTAAAATTGGTTCAGATTAGTTTTTGTAAAAAAAATTTCTATAGAATAAATTACTCATAATTCAATGCACATTATTTAAATTTAGTAAAATCACGTGCAGTTGAATCTGTAACAGAAGCATTTTCTACCATGCAAGTACTAATTTCTTCTCACATCGTTGGGAGTTCTCTCGGTGCAGCGTACATTTTGAGAGTTACGATTCTTTCTCAAACTCGTTGGTCTGCTCAACATGATGCATGATGCATTAGAAAAGTAGTAGTCTGGAATAATTTATACACTGGAATTCATTGCCGAGAGCAGAAATGAGAAACCGACTACACGATCTGAAACTACAGGATTGCAGCGAAAATTACCAATTAGGAATCCGCCACTGAGTACCTACTGATGTACTGAAATCCAAAAATTTAAAAACGGGTGATGTAAATAAAAAAAGGTATTTAGTTTTTCGCTAATAACTCAAAATCTGTAAGAGATCAACAAAATTTGAAAAAAGATTCTTAAAGAGAAGGAAAGGACCTCACACACCTTATATGGGAAAATGGATCTCCATCAAATTTCTTGAATTTTTGATATGTTGTAGAATTGATCATTCTGGTGAAATGTTTCAATGGGCGCAACACGATCCAATGACTAGTTTTCGAGATGCAGGGTGTTAAATATGAGAAATATTCACTTTTCATCACTACGTATCTCCCAAGTTAAGATTTAGTTCTGATTTATTTTTGGTGGTATTATCATCACATCCTTGTATGACAAATTCATGGCAAATTCATTTCCAAATCTTTTCGTATTACAGGGCGATTTCACTTGATAATAATGCTATTTTGAGACTTTCATAATTTTGTTGTTTTATAAAGAGAGAATGCGAAAAAAAGTTGAATTATCACATAATATTATAAATTCATTTCATCGTTCATCATAGTTCATACAATTCATACAAGGTGATTCACGAATATAGAAAAATAACGAATTTTGGTTTTTCGGACACCTTGTAGTAATTAACCCACCGAAAATGACAAAATTTTCGTGAAGGATGTTAAATGATGTGTTTCATCGTATACAGAGTCGAATGATGTCAATTTGAAAAATTACGTATACTTTATTAAATAAAAACCACGATTTTTTTCATCACCCTATATCTCATAAGGGAGTCCTAAAAGGTAGCGATATTTTTTCATGGGAGAACTCGAAATACTTTCATTCATATCGTACAAAATTTTCAACGGAATCCTATTACGTGATTTTCATATACAAGGCGAACAATTTGGAAAAAAAGCTGATCTGTACATTTTTCCATTTCTATATTTTCACTCCAGTTTTCGGCGGGCTTGTATAGATCACTAATAATACCATACCATAGCGTACCGTATCTCTCGAAAAAAAGCCACGACTCGAATAATTAACATTTGCAGCATCGTCTAGAAAACTGGAGTGAAAATATAGCAATAGGGAAATGTACAGATCAGCTTTTTTTCACAAATTGTTCGCCTTGTATATCAAAAACACGTCATAGGATTCCGTTGAAAATTTTGTACGATATGAATGAAAGTATTTCGAGTTCTCCCATAAAAAAAATATCGCTATCTTTTCGGACTTCCTTATGGGATATAGGGTGATGAAAAAAATCAAGGTTTTTAATTAATAAAGTATACGTAATTCTTCAAATTGACATCATTCGACTCTGTATACGATGAAACAAATCATTTAACATCCTTCACGAAAATTTTGTCATTTTCGGTAGGTTTATTACTACAAGGTGTCCAAAAAACCAAAATTCGTTATTTTTCAATATTCGTGAATCACCTTGTATGAATTGTATCAACTGTGATGAACGATGAAATGAATTTATAATAATATGTGATCATTCAACCTTTTTTCGCATTCTCTCTTTATAAAACAACAAAATTATGAAAGTCTCAAAATAGCATTATTATTAAGTGAAATCACCCTGTAATACGAAAAGATTTGGAAATGAATTTGCCATGAATTTGTCATGCAAGGATGTGATGATAATACCACCAAAAATAAATCAGAACTAAATCTTAACTTGGGAGATACGGAGTGATGAAAAGTGAATATTTCTCATATTTAATACCCTGTATCTCGAAAACTAGTCATAGGATCGTGTTCCGCCCATTGAAACACTTCCCCAGAATGATCAATTCTACAACATATCAAAAATTGAAGAAATTTGACGGAGAGCCATTCTCCCATATAAGGTGTGCGGGGTCCTTTCCAATAATAATATTTCAGCTCCGAACCCCTATTTCTACTGCTAGTAGCTTTAAGTTGACTCTAAAGATACACATTATTACATATCTTTTTCTTGCAGTTTCTGTGTTATTCATAAAAACTAAATGCCTTTTTTCCATCTCAATTTACTTATTATATAATATTTTTCAGATTAATTTGGAATTCAGTCTTCCTTTCCTGAAAATCCCAATTCAAAAATCCGTAGATTTTGCCAAAAATGTGGTAGCCAAAATTAATCTACCCTCTTTGGCGCTTACTGGTTTGATAATATTTATTTCTGCAATTTTCCTACCGGCTATCGTCGTTTTCGTTGGCAAAAAATTGCAAATGCCCGAACAATTTATACATTTCGACAGAAACAGTGAAGCGTACAGAGGTAAGTGATCTAGTTAATTACTTCTGCAGTCATTAGAATATTTTATACGAGCATCATAAAAATGATACATTGACTGTTGAAGTCAAATTTTCGAAAAAAATTTCACCCGAAAATAGCCTAGGAAAATTTCATGTCTCCACTCTTATTATTGTTGGTAAGAAAATTAAAAATATTCCAAAAACCCTTTAATATATTACTTTTAAGAATCTGATATACAATAAACTACAAAATTATAATTTCTGATATTGCTGGTACTTCAATTTTTACCTTTTCCTTTTTTTCCTTTCCCTTTTCCTTTGCCTCCCTTTCCTTTACCTCCTTTTCCTTTTTTTCCCTTGTCGCCTTTACCTTTAGATTTTTTTACTTCGAAATCTTTAGGATCGTATTGAGTATCGCAGGTAGCATTATTGCGCTTCTTCTTAAATCTTTCTGGATGAATTATACCAGCTGGAGGAGTGAATTCTATATCTAGCTCGCTATCACTACTTAATTCTGGTGGGTCATCACAGTGGCATAATTTTGTATCATCATCATCTTTAAAAAAAATAATTTCAAAAATAGAACAAAATACATATGACGAATGGACTCACCCTTTTTTGATTTAGTGATTTTAAACTGCATCGGAGTACACGCCATGTATGGATCTTCATTTTCAGCCAAAGTTTTTGGATCCTTCAAAGGATTCATGGTAATAAAATACGTGCCTTCTTTTTTTTGAATGTGCAACGTAGGTTTTGGTTTGATGTGAAGAGATTCAGATGATACACCTCTTCCAAGTCCTCTGCCAGCTCCTCTGTAAGGAAATCTTGGAACAGTAAGTTTCCCCAACCCTTTTGCAATCCTGTGAGCTTGGATCCGTTTAGCTATGGTTTTTTCAATAGCTCCAGGCCGCCAACCTCTTCTTGGCTAAGTAAAAAGTATCTTATTAGTCAAATCGGACGTGAATAGATATGATAATACCTTCATTTGAAGAATAGGTGTGTATTTATTCCATAACCATCCCATATAAGAAGGTACATTTCTTCTAGGAATAACACATTCCCTATGTCCAATCTTCACTCCTGGATATTTGTCACCGATCGAATACACAAATCTTCCTTTCTTCTTCCTTTTTTTATTTGTATCATCGCCAACTAAGTCTGCCTTTACTTCAGCAGTTATTGTAGTTTTTCCATCCTGATAAAATATCAAACATGAATTCCAAAAAAAATCAAAAATGACGGGAAAAAGAATTTCAAAATACCTTCAAAACTATTTCGGTTCGAGTTTGAATCTTTTCACCAGACGAATTGGCTTTAGGACATAAAGGATCTGAGCAGAAAGAATTCCGCTTTCGACTACTAGTTACATACGGACAATTAGGATTTCCACAAATTCCGTTTCCACCGTCGTCTCCTCCGCCATCTCTTCCTTCGGTTTTTCTTTTGATAAAAGGACAACTTGGATTGCCGCAAAAAGTTTCTACGGTATTATTATAAGGACATTCGGGGTTATCGCAACTCACTAAAACATAAACCATTAAAGTTTTCTCGATAAATTGATTCCAGCACTTTAGAAAATGAACAGTTTTGAACTCTGTTATGTTGGATTCAAAATAAAGTATGTTGATATTGATCTAGTTTGTTCAATAATTGAAAATAATTCATCAAAAATTATAATTATTAAGTACAAACCTTGCTTCTCTTTGGCGGCTGGACAATCGGGATTACTGCAGATGGAGGCCGAACTTCTTTTCTTTGCAAAAGGACATTCTGAATTGTCACAAATAGAAGAGCTCTCTGAAGTGTCATTACCACAAGGACTTCCGTTAGCTTTAGGTTTAGCAAATGGACAATCTGGATTATCGCAAATACTGTCTTTCTTGTTAGCAAAAGGACAATCAGGATTACTGCAAACGCTATTTTCACTTTCGGATTTCTTAGCATAAGGGCAATCTGGATTACCACAAATACTGCTCTTCTTTTTTTGGGCATATGGACATTCGGGGTTACTACAAACGCTGTTTTTCTCTGGAATTTTCTCGGAAAACGGACAACCTGGATTGTCGCAAATGGTATTTTTCTTTTTTTGGGCAAATGGACAGGCTGGATTGCTGCAAACACTTACTTCGCTACTGGATTTTTCAGGTTTAAATGGACATGTTGGTGATCCACAAAATTTATCTAGAAATGAAAGTGATTAGTTTTGGGCGGAGTGGAAAACGGTTCTTTTTTAAACCCTTTATTACCCATACTTTTCCTTAAAATTTAATTTAAAGTTACACTACCAACCTTTTTTTATTTCCATTGGATATTTAGGAGCTGAAGGGCAGCTAGGATTACCACAATAGTCGGGCACCTTTTGTTTCTTAGGTCGTCTAAAAGGACAATCCGCATTGTCGCAGATATCATCTAAAAAAAACTTATTTTCTTTTCTGTATTTTTTTTATATTCTCACCTCACCATCACTATCTTTTCCTCTGAAAGGACAACCAGGATTATCGCAAATATTTTCATCTTCAGATTCACTTTTTGAATCGCAAGTGGGATTTCGATTGCCTTAAATGCAAAAATAAAAGTATCTAAATACATATAATAAAACTATCCGAATATCATAAAATTATAACAATGCAGTATACAATTCCTTTTTGTAAACTCACCAACCAAAAAATCACCTAATTTACCAAAACATAATTACGTTTTGGTGGAATTATGTTTACCTTTATTTTTTTGTTCCAAATAAGGACAGGGCGTCAGCCTAAATGGACAAATCGGATTGTTACACGGATTAGGCAAGGCATAAGGACAATTTATACTTCCACAAGGACCACGTGGCTGTGGTTTAGGCGGTGGGCATTTTATAGCCTTCAGCTCGGGAGGTTGATGGGGACAATTAGGGTTTCTACAGGTTTCAACTGGTAAAGGGTCGGGACAATCCCAGTGAATTGGAGGTAAAGGAGGATCGAGAGGGTATTTGCACTTAGGATGTCCACATGATTCAGCAACTGGTGCTGGAAGAAACATTAGCTCCAAAGCAGCGTCGTCATCTACCAATCCTACGAATAATTATACTTACAAAACGTCAGATCAATATAAAAATATATTTAAAATGCAGTCTGGAATATGTTGTGAACGCTGACCTGTTTTATACTTTGCATAAGCACATTTTGCACTACCGCATCCAGCAAGGAATGATTTTTCTGTATATGGACAAACGTCTTTGTTGCATGGAATGTCTTCGCAACTTTCCTCTTTCGGAACTGGAGGTAATTTCACTTTCTTACAATAATCTTTACAATGGTCTTCCACTATGTTTTGAGCATACGGACAAGTCACTTCCCCACAAGGACCTGAAAAAACCTCTTAAATTATAAAATTTTTATTTCAACTGAAACGAACATACCCAATGCTTTCTTGTAGGCATTCACGATTTGATCGAACTGATCCATAACTGATTTACATTCTGTAATGGCAGATTTGGGAAAAAAAGTTTTGGACACTGCGGGTGCATCAGCAGAACCTCCACCTCTTAATCGAATACTTTGACACTCTTTAAAACTGTACAAAAGTACGTCGCACTGTTTCATGAGACTCTCGCAGTTTTCAAGCGCATCTAAATGAGTATCAATAGTGGAAACTCCACCTCCCCTAAGACGGAGCGTTCTTGATTTATCTGGACATTAATTTTTTATTAGTTTAAATACTGGTACATTTTATTATTTACCTTTCTCTGGAATGGGAATTTGATGTTTACAGCAATTCGAACAACTTTTACGCTCTTTCAACTTCGAAGGGTTTAGACAACCACCTCTCAGTCTTCGACAAGAACATTTTTCGAATTCATTTTCCACATGATAATGATCAGCTGGAGGGTAGTAAGGTTGATTAGGATCCTTTGGTCTTCTAAAGCAACCGTATGGTCCATAATGTTCAAAACGACCGTAAGTGTGGCTTAAGCCGTACGTAACTGGAGGCTCCACGTTGCTGTAAAGTGTTCCCAAACCTAAAAAGAATATTATTTTCAAATTTATGAGAAAAATGTTTATTTGTAATGTATATGATCTCAAAATTGTTACCCTGTCCAGTAGCAAGAGGACCTATCCCATATTCTTTAAATTTAATAGCTGCAGGACAATCTTTATGAGTACATAACTTATTATTGATATCTTCTGCTGTTAACATAACTCCTAGAGACTTTTCATCTACACTCTCACCGTAACGTGTCTGGAATTGAACATTGTTCGCCGAAGGCTGAAAATATCGAAAGATATTTGAGGAACTTTTCAAGAGAAAATGCACGAGCTTACGGTATTTGTTTTTTTGATTTTATCCATATCCACTGTGGCCACAGTTTCCTCATCTCTGGCTGCAGCTTCTGCTTTCATCATGTTCAAAAAATCGAAAAACTTATTCTCCGGTGGACGCAGAACCATGGAAACAATATCATAACCACTTCCACGACTGATAGTATCTGCTGCTTGACGTTTTAGCGCTGAAGGTGGTGCTAGACAAACCATATCGTCCGTTTCCACAAGCAATGGAGCGATGCTTTGCTTGGGCTCGGCAAATCTGTTGCCGAAAAGCTCTGTCCAAGATAACCTCGGAGTACTCGTAGGGCAAGACAATAATGGGTTGTAAATGCAAGCGATGGGCGTTATAGTTTCAGCATGAAAATTGTACCTACCATAAAAAGGAACGCACTGAAGTTTTACTCTTTATAATATTTTTGGAACTTTTACCTTTCACATTTAAATTGTTCATCGGATTTTGCATTCATAAATATGGCACCGCCTTCATCTAGTAAGCCAAAATACGTTTCCACTCCAAGTCCCATACACGACATCTTAATCGTTATATCCACCTTTCCAACTTTTTGTTGATACAAAGATATCATGTCATATTTTCCATCATAACTGACACTTTTAACTAATCCAATATTTTCGAAAATGTCTATCATGTTGAGAATTTCTTTCTTCCAAGGAAATTTACATGATCCTACCGTTTTTCGTAATATTCTTAAATCCATTTCTATATCGGTTGTTTCCATAGTCCGTATGAGTTGTTCGGAATTTTGTGAAAATAAATATGTTTTTCCAAAATTTAGTTTAAATTCTCCATTCGGTGGTATTGTATCTTAAAAATATTTGAATTTACTTTTAGAGCCCCGGAAGGAAAGTTACAAAAAGATGGAACGGTAAAAAGTATATTCTTTATGAACTTTTTTACCGAAGTTAATATATTACAAAAAATAAACAACCTCACCTGATTCCATAGATGGAGTTACAAATTCTTCGAGTGTGATATCCAGAAATAAAAAATCAGAGCATCGAAGGTGAATCATTATATCTTGAAGTTTGGGTACAGGAAGAACAGTGGGGTCAATCTGTATTTTTGTAATCATAAATTCTAGCAGGAATAATCTCGGCCCAGTCGACATTTTTTTTTATTTTTGTACGAAGTACCTATATCATAATTTAAACACAAAAATTTCAAATACCCTTTGCTCAATTTTGAAAATGTTTGTCGTGGAGTGACATCAATTTGACAACCCTCAATTTGGTGAAACCCAATCAAATTATTTCAACCAGATAGCATAGCATTTGCATATTTCTTTAAGATTGCTCGTAATTTTATTGTTGTTGAAAAATTTACTTTGGACATAATATAATAGCGGTAAATCAATATTGAAAAAAAAAATTTCCCTCCGTTACAGATCTTAACCTAGATGCAACACCATTCTGGAAATATGGAACAATATTGGATAATATACTAATAGAAAATAACATCGATTCAACATCATGTTTTCAACGAAGTATTTGTTACATAGTCCACAAATCCAAAATCGATATTATCAATGGAAATGCAAGTAGTATGGATAAAATTATAGATGGCGTAATAAGCAATGAATGGATTTTGGATAAGATCTATAATACGTCTATTTACGCAGGAGTAAAAAATGGGTTGAATAATGGAAATTGTAATGGTGAATATAGAAGCTGCAAGTTGCCTCAAAAGTTTATCAATACACTAGTGAAAGATGCTATAAACTTCCTAGGAATCTAAGTGTCCACTCTAATCAGAGCTTGTTTTTTTTATTTTAAATAAATTTGTGTTTATCATATCCTTTAAATGTAAAAATCTTTTTGTATACCTGATCCTGATACATAAATAACATTGGTTACTTTATAGTACCAGTAAAATTGATTGTACTCGCTCAATTTTTCCAGAAAAAGAGATTGTCGATTTTACTGTTAGTTGAACATGCATTGTATTATAAGACCTCTTCTTCCAGATCTAACCTGCCTATTCTCACACAGCTTTTTCTGGCCTTTACTAGGCAAAATTTACAGCCACGACAAATAAAATGGCTTAAAATTTTAGATGGAGTGAATTAAGCTGCTTATCTTGATTAAATTATTTACATTGTGATCTCTGATATTTGTGGTAGAGTTATGTAAGTTACAATGTGGATGAAATAAATAATCTAACTGGATGATAAAGCCAGAGAAATGAGCCCATTGTTGACCAAATCACAAATCAAGGTGATTTGTGGTCCAAATCAGTCCAAATACGAAATAAAGAAGAAGAGAAGAACCTAAGATAATACTTAAACTTTATTTTTAACTCTAATATTAATATAAAATGTCTAAAGCTGCTGCAAGATTAAAATCTCTAAAGAAAGTTACAGAAAAAATTCAACATGGAAAAATAAGCACAAATATACCAGCTGGTATGGCAGCCGCTGGTCCACCTCTTGGGCCAATGTTGGGTCAGGTACTATATAGTATGTCGATTTAAACTGAATTCATAACGCCAATAATTATTTTTCCCCATAGCGAGGTATAAATATAGCAGCATTTTGTAAGGATTTTAATGAAAAAACCAAGGATATAAAAGAAGGTATACCTTTGCCTACTAGAATAACAGTAAACCCAGATAGAAGTTATGAATTAATAATAAATAAGCCTCCAGTAGTTTACTTTCTAAAACAAGCAGCAGGTATTCAGAGAGCTGCTATGGAGCCAGGTGAGTAATATGAATAAACCTGGCTGGTCAAAAAAAATAATATTCCGTTACAGGTAAAGAAATAGGTGGCAAGGTAACACTTAAACATGTTTATGAAATAGCCAAAATAAAACAAACAGATCCCACCTTAGAAATTAAATCACTAGAAGAAGTGTGCAAAATGATAGTAGGAGTAGCAAAATCATGTGGTATTGAAGTTGTCAAAGATTTAAATGCCGAAGAATATGGAGAATTTCTAAAACAGAGAAAATTGATAGTGGAACAACAAAAGAAAGAGTTACAAGAAAAGAAAGAAGCCAAAATGTTGAGAACAGGATAGAAAATTAAAACTATTTGTTTCGTAGTGTTTTATATTTTTAGTTTAAACATCAAATAAATAATTAGTTTTTATAAGTAAACCTACCATTTTCTACAACATATGATGGATGAAACTATGGACTGAATAATAACAATAAATATAACACTATAATCATTATAAGGATCAAATTTAACCTGCTCATTATATTGAAGGATACAGATGCATTACACAGGTGAGTATTACAAAAACAAGTTATTCTTTCAAATCCATCAGTATTTACCTTTAAACACCCTGTTTTCAACGGATATTTGTCTTTATCCCAAGCATCTGTACAACCTCTAGATGTTGTAGCAGCTCCCTTAGATTTATTGAAGCTGATGAAACAAAAATGTTCTTGTAGAGGAGGACATTTGAACTTCATCTCCAGTTTTATGTTATATCTTGTTAATTTGAAATAATTAAGATCACATTTTGGATAAGTTTCAGTAGATATTGAGTTGCACTGGTAACAATACAAACCTTTGGCTTTTTCTATATCTGGAGAAAAATGTTCACCACCAATACTGTTATAATTTGACTGCAATAATATTATGACATAAACAGTATATATTTTATACATGCTTACTCTTTGACAGAGAGAGAACAAAGTTAAGTTGATGTCGATGATTTTTTTTATATATTATATTGGTTTCATGTATTTCTCACTGTCCAATAGCAACAAATTAATGTTTAGAGCTTCTGATGAGTTTTCCAAACCTAAAGGCGAAAGGTCCACTCAAAACATAGATTTGTCCTTGGATGTTGAAGATACACCAAAAAAACTTAAAATTTAATAAGAGGTAGTGGAAGGTGCTACTTTGCCACTCGAGATAATACTCATATAATTTGTTAATTGAAAAAAAAAAATAAAACACAAAATATGTACAGCTCTCATTTTACATTTATTTACATCACAATGTAAGATCATCACTTTCATCATAGCTATCGCTACTAATATTAGTGTCGCTTGGTACATAACTTGGCATGGACATAAATTTTGTTACAAAAAAGTCCCGTAAAAACCAAGGGCTAAATTTAAATAGGGAATGGTAAAACCAATATCTCCAATTTTCATTTTTATAAACAACACAGGGTTTTTCATCCAATAGAGTTTTCTCGTATTCTATGTACAACCTAAAAATAAAAAATCACATGTATGTATCCCGTCATTGTTCTTAGAGTATTTCAAACAGCGTCTGTTTAAAATTTAAAAATATGTAAGGAAATTATTGTTTTAAATAAATACTTTCATATACTCACATAGGATCATCAATTTTTATAGGTGTCGGAGGTGGTGTAATAAATGACAAATAAATATTGTACTTTTTAAAATAATCACTATAAAATGCATGCTGTTCAGGAGTAAAATTATCATGCATTTCTTGAACGTACTGAAGCTGTTTTGCCATGATATTACTTTGTAATGTAAAAGAACCTGGTATGAATGTTACAACATCAACTCCATATTTGTTCATTTCAACTCTTAAACCATCACTGAATGCAGATAATGCAGCTTTAGTAGCACCATACACTGCTAGACCAGGAAGGGTAGTTTGTGCACAATGACTAGAAACTGTTATTAGTCTGCCTATAAAAAAAGAAGACTATTAGTGACCAATACAAAATAAAGAGAGGATAATTGTAAAATGTGATGGGAATTGATCATTAAATGAAATATATTATTAATACCTCCGTGAAGCCTGAGAAGTGGACAGAAAGCATTGGTGAACTTTAGAGTTCCCATGAGATTCAGTTCAACCTGTTGATGTATGAGTTTCTCAGTTAACCATTCAAATTCACCAAATACCATTACACCTGCATTATTGATTACAGCATGGAGAGCTAAAAAATGATTACATATGTTTTGGCTAGCTATAATTTTTGATCAATAATATTTGTATACTGGTGGTGTATATTTTTTTTACTCAAAGTATATACATACAATATCCAGAATTCCTGGTCAAAAAATGCTCAATGGTTTGAACAGCTGCCTTAACACTAGTAGTGTCAGTTATATCAAGTTGTATTTGAATTATATTTTTTCCATATTTCTGCCGAATTTCCTTACAACCTTTGGAGTCCAAACTTAAAAACCCAGCAATTACAGTAAAACCCATATCAACAGTATGTTGTGCTAAAGAAAATCCAAGTCCTGAGTCGCATCCTGTTATACATACAACTTTTTTCTTGCTGGACTTTAGTTGTTTGCCATTTCTTTTAACATATGCTACACTAACAGTGGTAATTAGAATAATGGTTAAAGTACGTATAGTGTTATATCTATGAAATCCTTTTTTGAGAAGGTACAAGATTCCCAAAACACCGGTTCCTACTGCTGCGTACATTTCGTTTAGTATTTCGAAAGTCAGTAGAGAATATTTGGACAATATACTCATCTTATTAAAACAATTTTTTTGTAATATTTCCACATTGAAGTTGCGTCAATGCTGCATCAAATTATAAAACAGTATAAGTTTCATTTCCAAATTTTGCAGTTTACAAGACTTTTACAGAATTTAACTCTTTGCAAGATCTTAACCATAAATCAGGGTCAGGTTATCTATGATCAGGGCTGTCATCGCGCGGAAGCTGGTTGCCAGTTACTTATGAATATTTGTCGCCATGAACAACGGTAATCAAAGAATTTTCTATCTCTGATGAACAAAAATTTTAGAACAAATTTATAATGTCCAGGACAGAGTTATTTATAAAAATCTATAAATTGCGTCCCGCCACATCAAACCGGGGAATTGAATCCATAGATAACGTAAATTGAATCTTCACGTTTGATTGGTAGTGAGTTATGTTGGAGCACCTGAGTGCAGTCTTGGCTTAACAAGGTTCACAGTTACACTATATAGTTTGGCTACCAGACCAAGAGAGGGCGTGAAAAACATGGTTTGAAATTTGAACATTGAGTTGCCTATCTTATTTATGTTGTCTATGGTATACACCAAGTTGATAAGTTATTTTAAATGGTGATTGGCGTCACAGAACATAAGGGGGTATGTTTTGTGATTGGCGTGTTATAAATAGTAAAACATAAGGGGGTATGTTTTGTGATTGGCGTGTTATAAATAGTATGTTATCTGTGGTATAAATTACATAGAAAAAACTGTTTGTATCAGTTTTTTTTCGTACTTACGTTTTTATATTAATTTGGTAACTTATTCAGTTTATCTATAAAAACTGTTACAAAAAAGAGTTTTATACCATTCAACTATCTTGAGCATCGAATTGATAAACAAGGTCTGCTAAACTATATTTATTTTAAGATTGAAATTATAAGTTTTCAGAACAACCAATTGACTATTTTTGTCCTTCATTCCAAAATAATTTCTCTAGTAATTGTAAATATTTTATTCTATTTTAGCTATGATTGTCTACAAGTTTTCGATAGATACAGTGATCCTTCAATAACTAGAGTACCACTTTGATTGGACCAGTAGGGTAGTGTAGAAACACATGTATGATACGTAATAATAGAAGCTCCTCTAGTCTTAAATGTTATCTGATTCGGTTCTAGTAGTCATTGGTAAGTGTCTCATTTGTAAATTCGGTAATTGTATACAACAGCTCCTTATTGTAGAAAATTGAAATATTAAGAAAAACTATGTTGCCAAACTTTTTTTTTTCTCCAAAAAATGACGAAAAATATTTTTCTTATCAAAAAGGCAAAAAACGTGAAGCAAAAAACCAAACCAAATCAAACCTACCCCAACCATAACCTAACTAAAAACGTAAAAAACTCTTTTCAAGAACCAATTAATAATAATAATAAGGGCATCTAGGGAAATAGGGCATGTCCACGTGACGTCATGCCCTGAGGAATCTGACATGGAACATACAACATCTGATATAAACAAGCGTTCTTTGCTCAACACGTGGTTCTTAATAGTTATTTGATTTTGATTTAGTGCTTTTTTCGACATTGTTTTAGTTGCTTAGGTATTTTAAAAGTTATGTATGACTGTTTATAATAAAAAGGATCATTAAATCAATACAAAACAACCAAATTACAAATCTGAAATCTAACCAAATAATTGTTTTTCCTCAGGGGTATTGTCAACTGTCAGTTGATGGACATGCCCTATTGTGGAAAATTGAAATATTAAAAAAACGGTATTTGTGCAACAAAAGGGACTTAATTAGTCTTAAAAAGTCCAATATAATATATTTCCAAATAAAAAAACCTAACCAAACCTACCCCAACCATAACCTAACCAAAAAAAATGTAAAAAACTTTTCAAGACCAACTAACTTGGCAACACCGTCAAACTCTTTTGTTCAATGGATTGTGGTGCGTCGGGAGAAGTGTACATAGGTATATGGGAAAAATTGCCGCGTAATTTGAAAATTTACATACTTTAAACGCCAGTAGCAAAGTAACTAAAAGCGTGCGCCAAAAACGGAATTGTGTTTAGAGATCGAGAGGGTGTACTGAATACGTGAGTACAATTTTTTTTTGTAAAATCCATAAGGACCTGTTGTATACAATGACCCAACACATTTTCAAAAGTTTATTATTGTCATATGAAAAGTTTAAAACATTAATGGAGTTACCGCGTGTTGAACAATGCTAGACTGTAAGTACCTATATGCAATTATTATGTATATTCTATTAAATTGATAGTGTCAACCCTTACACTGTGAAATTCATACATATCAATTTGAAATAAAAATAATGAGTATTTTTAAACATTGATATATTCTATTATCCTGACCTCATCTTTGTTTTGATTTATAGTTTTAGATATAAGTGGCAGAAATTTTAAAAGTTGTCATACTATGGTTATTATTATGGACATATACATTTCCCTAGTAACCAACCATTCCAACAATTGAAGGCCTCGGGCGTAAAAAATGGTAACTAACATTTTTGAAATTCTGAGATATAGCTTTTCAAAAGTTTAGAAAATCATCTCTCAATAGTTCTAAGTTTTTGAAATGTATTCTAAATGGATTTCGTAACTAGCATTATATCAAACATCTGATATGAAGACTGTAAATTAGAACAGATAACCGTTTACTGGTCCCACATACCATTGTTTCAACCATAATGTCAAGATGCAAAATTTTGTCAGATACCATTTTTTACACCCGAGCCCTTCAATTGTGATTTCTATCAAATTTTGTTTTAATTTATCACTACAGAAAAAATAAAGAGATTGTGGGAATTATAAGAATTTGCAAATACTTGGCTATCAGCCGCGTCAGTCAATCTACCACTCTGCTGTCTAGTAAAATAAATAACTATTCATATTAGAATATAACTTTGTCACTTGGATTTTTGCCAAATATGTTTCTATTGAATCTAAAATGGAACATTTGTGTTTTATTTTCGGTTATATGATTAGGAAGCTTCTGATTATGTTAATTTGCATTTTCTGTATGCACAATGAGTTACATAAAGTTTGGAAAATAGCATAATTGACAATGAAAATTGTAAATCGCCAATTATGTTGTTTTTTTCTAACTTCATAATACTGGTACAAACATTGTCAATAGAGCAAGCCCACGTCCTGATGAATCTGATGATAAACAAGTGTTCTTTGCACAACAATTGATTCTTGTATTATGTGGTATCTTGATTATGTTTGAGTTAATTTCATTTTGATTTGGTGCTTTCTTTAACATTGTTTTAATTGCTTAGGTATTTTAAAAGCTATGTCTGACTGTTTATAATGAAAAGGTTCATTAAATTAATACAAAACAACCAAATTACAAATCTAAAATCTATCCAAATAATTGATTATCCTCAGGGTGACAGTCATTAGGGTCAACTTGTCAGTTGGTGAATATGCCCTCATACTAGTTGCCTTCTTTATATGTAAAACATTTGAAATTTTGGTTTTATCAAACGGGAATTGTTTTGCTGATGAGAGAAACTCACTAATTGATTTGGTGAGGTCAGTAAGTTTTGTTTATACGTTCAAGTACCCATTGCTGATGAATGCAATACTTAGTAATAGTAGTTTTAAAATTTGTTTGTTTTTCAGGAAAGTGAAGGAAAAAAACAACAGCTTGTCAAGTTTATTTTGTTGGAATATGAAAATATTAGTACAATGCAATGGAGGAACTGTGTATTTTAATCAGATTTGACTGTAAGTATACATAATTATTATTGATATTCATCCGCTAGTAGAAATAATATAAGAAAAATACATCTCCTATTAGAATTTGTCAGTTTAAAATCTATTTTGGTTAAATCTAAAATAGAAGGTCTTTTTGATCTATCTTCTTCCTCTAATTTTTGAATTTGATTTGTTTCTTGAAATATTGTAAATTTAACAAATTAATAGTTTCAACCCCTAATGCGTCGAATCTTTTGCATGATTCTAAAATAAAATCAATCATTGTGTGTCCTAGTACAATTTCATTTGGACACTCTGTATTACAACTATAGGCAACAAGGAGGCATGCAACTAAACAGGCACTAATGAATGTTTAAGGTAAGTCCATATAGCAACGAATTACAAGTAAGAAGTTGCCATTTTATACATAGACTAAAGTCGTAGACGTTTTGGATAAGAGTTTCGTCACATTCCCCACATTTGACTTGATAGTAAAAATAAGAAAATAAATCATAAGAAATAGCAGACACATTACATTAAACTCTTCAGACGTCATCGTACATAGAAAAATTATAACAAAAGTAAAGTAAACAAAATCACCTCTACAAAACTACAAAATATTATGTAAACGGAAAACTACTAAATTAATTGAAATGACTGTAGGTATCATAACCTAAAAATTAAAAGCAAAGTGTCAATTTAGCCTAAATTCGTCTCGAATTCGTAAAATCTTAAACTATGTACCTGTCAACTTTCCAGCCAACTAATTTGGCCAATGACTTTAAAGTTCCTTACTATATGAACTTACCTTTAGTTGCATACCTATTAGAGAGATAGATGACAGCCTCGAAGAATTTTTATATTGATTGGCCTCTTTATCATGATATTCTATGATGTGGTATGCAACTGAGTGGGCATTGATGTTTAGTTGCATACCTTTTAGAGAGGTAACTTTCCGATAGATGGCAGCATGAAGGCCTCCTTGGATGACAGAATCGAACAAAATATGTATTGATTGACCTCTCTATCTTATCCTATTCTATGTGTGTGTGACATTTGACGTTTCTGGAAAATGTCATATAGAGATACGAAACTATCGATAGTAGCGACCATCGATAGTAGCGACCATCGATAGTTATCGATAGTTCGGGTATTGACCATCGATAATTATCTAGTTTTCGATAGTTAATTTTTTTCAGATATATTTTGAAAAATCGTAATTGATAAATATAAAATAAACACATCTGGAAACTTGCATTATTGTATTATTGATAATTTGTTAAAACAAAACCTTGTTGTTTATAATAACCATGGATTTTTATTAATAAATATCAACATATTGACATGTTTATATTTGGCTTTCAGCCGCGATCTCCTAACAGACAATATTTGACCTGCAGAACTAAAATTTCTCTGATACAATGGACTGCCTAAGCTCTAACAGTCTGACGTCACAACTTTTCCAACAAATCGATAAATTTCTTGATAATTTACACGAGTTTTCGGTTTGTTTGGAAAAGTTTTTATGACCACGCCTCTTATGATGTCCTGACTTAGGTCACAGAGTACACCATCTAACAAGAGGCGAAAGAAAGTAGTTTTCGTGATCGCAAATTTGTGTGCACATGCGTGAATTAATTAGTTTATCTGTCAATGTCAAGTCATCACTTCCGTTCATTTCCCTCAGTTCACCGTGTTGCCGGTTTGTCAGTAATTACTGACTTTCCAGGAAATGAATTATCCTGCCAGGCGTGTGTGCAATACCATATATTTTATCCACTATCTTCCCAAAACAAATTTGAAGATGATTCTTCATTCAAAATTTATGTGACCTAAAGCCCGTGTCTCACGGTCAAATTTTTGATCAAATTAGTTTGACCAAAGTGACGTATTGACGTCATACCTATAGTTTGTTCAAATTTTAAGAAACTGTCTTTCACACCATCATTCAAAATTTGACCAAATTTATTGACGTATGTCTAACTGGCGTCTGTCATTTGTCAAACTAAAAATTGTTGGTGTTGTTTTAATGTGATAGAACTGCAATTTTTTTGTATTTTCCACAATGAAAATAAAAATTAAATCTGTTTTGGGCCTTTTAAGTATAGCTATTGTTCTGGCATACCGGGCTGGAAAAATAGAAAAGGAAAAACGAATAATGTGGGCTAGATCTTGGCTTCTTCGACGAAACGAAACCAGTCATAGCAATATTTTTATTTACATTTTTACAATGACATTTATGGCACTCACGTCAACCGTAAATATTCTTTTTCCACCGATCAAAAGGAGAGTTTGCTCAAACTGACCTTGAAAAATAGAAACGCCTCTATTTTTACAGGATTTGATCAAACTAAGAAGATGACGTCATATGCTGTCAATTTTTTGGTTTGCTCAAACTAATTTGATCAAACATTTGACCGTGAGACATGGGCTTAAAATGAAATGTGACGTTTGTCAAGAATTAGTTTGAAATGTCACTGAAGTTGGTGACGGAAAATCATTGATGAAATTCAATAAACGTCATTCCTACTATTATTTTAAACGATTTTCAATTTTTGAGAATTTCTACATATTGTCTAAGGACATTTTCTAGAGTTCATTTTTGATATTCATTTTATAAAATGAATAAATTTCCAGGTAATTTCTTTAAAAAAGTATAGAATTTCATTATTAACCTAAGGCGTGTTGTATCGAACACCTAAACTCGGTTTAATTATAACTAATGTTTAGACTGATGTAATTGATGATAATAAATAAATCAATATGTCACAGTCTAAACATCAGTTATAATTAAACTGAGTTTAGGTGTTCGATACAACGCGCCCCTAGGTGAATAATGATTATTTACCTAATAAAAGGTGTTGTCATGTTAGTAGTTAAAAAAATCATCATCAACACTACTATTTTTCTTAGTGTAGTTATGGTTTTACTTCGAATCAATACTCGTATTACTTTTCTCAATGTATCAGGTAGTTTATGTTTCAATGCCTCGACGTATTTCCGCTCAATATCGTGTAAGTCCGACTTCAAAGGAGCCGACAAAGCTTTCGTCTCTTGTTAGATGGTGTACTCTGTGCTTAGGTAGTCCATTACGTACGATGTCGGTAACGGTATGGATAGAAGTGTCAACTGTCAAGTCAAAGCACTCAAAACTGTCATCCGCTATCATGGAGGATTGAGGGTGTGTACCATTTATATTGGTTGGTCAGTGGCCGGTTTGTGAGTTCGATAGTTTTCGATAGTAATGAGAATATCGATAGTTTTCGATAGCCCAAACTATAGTTCCGCATCTCTAATGTCATATAATTTGTGAAATGGCGTGGCGTCTTTACAGATAGAAAAGCCCTTTATCTTTTATTATTTCTGTACATATTACATATCTATTTATATTTCCGGAATAACACTTTGTTAGCTTTTTATTCTTCTATAAAAACTACAATATATAATAGCAGTGTGAAAATTGTTCATCATGAAGCAAGAAATTAGGTAAAATTATTTGCTGTAAAACAGCCAATGCTATTTCTTCTTTAGAACATGATTTCTTTGTTTTATTACATAAAATAGTTTTATACCATTTATCAATCATCTGGAGCATCGAATTGATAAACAAGGTCTGCTAAACTATATTTGTTTTAAGATTGAAATTATAAGGTTTCAAAAAAACCAATTGGCTATTTGTCCTTTATTCCAAAATGCTTTCTCTGTAGTAATTGTAAACATTTTATCTATTGTAGATATTATTTTCTTCATGTTGGCGACGATGCTGTTGCTTTAATAACTAGAGTACCATTTTCATTGGACCAGTAGGGTATTGTAGAGTACATGGAGTTTATATGCAGATGTACAATAAGCAATTGATTGAAGCTCCTCCAGATTTAACTAATCTGATTCAGTCATAGTCCTTGGTAAGTCTCATTTTATAAATTCAAGTAGTTCAAATGAACACACTGCTGCTAGTTGAAATCATTTCAATATGTTCGTTTTTGAGGAGAAGAAAACAACAACACATTTTTCAAAGTTTATTATTGCGTGTTTTAATAAAGTTCAACACATTTATACATATACTAAATATAACCATGAAACCAATGGACCTTTGTCAGTTGAATTTTTCCCAATTCTACACTCACATTAATGTCTTCTTGACGTTTCATTCCAATCTGATTATGTTGACTTGCATTGTTGTGTAAATTGTACGAAAAGGTACATAAGGTTCTAAAAAGGGCATAGGTGGCTATTAGTAATTGCAAATTGCTGATTATGTTCATTTTTTAATCCTGATAGTGACATACATAATCATGATACGAGATCTAAGAGTGATATTCACTTAAACAAATTTAATCCTTCCCAATTAAGAAGTCACCAACATATGCCGGGGGTGAATTTTTTAATCGGTTACCAGATGATATCAAACAAATAAACCATCTCAAAAAATTTAAAACTAGCCTTAAAAATTTCTTAATACAATATTGTTTTTACTCGCTAGATGAATTTGTTAGGAGGCGTAACATCTCTTAATTCCTTACCTAATTTTAGATCTTTTTGTATTTCAGACTTTAAAAATGTAACTTTTTTATTTTATTTTTTTTTAATCTTGTTTATACCAAATGTGTGTTCCATGCTGTTACCTGTATACATTTTAAATTCTAATTTTAATTGTTTTAACTATATTTTTATACTGTGTCTGACTTGTCTTATGTCATGTATATGATGGTAAAGACTAATAAATTATCTATCTATCTATCCTGTGTATACACTAGTGGCTTCTTGTTATGAAAAATTTTTAAAACTATGGTTTTATCAAACAAGACACATAGTTTTGCTGATGAGAAATGCTCACTGGTCGTTTTGGTTCATTTAAATATGTAACTGTTACTGATTTTACTCATCATATTATTTTTTTTAGGATCCCAGATGATATCGTTAGGAATATTCCATTTTATTGAAGAAATGGAAAAAATCATGAAGACTTGAATAATTGTATTTTATTGATTTTATATTGTTTTGCAATATTTATTGTAGTTATTGCAATTCAAAAATGGAAAAATGATACCATCATCATAAAATTATGGTGTATATATCAGAACTGGGCTATATTGATGATAGTTCATCAATTGTATTGTATAAAATAAAAAAAAATATGTCTATATCGATATTTTCATGAATTGTTTTTTCTGAAATTTTTGCTTTTGCTAATTTAATAATTGTTGTATTTGTTAAGTCCTAAAAAGTAAAAAATTATAATAAGTATTTAGCGCCCGATCATTTTATGAAATATGGCATCAGCGCTTTTTGTTTTATGAACCTCAGTCTCGTCATGAATGTTGACATGGCTGCAGGTGTGCTATTTCGCTAATGTAAAAAACTAAATAAATGAATATATACAGTCCACAAGCTTCTCAATTGCAATCGAAACATTGGTCCATCGACCCTGATAAAGAAAAAGTGAAATTTATAAAGTGATTTCCAACAATTAAGAAATAAATACATATAACCGACAAAAAAGCGCGGTAACATAGTGTCAAGATAGTACATGCAGCGGTAAATCCACTATAGTCCAAGAAAAACAGAAGAGAGAGAGAACAGGAAGGCAGTGAAAATAAAATTGTCGTGTTCCACCAAGGGTTCCTTTCGAAAAAAATTCTGAGTAAGTTCGTTCCATAATTATAATATTTAATTTGGTAATAGTTTGGATTTGTGTCAATAACATGGCTGAACTCGCGACATTAAAATCTCAAAGAACGACGATAAAAAGTAAGCTAACACGATTTAAAAATTATTTTGAGTCAATTAATCGAGAAACATTAAATGATGAAATTGTTAATGAATTGCAAGTTAGGTTAGAATCCGTACAGCCGATTTGTAACGAGTTTGAAGAACTTCAATTTCAAATAGAACAATTAAGTATTAAAGAAAATGAATCAGAATCTCGGCCCGACGAAGCTGAGAGAAATGAATTTGAAACAAAATATTATAAATTGATTAGCAATATAAATAACTTAATAAGTAAATATAATAAAGAAAGTTCGAATGACAGTAGTAATGGTTCCGTGGTCAGTTCAAAAAACGGTGTAGTTGATTTAAATTCGGTACAGTCATTAGTAAAGTTACCACCTATTAAATTACCAACTTTTGATGGCCAGTATGGCAATTGGTTAGAACTTAAGGATTCTTTTATAGCCTTAGTGGATGGTAATACTGCATTAAATAACATTCAGAAATTTTATTATTTAAGGTCCTCGTTAAGTAAAGAGGTTCATGACATAATCAAGTCAATAGAAGTTTCCGATGCGAATTATAGGATTGCATGGCAGTTTTTGACCGATAGATTTGAAAACAAAAAGCTAATAATTTATAATCATATACGTGCAATATTTGAGCATCCTTGTTTAATAAACGAATCGTATAGTGACCTGCGCAATTTTTATGATTGTGTCACAAAGCATTTACGTTCCCTTAATTCTTTAGGAGAAAACACAGATGCTTGGGATCGTTTGATTATATATATAATGTCTAGTAAATTTGACCCTACTACTCGGCGTGATTGGGAAACCTATAAATATGCGAAAGAATTACCAGCAATGAGTGATTTAAATAATTTTTTGAAAAATAAGTGTGAGATATTGGAAAAATTGGAGGTCTCGAATAATAGTGTCGAGACAAGTAAGTATAAGCAATCATTAAGAAAAATACATAAACATGGACACAGTAATAGTTACCAATCTATAGATAACAAAAAATCAGAGAGTAATTTTAAGTGTTATTTTTGCAACCAACAGTCTCACAGCATTTTTAAATGTGAATCCTTTTTAAAATTATCAATTAATGATCGAATAGGTGCAGCTAAACGCCTTAAATTATGGTTACACTGTCTGAGAGATTCACATTACTCATGGAAATGTCCAAAATCAAAATGTTTTAAATGTAGGAAGGCTCATAATACACTACTCCACCGGGAAGATTACAATAAAAATGATCAAAGCCCAGGAAGAACCAATAGTGGAAATGTTTCGCGACAAGAGCAAGAAATCCAAGAAGCTCCTCCCACTCAGGGAGATAACAACACCGGCCAAATTCAAGGTTCTTCACTGAATTCACATGCGACAGCTTACGGTGTTGCCGGCTCTAACCAAGTTACACCTTTTCGCAAGTATTACTTTCAACTGCGATTATTCAGTTGACAAATGGGGAAAAAACAATTACTGCTCGGGCTCTATTGGACAGTGGCTCACAAAGTAACTTTATTTCGCAGGATATTTGTAACAAGTTAGGTATAAAACCAATTAAAATAAATCATGCAGTGAAGGGTGTAGGCCAAACATTAACTAACATAAATAAACAAGTGAACGTGACAATAAAATCACGTGTTAACAATTATAGGAGTAATATTAGTTGTTTAGTTCTTCCTAGAATTACCGATAAATTACCAATCATGTCCTTTAATAAAGATAACCTTAACATCCCTTCCAATTTACAACTGGCTGATCCTAATTTTAATGTATCTGCAGAAATTGAAGTATTGCTAGGATCATCCATATTTTGGTCTATTATGGGATCTAATCAGGTCCGGCTTGGACCCAAAATGCCAATTTTGCAAGATACCAAATTTGGTTATATAATAGCAGGTAATTTAAATTTAGATTTCACATCTTTTAATAAATCGTTTAGTTATTTAAATATTTCGGATTCCAATGCTATGTTTGAAAATAAAATTGAAAAATTTTGGGAAATCGAAGAGATTAATAATAAGGTAAGTATGTCCGAATCTGAAAAATACTGCGAGAATTATTTTCGTAATACTACGACAAGGGACTCAACAGGGAGATTTATAGTCAGGGTTCCATTTAAGAATAATCTAGATGCACTGGGTGATTCTCGTAATATGGCATTAAATCGATTCCATTTGCTTGAACGAAAACTCGAAAAAAATCCAAATTTAAAATTAGAATATTGCACATTTATGAATGAATATCATAGTCTGGGTCATATGTCAGAAAATGATTATTTAAAGGATGAAGGATATTATTTACCTCATCATGCGGTATTAAAAAACAGTAGCCTCACTACCAAATGTAGGGTAGTATTTGATGCGTCGGCAAAAACATCAAGTGGACTTTCCCTTAATTATGTCCAATTTAGTGGCCCTACGCTACAACAAGATGTTTTTTCTATTTTAGCTAGGTTACGCATTCACCAATTTGTTATGACGGGTGATATATCAAAGATGTATCGTCAGATACTTATTAATCCCGATGAATTAAAATATCAAAAGATCTTTTGGCGATCACAACCAGACGAAAAAATTAAGAGTTTTAAATTAAATACCGTAACCTATGGCACGGCGTCCGCTCCTTATTTAGCGGTCAGTTGCTTATTTCAGATTGCTACTGAAAATAAAACAAATTTTCCTAAAATTAGTAAAATAATTGAAAGATTTTTATATGGACGATTTGTTGACAGGGTCCAATTCAATGTCAGAATTATTAGAAATTCAGAATAATATAGTTAAGCTGTTGGCAAATTATGGGTTTGAACTTAGAAAATTTTTATGCAACAATAAGGAGCTACTAAATAAATTCGAAACAAACAAGGATCTAGACGTTAGTATACTTAATATAGGGCTGAACGAGCAAAATAAAACCTTAGGAATATACTGGGACGCTAGTGATGATTCTATTAGATACAATATCAATATTAATAATAATTTGTGTAACAATAAATTAACAAAACGCGCGATTTTATCGTTAATTTGTCAAATATTTGACCCTCTAGGTTTACTGGGGCCTATTATAATAATTGAGGGGCCTAGAATAAAAGGGGTATAAGTGCACTTTTTCTTGGATTGGAGTTAACTACATATATAGAAATTTAAAATTGATATTTGTTTGGTGCAAAACCAATCCAAGTGATATATTGACTTTGACTGCCATTTTTTGACGGGTAGAAATACTAGATAAATAATTCCTACAGTTTGCTGTGTGCAAAACGGGTATAAGTGTCACTTGTACCCATTTTGTGCCAAATAAAAATCAGATTGTTGAATTCGAGTTTAAGGTACAAAGTATTGATACGCTGTTAAAATTTGTGTTTTGTTTGTTCGGTTCGTGTTATTGTAAAGATTTTTTTAGTAATTTGAGTGTTTATTCTATTGGTTGTTCTCATTATTATTTTGCAATGAATAATTCGGATGCAGAAGGTAAGAAAGCTTTATATAACATAATTTTTGAAGGTTATGTTTATTTTTCCGGTTTTTTTCTCTCTTTAAGATTCCGATATTGCTGATCCGTACAAAACAGATGAGGCAAGTGATTACGTCCCCGAAAATGATTCATCATCATCGGACGATGAGCCAACACACGAAATTGATGCAGAGGCCACAAAAAATGAGGAGGGTGATCACAAAACCCCATCAACAACAAGAAAGAGGAAACGGAATGTGAGTAAATGGAAAGTAAACCAGAAAAAATCTCTTAGAAATGCTGGCAAGGCATATATATCTCACAGAAGCATACCTCATCCACCACGTCAACTAGCACTATATCAACATAGTTGTCGATTTAATTGCAATTTAAATGTACTGGAAGCTGATAGACAGACTCTTTTTCAGAAATTTTATGCTCTATCATCTTACGATTTGCAAAACTCATTTCTATCTTCCTGTATTAAAAAAAAACCTGTTCAAAGAAAAAAAGTGGAAGATAGTGGCAAGAGTTTCAGTACTGAAATTTTTCTCATAAATAAGCGGGTCTGCAAAATGTTTTTTCTTAAAACCTTTGATATTAGTAACAAAAGGTTTACTACTGTTTGTCAAAAAAGTAACGCTGTTGGTATTTGTGAAAAAGATAACAGGGGTCAAGGTCCTGGTAGAAAAATAGAGTCAGAAAAACGAAAAGTGGTTATTGAACACATTAAAATGTTTCCAAAATATAGGAGTCATTACTCTAGAAGTGCAAACTTTTTTACTCGATATTTATCACCAGAGCTTAATATTAGAAAAATGTACGATTTGTATATTGAACACTGTACGGAAAAAAATTTAGATCCTGTTAAACATTCCTATTACCGACATATTTTTAACACGGAATTTAATTTAAGATTCCACCGTCCAAATTCTGATACTTGCAGTAAGTGTGATGGTTTTAATAATATTATTAAAAATTCTGATAATGCAGAAAAAGTTAATACTGCAAAGGTATCGCAGACAGTTCATCACAGAAAGGCTCAAAAGGCACGAGAATCAAAACAAAATGACTCAAATGTAAATAAAGAATCAACAGATACTTTTGTTATTTGTTTTGATCTGCAACAAGCTTTACCAACTCCACATATAACTACCTCAAAAGTTTTTTACTTGAGACAACTGTGGACATATAACTTCTGTATACATAACCTCGTGACAGGAAAGTCCGACATGTACGTTTGGGACGAAACCATCGCTTCCCGAGGCTCACAGGAAATTGGATCCTGTCTGATTCATTATATAACTAATGCAGTTCCTCAAAATGTCACAAAGATTATTGCTTATAGCGATTCCTGTGGAGGACAAAATAAAAACAAAAATATTGCTAAACTTTTCATGTACTTGGTCAAAGCTACAAGAATTCAAGAAATTCACCATAAGTTTTTGGAACCAGGCCATACGTTTATGGAGTGTGATCAAGATTTTGGTATAATAGAAAAGGTAAAACGAAAGAATCCTCAGGTGTTTGTTCCAGAACATTGGAGACAACTAATAAAGAGTTCATGCAAAAAATTTACGGTTCATGAAATGTCCAAAGAAAATTTTTTCAGCTTTTCTAACTTGAATAATATTATAAGCGATCCAAAAAAAGATACAGAAAAACGTTCTATTAAATGGAGAGAAATTCAATATTTCTTTTTTACAAAGGAATCAGAGAGATTCTGCTTTTTTTATAAAATTACTCTGGACTCAGAATTTTCTTTCAACAAATGCTTATGTCCTGGTAAAGCAGCAGGAAGACCGAAGTTGACATTAAAGGACACGTTTGATCAGTTAAACAGAGATAGTTTAAAAATAAACGAGCTGAAGTGGAAAAATTTGCAGACTCTTTTGGAATACGTTCCTCCAAAATATCATGAATATTATAACAGTATGCAACACGAGAAAAAAGAGAAAAGTGGAAACAATAAAACCAAAGCTAACAGTAACAAAAACCAAACTGACGAAGTAGCCATAGCTGAAGTAGAACCACAAGATGACACACAAGAAGAAAATAATGAAAATGATGTTGACTTTATTTTGTACTCCGATGACGAATAGTAGTAATATTTAAGTTTTTGTATTTCTTTAAAATAAATATGCCTATTTGTGTACTAAATTTTTTTTTGTAAATTTTGGAAATAAAAAAGTTGGTATTAAAAGGGTATAAGTACTTTTTTTAAGTTTTAGCACATTTCTGAAAAAGTTTTTATTTATCTTGTTATAATGTTAAAATTTATTATGTTTTAAGGAAATAATAAATTTTAAATAAATATCCTAACTCTTTTTAGGAATTTTCAAATGTTGTTTAACTTTAAATGCAAATATCTCAAAATAATTAAAAGTGCACTTATACCCCTTTTATTCTAGGCCCCTCAATTGCAAAACTTATAATTCAAGAACTTTGGCAATTAAAGGTAGACTGGGATGATGATATCCCTCAGAATTTGATAAATATATGGTGTTCATTTTATACCAATCTTTGCGATATTCAGAAAATAAAAATCCCAAGGTGCATAATTGTTCCACAATACGTAAGTATTGAATTGCACGGATTTTGCGATGCTTCGATAAAGGCTCTATTTACGTTGTTTAAAGGCTGATGGGGAATATTACTCTAGTTTATTGTGCGCAAAATCACGTGTGGCTCCACTAAAGCAAATAAGCCTGCCTCGTCTTGAATTGTGTGGTGCGCAATTACTTGCAAATTTGACTTCTAAAATATTGGAGGTACTGGAAATGAAATTTAATAGACTATATTTTTGGACAGACTCGACAATAAATTTGTGTTGGATAAGAAATGAGTCTAACAAATGGAAAACCTTTGTGGCAAACAGGGTAAGTGAAATTAGGTCACTAACCAAACCAAAAAATTGGTTTTATGTAAAGTCCAGCGACAACCCTGCCGATTTATTATCCAGAGGATCAACTGTTGAAGTTTTTAAAAATTCAAAATTATGGTGGAATGGACCTGATTGGCTTTTGGTAAATAACGATTACTGGAATGTGACTGAACCTGTCCATGAATTCACCAATATACCTGAACAAAGGAGTGTCTCTTGTGCTATAATCAGGCCTAATAATGAAATAATGTCTATACTACATAAGTTTTCTTCGTTTTCAAAAACTTTAAGAATACTAGCATATATTTTACGTTTTGTGACTAATATCAAGGCAAGACATACTGACAGAATTTATGGTCCATTGCTTCCCGAAGAACTCGACGGAGCTTTAAATGTAATAATTAAAAATGTACAAATAGAATGTTTTCCTCATGAATATGCGAATTTAGGTAATAAAAAGGTACTAAACAAATCAAGTAAAATTCTGTCTCTCAATCCTTTTTTGCAAAACGGTATAATGCGTGTAGGCGGTAGAATCAAAAATTCAACTCTGCCTTTTGAGAATAAACATCCCATAATTTTACCAAGTAATCATTTTCTTACTAATCAAATCTTGAGACAAACACATGAACGTTTGCTTCATTGTGGTGTACAACATTTGTTGTATGCAGTAAGAGAAAGATACTGGCCTATATCTGGTCGAAATGCCTGCAAAAATATAATTCGACACTGTGTAAAATGTTTCCGTGTTGCTACAAGAGATTCTAACTACTTAATGGGTGACTTACCTGAAGTACGAGTTACTTCTCATAATATTTTCGTAAATGTCGGTACTGATTATGGCGGACCATTTTTGTTAAAGGATAGGCAGACTCGCGGTGCTAAAATTATTAAGGCATATATTGTGACGAACAGAAGGATTGGACCGATATCTTAAAAGTATTCACAAGTACAGAATATCTTAAAATAAATCATAAAACTGAAAATATTTTGAAAATTTCATATAATTGTGTATAATAGTGAATTCTCAGAATAAATAAATATATGAAATATCGAAAATAAAAATTATTCATAAATTGCATACTTAAAACACAACAGATACTTTATTCTACAAAACCAAATAACTAGACAGACAAAAACAAAGATAAAATCAACCACTCACTAAAAATGGAAGGTAGGAAATTAGTAAGGGTATATGAATTGAAAGTAGTACAGCTCAAAAGAGAATTGGAGATTAGAGAATTGGAGGCGACCTGAACTGGAAGAAGCCTAAAAACAAGATTAGTGGAAGCATTAAGAAGAGAAGGAGAAGATCCAGAAACGTACCTATTTGAAGTAGATAGAGAAGAAGAAACTAGTGGGGGAGAATCACAGGCAGGAGAAAGCCAAGAGGAGAGAGACAGAGGAGATTATGGTGTTGAACAGACAATCACACAAATGGGAGAAAGAATGAATCTCATTATGGAAACCTTAATGTCTATGAGAGAGGAAAACAAAACATCAAAAAAAGAAACTCTAATGAATATGAAAGAAGAAATCAAAGCGTCAAAAGAGGAAACCTTAATAAAAATAACGAAGAAAGCAGAAAGAAATTATAGCGTTAGTGAATTAGAGTTAGCCAGCATAATTTTCTGTGTGAACAAGTTAAGATTTTACCTAATAGGAAACAAATTTATAATAGAAACAGATAATCAGGCATTAACAACAATTTTAAACAATAAATATGGTAATAATAGAATACATAGATGGGCCTTAGCCTTACAAGAATATTCATTCAGCATTAATTACATACAAGGATCAAAGAATGTTGTAGCTGATGGAATCACAAGAATGGACGGGGAACAGATTAAAAATAATAAAGAGTACCAGATAGGTATAAATGTTTTAAAGGAGGAAGAAGGAATGTATTCCCTAGATAGGATCAGAACAGACCAAGGAAATCTAACTGAGTCTGAAAGAAGGAAGAGCATGTTAAATGAAAATACAATATTTTACAAGGTAGTAAAGGGACAAGAAGTATATGTAATTACAGAAGAGATGGCATTGGAAGTGCTAAGGGATTTACACATAAAATTTAACCATATAGGAATTAGGAAAACATTCAAAATTTTCAGGGAAAACATCATGAGTAGGAAAGACTTAAGTATATGTAAAGAAATAATAAACAAATGCGGTGTGTGTCAATTTGCAAAGGAAAGAAATAGACATAATGTAAATATAGCAAAATCTATATTAAGCAAACAACCACTAGAGTTGATAGCGATTGATTTCATATCAAACTTAACACCTACAAGAGACGGTAATAGGCACATATTCGTAGTGACGGACCATTTTTCCAAATTTATAGAAGCATATTCATGTACCAGAACGAACAAAAACACTGTAAAGAAATGCTTAACTAAGTATTTCTTAGAACACGGTTTTGCTAACAAAATCATTATGGACAATGCAAGTTATTTTAACAATGCAAATTTACAAACATGGTTAAAAAAATCAGATGTTCAGCCCATTTACACCTCAATCAGACATCCATGTTCAAATCCATGTGAGCGAGCGATAAAGGAAATAATCAAATATCTAAGAATATTGGTACATTCAGAACATAACAGATGGGACCAGGAATTGAAGGGAATTGTAAACTATATGAATAATATACCTAATGATATAACAGGAAGAGCACCAATTACAATTATGAAAAATATACCACCAAATAGACCATGGGTCACAGAACTAAAGGAAGAATATGAAATCATTATTAAAGAAACACAGGAAAGAATAAGAAAGAATGCAGAAAAATATGTATCAAGAAGTAAAAATAAAAAGAAAAAGACATCATTTAAGAAAGGTGACATGGTGATCATAAAAGCTCTAAGAGTTCCTAATAAGAAAGAAAATAAATGCTTAAAGCTACAACTACTTTACGAAGGCCCATACGAAGTCGAAACAGAAAATGGAGTGAACAGCTACAAATTAAAATATCCTAATACTGAAATAATTCGAGGAATATTTCATATAAGCCAGATGTACAAATATAACGAGTAGACCGAAAACAAAAATTAGTATAATTAGATTGTAAGTTAGTTAATGCAGTAAGTTTAGTGAATTAGTATAATTAATAAAACATTGGCAGAATTTAGACAATGAAACGATAATTTTAGGTGAACAATTTTAAATTTATCTGCATGATTACACAACATATAAATTATAAAATTATTCAGGGAATATTGTGACGAACAGAAGGATTGGACCGATATCTTAAAAGTATTCAATTATAAATAAATATCAATTAACAAAATTCAAATCAATATCAATTAACCTAATTATATGAATCAAAATTAACATTTTACAAGTTTAACCTTACAACAATTTAGGTCAATTTTAAATTTTAATTAATTTGAGAATTCAGAAAGTAAATTTAGAAGATTAAGTATGAACATTCAACATAAGCTTTAAAACATTAAGGGAAAGTTATAAAAGGGTATTTGAACATAAGAATTACATCCATATCTATCTTAAACAAGGATTTAGAAACAAGTAGTAGGGAATAAAAATGAAATCATGCTGAAGAATCAGTACATCTTCTATACGAACAGAGAATATGTTACGAGCCAAATAGAAAGGCATAATAGTTGTCATACTATGTAAAATTAATGTAAAAGTGGTAGTATAAGGTAATTCAGATTCTATATTGAGTGAAAAATGTTTAATTATTAAGAAATTGTGAATGGAAAAAGTGACAGGTAGTGGATTTTTAAATGCTTATAGCATCAGTAATATGGAACTTGAAGAACCCAAATTCGTCAAAAATTAAATTTAATTATGGTTTTTAATTTAATATACACAGAGAGAATGCATCTCAAGATTTTAAGAATATATAATTGACAATGATTTTTATAATATCGAGAAACGTCAAAAATTTTAATAAATCATCATTATAAAGTTACCTATGAAAGTTTTTCCTATATGAAACCATTGGGAACTTTCATTTAGTCGATATTAAACCTCTAAAGCGACCAGACGTGTTCCTGAGTTGAGGAAAACAATTGACGACGCCTTTTGTTGATTTTCTGGAAGTGTGAACGAGATAACCTAATTCTGCGGGTTTACATATAACTCGTAGTTGGATTCCAGGAAGTTCTGTGAGTACTCGATACTTGTAATTGACTACCACTATTCTCCGGATGAGCCAAAAATAACTTTTATGTACATTTACAAACCTGTTTAACTTTTCTTGCAAGAGCCATAAACTTTTTTGATAACTTTTATCTGTAATGAAATTAACGATTTAAACTTAACTCAAATATTTAAAACTAGCTAATTAATAATAATTAAAAATAAGAATAATTACCTTGAAACGTTTCAAAGAAGAGATATTATCCGAAGTGAATTTTTCCATTAATAACCAAACCCATATTCTGTTTATATTCAATATTCAAAGACCAAACCACAGATAACATAACCTAACATTATGAAACCATAAAACTATTCATCCTTCATAGTTCATACATACATAGATCTCGGATAGTATCATCTGTCACAAAAATAATAAATAAAAAAGGCCAAAATATTTAACGATAGTTTATTAATTTATCTACGTATACATTTTCTTTTTTCCTTTATTATAATTTGATGTTACATTCTCATTTGAAAAGGTAATATAGTTTAGTGTTGTATATGATTCATAAATCTATTTGTGTCATTTCTATTTGGTGAGAACTTTTCTTTAGCTACTACAAAAAAAATAATAGATGGGAGCAGTTGCCTGCTGAACATTTTAGGATTGTTATGGTAGGTGTTGAATTAATGGTGGATCTTCAAATTTACGGACGACCGCTTGAGATATAAAGAATCAAGAGTCTTATGCTATTAAAAAAATCTGTAAATAGTATTTACTAAATACACTTTAGGCGCACCAATAACATAAACAGTTAAAGTCAAATTAATTAACACTTCATAAAAATAAAAAATCATCAATATAATAAAAATTAACACCACCAATACATAACAATATGTGTATATTTGTATGTATGAGCACGAAGGCCATACACATTGAATTGGTATCTGAACTGACCACGCAAGCATTCTTGGCTGCATTTACTAGATTTGTGAGTAGACGTGGTAAACCATCTAACGTGTACTCAGATAACGGTTCAAACTATAAGGGCGCAAATAATGAACTTTCTAAAATTTACCATTTTTTAACAAATCAGTCAGAAGTTATTGCTAATCAATTGGCCTCTGGATATAGTATAAAATGGCATTTTATACCCGCGTCTTCTCCAAGCTTCGGCGGACTCTGGGAAGCTGGCATCAAGTCAGCAAAAAGCCATATTAAGCGCGTGATAGGTGAAAATCGTTTAACATTTGAAGAATATGCCACGGTGTTGACACAGATTGAAGGTATACTAAATTCGCGTCCGCTATCTCCACTTACTCAGGACCCGGACGACGTATCGGCGTTAACACCAGGACACTTTTTGATCGGCAAACCACTCACTAGCCTTCCTGAACTTAACTTAACAACCATTCCGGAGAATCGCCTCACCAAGTGGCAGCATCTCCAATACATGGCGCAACATTTTTGGTGTAGGTGGCAAAAGGAATATCTGTCGGAGCTACAAACTCGTTTGAAATGGCGACAGAATTCCACAACCTTAATCAAAGTTGGAACTTTAGTATTAATAAAAAATGACAATGCTCCGCCTATGAACTGGCATTTAGGCAGAGTTATTGCCATCCACCCGGGAAAAGACGGAATTAACCGTGTAGTGAACTTAAAGGTGAACGGTGGTGAAATAACACGTGCAGTAAATCGCGTATGTGCGTTGCCAATTAATTGAAATTATTGTAACTATAACCAAATGGTCAAAGGCCGAGTAATTATTATTGGTATCTTTGTTATATTATACTCTTTTCTTGGTTATCTTAAAAATAAGGTTGTTACCACAGTTATATAAAATAAACAACCAAATCGGTTGTTTTGAGAATAATTGTAATAATATAAGTTATTCATTACAGCATTTTACTTTGCATTAGTTATTAAAAACTCATGTGAATTTATGTTTTACTATAAGATTTTTTTTTGTGTCAAGTATGTTAAAAAAAAATACGTTTATAATTTTATGTTGTTTTAACCTAAATTTATCATAGTTTATTTTATTAAGTTTAATTATGTAAGAATTTTTAAAGTACTAGGGTACTTTCAAGGCGGGCGGTATGTTAAGTCCTAAAAAGTAAAAAATTATAATAAGTATTTAGCGCCCGATCATTTTATGAAATATGGCATCAGCGCTTTTTGTTTTATGAACTGTGTTATGAACTAAGTATGTTATCTGTGTTATGAACCACAGAATGTCCCAAGCAGCATTATTCTGACTTCCGACTTAAAGATTACTTAAATCAACGTTGGTTTTGGGTATTATTTAGTTGTTTGCATCAACGTTCACCGATAACGTCAGTTCATAACTTAATCCGACGTTGGAACTTCGAAGTCGATTGGGCCAACGACTACTCGACGTCAGCAAATCGAACGTTATTTTTTGTTAGACAGACAACGTTCGCTCAACGTTCATTTTTACCTTTTTTGTGTCTTTGGACTAATCTGGAACAAGGCGACGTTCTAAGAACGTTTAGATCCGCATGTTACAATTTTGGTCATAAAAACACGCCTAAAACTTTATGTTCCTATTATTTGACCTACGGGCGGACGTTTAAAAGTAGTTCAAATATTCGCACAATCCATTGACATAATAATATAATCTTTAAGGATCGTCTAAATGTAGCTCTGCACCAACGTTGCCAAGTGTAGTCCTAAACTAAAACGTTTGTGTTTTGGAAAGTAAAAATATTTTAATAATGATATTTATCACAGTTGATTAAAAAGCAATGTGTTAAGAAATCAATATTTGTCATTTTTAAAATTATGTTTAGCAAAACGTACTGAAAATTGTTCGAGTTTACAATACAGAATTATCATACAAAAAGGAAAACTCACGAATGCATAGATACATTTTCCCTAATCGAAAAATTGAATTGTGTAATTGACAGATTATTATAATAATTTTCAATAATAACCTAACCAAAACCACCCTACCTTACCCCCTACCCTAATCCGAATCGAAAAATTGAATTGTGTAATTGACTGATTATTATAATAATTTTCAATAATAACCTAACCAAAACCACCCTACCTTACCCCCTACCCTAATCCGAATCGAAAAATTCTTCGTATTTTTAGTCAATTTTTGAAAAAAACAATAAGAAAATAAAAATAAAAATATCTTGACTCGGACACGACTCGAACCTGGTATCTCTGTGTTAGGAGCCCAGCACACTTACGCTGGGCTAATCTATGCACACATTAATGATATCGTATAGAAGGTTAAAAGCTTTAGAACCGTCGCATGAAAGCCGAGCGCCACCGGAGATACTCGATGGCGCCCTTTCAGTTTAGGACTACACAGGGCAACGTTGGTGCAGAGCTACATTTAGACGCTCCTTAATCTTTATATGTCAATGGCACAATCTACAACCTAACCTCATTTTTTATTTATGTAATAATTATAGATTTTTGTCTGATAAAATATAAACATGTCCGAATTAAGAAAACAAAACACGAGCCGTTTAGACATTCATTGACATTTCACAGAAAGAGATCTATATATACAACTTAGCTGGCCTTATAGATTTACCAAATAACCATCAAGTGAGTTTGGAATAGTTGTTTTTGTCCCTGATGGTGTTTTTAATTTAGTAAGTCTTATATATTATTCAGTAACTGTAAACCTTTCTAGAAACTATTATGAGACAAACATAAACATTTAACAGTGTTAACTATATTCCGCTTTGACACAGGTTTGTTTTCGTGTTTACCTCCAAATGGTTTTATCTATTGACATAGTTCTAAAATGATATATACCTTAACTAGTTTGTAGAGTAGCCTGTGTCCTGAAAGAATTTGTAAACCAAGGAACCCAAGCCGTTTTTAAATCGAATAAATACCACCTTTAAAAAATGATCCATTTTTAGGTTAGAAGCGAGGTTATGATTTTAAAAAATGACTGGACTGGTCGTCTTTTCGTCGCATTAAGCAACGTCCGCTAGGTTGGCCTTGCGGTAGTTGGAATATTTAGTCATTGGGCCGTCGAGCCAACTTTCAACAGACGTTGTATTCACATACCGTCATTTGAACGTTTACTAATCGTCTGATGAAAAGGAAAGTCGGAAAAGGTCGCAATTAGGTGTGGAAAAAAGGTGTTCCTGTCCAAATAGGTAGTATTCTGGTATAGATTAGGTCGCTTAACAAAATCCACCATGTTGGCATGTAACTGATAACTGATTTGGCCGCCATTGTTTGATTCACGATTAATTTATTTAAAAAAAACATATTCTAATGAACTTTTAAAAGTTTTGAGACCAGCATTTGTGTTACTGGAGACTTTGTATACTATTTTTAAATATAAATGCAGCCATATCAAGAAAAATAATAAATGGCATAATTTTTTTTTTCGCTTTTTCCTAAAAACTCTTGAGGCCCGTTTGTTTTTTGCCACAATATTGGCCGTGGTTTATCAAAAAATTGAACTTCGTTTAAGATTTTTGTTTTGCTGGTAATAAAAATATGTATATTATACTGTTCATAATTTACATGACTTAAACTAAGAATCAGATTGTTAGTTGAAAATACTTCCATCTTTGGTCGAGTTTCAAAGACTTCCACATTTCTTCCAAAATAAATTACTTAAATTATACTATTAGTTGTGGGAAAGTCACAAATCCAATACCTAAAACGAAGTTGGTTTGCGCGACGTTACTCAACGTTGGATTTGGTCGAATACATAAGACATTCAAAGTCAGTGCCGACGTCGTAACGACTCGAATTTCTATTCCCCATTTAGGTGCAAATTTGGGTCGTGACGTCGTCATTACAACGTTGGATGCCAACGTTGGCTTGTCTAGCCCAACGTTATATAACTATCTCGCAACGTCCAAATGCTGCTTGGGGTTATGAACCTCAGTCTCGTCATGAATGTTGACATGGCTGCAGGTGTGCTATTTCGCTAATGTAAAAAACTAAATAAATGAATATATACAGTCCACAAGCTTCTCAATTGAAACAGTATTGTTAATAAAAGGAAAATGTATATCTATCGTTTACAGTTAGATCGATAAAGATATATTTTTAAATGCACAGTCCTAGAGTAAGAATAATGGTGAGTGTTGGTTTTTCTCTGCATTCCTTCTTTTTTCCAACTTGGTGTCACTCTAAAATTACACAAAAATGGAAAATAACTTAATTAGTTATGACCATTAGAAATTTGAAGCATCTGATTATGTGAATTTGCAGTTTTTTGTAAATTGTATGTACAAAAACGTAGATAGAGTTCGGGAAAGGGCATAGTTGACGCCGACCATCAGAAATTGGAAATTGTCGATTATGCTTTTTCTATTATGTTACATAAGAGTGTAAGACCAAATTTTAATGATATAACAGAGTAAGACAAAGACGTTCGTGTGTAAAGTCCCTTCTTTAACTCATATGTGATATTCGCCTTCGGCTCATTCAACAATATTCACGTTCGTCAAAAAAAGAATACTTTACACACCCGTTGCATAAATAAATATTTTATGTATGTAATCTAATTCTTTTCGAGTGTTAAATAGCTTTAAATTGTTTCTAACTTTATTAAATTGAAAGTTACTTCCCTCGGATAACTTCTTTCACTCGCCACAATTCTAACTCTTCATACCATAAAACTCTTTGTAAATGAGTTTATATTTCTCTCTTATTCTGTTGACAATTTATAAATCGAACTGGTTCTAACATCAGTTTATTTTCAATTTTTTTGACTTTCTTAATCAGTTCCAAAAAATTAACCCCCTTTTTTATTTATAAAAAAATTTTGACATACGTTAACAATGTGAATTTTACTTTATCTTCTGTTTTGAATAATTGCCAAAAAACTTCATTATCTGTCTTATCTAATAGATCAGAAGCATACAATTTTTTTTAAAGTGACATTTATTTATATGAAAAAACTTTTATTCTAGAATTCGATATCTGTCTAGAAATCAAATTATAACACGTTTCAGTGAAATTGTTGCTGAAATGTATAATTAATGGTTATACAATAATTATACATGTCTCCATGTTGCGGTGAGATTTAGCGGCGCGTGTCGGAAGTAAGTAAGCGCTAGAAAAGTAGACAACATTTACATTATTGAGTGAGTGAAATGTAGATGGCGCCACTCTAATTGCACTTATGGTTACCTATTTTTATACACGCTCCCCTAAATCGCATTACAATTGATTGATTGATTTGTTCGGCGCCACCAGTCAGAGCTGTACCGGTCATGTAAAAAGACCAACAGTCTTTTCACGTTGTCCTTCTTGGAGAAGGTGCTCCAGACCTAGGAGTCCATACCTCCAATGAAATAGTGCTTCACATTCGAAAATAATGTGTAAGGCAGTTTCCTCCTCTTCCATGCACAACCGACAGATAGGTTCATTCCTATATATATGCAAATTGGAACCAACGCAACATGAAGGTATGTGTAACTATCAATTTTAAAGATAGTGTAGGCTCGTTGTAAAACTACCTGTAAATCCATACTTTCAATAAAAGTTTCTTATTTCATTATTGTATTTTTATTCACATTTCCGTCTGCATGAATTCGCTTCGTTGTAACCAGTTCAATTAGCATCCACAATGGACTAGTTCGCAAGTGTTTTGATAGATGGTGCCACTTTTATGTGAATCCCAGAAAAAGCAGCGCCATCTATCAAAATACCTGCGAACTAAAAAATTTAGTTCACAGGTTTTTTGATGGCATCACTTTCGTGTGAATCCCAGAAAAAAACAGCGCCATCTATGAGGAACTCTACGAACTAACAAAAATTAACCTTCGAACCAATTTTTCGTCAGAAATTTATCGAACGCTTAGCAGTACTAATGGAAATTAGTACCGTTCATTGAGGGTGAGGGATAGTAATAAAACAAGCTAATTTTCCTTTTGAATTAGATTTAATCAAAAAGAAGCACAAACAAATTTATTTATTTATTCCCTCAACCGCAGCTTCTTGGACTTCCGGAGGAGTACAGGTTAATTCAAAATAAGACATTATGTACTTGTTTGAGCAAAAAGATTTAATTTTCGTGACAGAAAGAATATTTTATAACATAATTGTCAAAACCAATAAATTAGTAATATCCAATATTAGCAACAGATTCATGAACTTCTTTGTCGAAAAAAATATTAAATTGTGATAACAAATTTTCTTAAAATTAATGTTTTTAAAAGCTTGTAATTAAGCGATTGTGTATAATAGTATATTACGTAACAAGAGTTGTAAGTAACCCATTATGCACGAAAAGTTTACCCCATGAGTGCGTAATGGGATTACAACTCGTGTAACGTACTATACTTTTTCTACGGGATTTTCTTCTGAGTGCTCATAATTTCATATTTTTCATTACTAACAGACATATTCGTAGGTAATGTTTAGAAAATGTTCGGATACTATAATTTGTTACAAAAATTGGCAGCATGAGATGACGTTTATTTCCATATAAAGAAAAAGCGAATTATTTTTTTTGAAATTGTATAATGTGTTACCGACATTTAGGGGCATCACTCTTTTAATCTAAAATGTATTTCACTAATGCTAATAGCTTTTATGTTTTTCAATTCATTAAAAGTATGTAAATAAACCAAAAAAAATAGTACTTAAATAAAAATTTGATTCAACAAAGAAATTTAAGTTTTCTTATCTAAACGCACATGTATGTTATGAGATTTTCATTACGTGCATGTTATTGTTAAATGTCACTTACAAGGAATTTTGACAGTGAGATTTTTGACGTTTACGGACATGGGCGTAGAAAAGTATACATACCACGCGGGAAGGATCATTCCATCCACGGCTTTTAGCGACCCTAGGCGCATCCTCGGCGCTATGCGCCTCGGTTCTCTAACAAAGCCTGGGCTGTAATGATCTACTTCCCCGCTAGGTATGTTATATACTATTATCGATATAAATATTTTATTCCCTCCTACTTGATGGTTTTTCATACCTCCATGGATCGTATTGTAGTGCGAACAAGCGGCGCGTGTCGAAAGTAGTTCTGAGGTAGAAGAATAGTTAGCTGAAAAGTGTCGTTAGTGTATATATATCTACATTTCACTCTCTTAACAATATCAATTTATAATTGAAATACATCAGCATTCACATTGTTGTGAGAGCAATGAGAAAGCGGCACTTGACCGTTCTTAGCCTGGATATCAGATCACTCAAATCACAAGGGCAGTGGAGAGGCAGACTCACTAGCCCCAGAAAGTGCACGATGTGCTTCCATTGGTCCAGAATGATTCTGTGGTATGGCAAAAGAGTTACAAAAAACAAATAGCAGTTGTTGAGTTCGTCAGTGCTATATCGAAGACAAAATATCTGTCTCCTCGGGCTGCTCTACTTCCCCAGTATTGAATCTGGACCCTGGTATGAGACGGATCAAAGGTTTCATCAAAAAATCAACACCAAAATTCACGAAGTACCCATTAATTAAATTAAACGTTTTCCTCTGAGATCCTAAAAAAATAACATGAGTAAAAACCAACAAACTGATGTTACATATTTAAATGTACCAAAACGATAAGTGAGCGTTTCTTAGCACCATTAGTAATTGGAAATAGCTGATTATGTTCATTTTTTAATCCTGTGTATATACTAGTGGCTTCTTTTTATGGAAATGTTTAAAATTATGGTTTTATCAAACAGGAGACATAGTTTTGCTGATGAGAAACGCTCACCGATAGTTTTGCAGGGTTCGGACTCTCCAGTTAAAAAAAAATTCCTGACATTTCCAGGTTTTCTAGCCACAAAAAATAAGACAAAATATCTTGAAGCTAGACATACATATTACTATAAACCATATTAACCGAGGGGTTGGTCACTCAGGTAATTTTCGTACAATGGCTAGGTAACCTAGCGGTAATCCAAAGGAAGTTTTGGGTAATCCAAGGTAATCTTGAATAATCTGTAAGTTCAGGTGTTGAAGTAGTCTCAGATAATCTGAGGAAATCTTTAAATTTTGAAGTTGGTGAACGTAATTGACGAACTTTTTGAAATAATATATATTTGGAGTCGACGCATCGTAGAAACGAGGGGGGTTTTCACTTGTGAATAATAAATGAGAAAGTAGGTAGTGAAAATATTCGTAAGTCCACTTTCTGAAACTTCATGTATTTATAACTCGACTAATTGGAGAGAAAGAACGTTCTAGTGTCCTCCATTGGATTTAGGGAAACATTTTACCTATAGATATGAATTTTCAGTTGATATTTCCAAGCATTAAGGGAGATAGCAGAGAGCAATTCAAATCGCGAAATATTTCCATACTTACCCCTTGCTTCAAAATTTCCTACAAAAAAAATTTTTGTGACATGAAATTGGCTATAAATTGGTAACCGGGGGTTTTTTGATACGGGAAAATGAATGCCGCAATCAGTTTTTGATAAAATCATTCTTTTGCATTCAAATAGTGTAATGAAATTTTCGAAAAAACTAATTTTCAACATAAAAAGTCTTGTAAATACCACAAAACTGTGAATCTACAACTGAAATTTTAGGAGAGTATTTGCAAAAGAATAACCAAATAGAGAAAAAATGTTCAAGAGCCTCACTCGAGGGGTTTCCTTGTGAATAATAAATGTGAAAGTAGTGAAAATATTCGAAAATCCACTATCTGAAACTTCATGTATTTATAACTCGACTAATTGGAGAGATAGAACGTTCTAGTCTCCTCCATTGGATTTAGGAAAACATATTCCATATTTCTATACCTACACCCTGCTTCAAAATTTACAACAAAAATTTTTGCGAAATGAAATTGGCTTTAAGTTGGGAACCGGCGGTTTTTTCATATGGGAAAATAAATGGCTCAATCTGTTTTTTGATAAAATCATTCTTTCGCATTAAAATAGTATAATTTAATTTTCGAAAAACAGCATTTTTCATTAATTTTGATGTTTAAAATAGCAGTTTTTATAAATTTAATATTGAAAAACTTTGGTATATTAGGATATACTTCACAACATTCCAATAAATATCAAAAAGCTGCTTATTTTAATATGCCTGGAACATTAGAGATAGATGTTCTCTTGATGTCCCATGAAAAATTTATATACAACCTGTTGTAAATGATAGAATATAAAATTTCCACTAAATTAAGCAAAATACTTCTCTAAATCAACAATGGTTTAAGAAGTGAAGTTTCTTTCAGGATTGACAAGAAGCAATTATCGATTTAGAGAATTATTTTACTTAATTTAGTGAAATTCTCAATTCAATGTTTGATCTGTTATGAATAGATTTCAAAAAGCAAAGGTTGAAAATTAAATAAGAATATAATCGATAAACTTTTATTCGTTTACCATTCAAAATCATGAAACAAACATAATTTTACATTTGTTTAAAATGATAAAATCTTAAAATATATATATTATTTACCAACATTTTTTCTGTCTTGCTTGCTATTTTTTATTTCAGTATCAAAATTATCCAAACTTTCCAAATCTGCCAATGGGAGAGGGTTGGACAGCTGAGCATCATCAGAACTAATATCTTTTTTCTGAATGAGATCGGGCATATTTTCCTTGAATTCTGCTAGATCTAGTTTAAATTCGGTCACCATGTTACATAGTTTGTCAATTTTTGTTGCCAGTTCTTTAATATCTGCTTCTGAAAAACAGAGTGATGGTAGTACCTTTTTATGTTTTAAGTCCATTTATTTAATAGTGAAAGTATCTCAGATTTCAGGAATTAAAAGGAACCTTCACTAACATTTTCTGCCTAAGGCGTTTTCTATGACGGTCAGAAATACTTCTAATTGATATGTACATATTGTATATAGTATCGTTATAGCATAATATTACTTACCTACTCAGCAATGCACGATTTTCTATAACACATTACAGAAACAAGAATGCACAAGAACGTTATGTAGTTTGTAGAAAAAGACAAGTTAAACCACTTTTGTAGGGTTAGGATTGATATTATTTTTTTGTTCTCAAATCACAATACTACATTATCAGCTACATTAAGTGCGAGTTTCATACAACATTACCATAAATCAGTTCTTGTTTTATTATGCGTAAGTATAACATGAAATGTGTCCGCAATATTATTTTGCGTATTTATTTTTCACACTAAATAAATATATTAAGTGATGTTCCATAATAATCATCTCAACAACATTTCACTGTAATGTTGCCATAAATGAAATGAAGAAATATTGGTGGGAAGTTTTTTATGTAGCTTAAAAAAACGTTTCTTAGAAATGTTTTTAAAATGAATCATGCACGTCTCTCGAAAACAATGCAATAGAAACGATACAGCGCGGTTGTTACAATGTAATCTTGAAATGTTTCAATGAGGCATTAAAACAAACGTTTCCCAACATCCCCTCAATGTTTGTGCTGGCTGGGTTTACTTTATTCAATTTCACTATCTATATGATACCTATTACTATCCTACCCTAAAAGTAAATGTTTTCATTCCACCCCTTGAAAATGATGTATAAACATGGAAACCGGTCGGGTCTAAGTTTTTTGTAAAACTTATAAAAAATATTATGAAATAAAAATAATGAGTATTTTTAAACATTGATATGTATGAATTTCACAGTGTAAGGGTTGAAACTATCAATTTACAATTAAAACAAAGAAATCATGTTTAGGAGAAATGGCCAATTGGCTTTTTTAGAACTAATAATTTTACCATTATTTCTTCCTTCGATGTTATCTATCATAACATAATGAACAATTTTCACACAATGATTGAAGGGTGTAAATGATTATTAACTGCTTTAGTCATATTATAATATTGTAACGAGTTAATATCTTTATTAAAAAACAATCAACAAATTACAATAATAAATAGGTAACACCTAAATAAAACTAAAATAATAAGAAAACTATTTCACGAAAATAATAAGCAGTTATATCACGTAACCGTGGCGCTTAGTCCAAATCGGCTGCAGTGGCTTTGCTTGCTTCTACCCCTGCTGTCGTCTGAAGGTAAAGGATCTAGTCAGATCTCTGTCGGTGTAGCACTCGCGTCCTTATTGCGCGCCATCTATGCGTGGGGCTATGAGATGTCCTCCGTGTACTGACGTCTATCTCAACATCCCGCCTTTGGATCAAGTGAATGATAATAGCTGCGTTCGTTATTTGAGTCCGATCAATCTTTTTAGTCTGAATCGTTCGTTTATTACATCTATAGGTAGGGGAGGTAAATCTGAACTGTTCGGTAATTCAGCTCAGATCAGTCCGAGGTAAATCTGTTTGCTCGGAATATTTTGACCGACGAGAAAGATTTATCTGTTTATCTGTCACGTTATGAGGTTATGTTGTAGTCACTACTGTCATTAGTAAATCTCGTAGTGTTTGTTGACCATGAAATAGCGACCAAAATTGCCTCAAAGGTAGACATAGCTGTAACTAATGAATAATAAAATCTAAAACACTAAAAGAACGAAAACATCAAGAAAAAAAAATCTTAGTCCGTTAATGAAAGACACAGGTTAGTAGTTTGTTTAGATCTGGTTGGTCGGGCCGTTCGTTAATAGCAATTTACTCAGATTAATATGTGATCACGTGACCAAAAATCCGTCGCCTCTGCGATGCAAATACCGAACGTAGCTAATGTTGCCAAAAGTTTCATTAACGGGGATGTTATTTAACACAAATACATATGCACAAAAATAATAAAAGATAAATGAGTTTTTTACCTGTGAGGACGCCACGCCATTTTACATTCACAAGTCAAATCATAGATTAGGGAGGGAGAGTCAAATATATAATTTCCAGAAATGTCAAATGGAAAAAAACCCATAGAATAGGATAAAAAAAAGAAGTCAATCAATACAAATAATGTTCGATACTGTCATCTATGAACCATCCATGCTGCCATCTATCGGAAAGTTACCTCTCTAATAGGTATGCAACCAAACATGCATTAGTGTCTGTTCAGTTGCATACCGTCCCACAGAATACTATAAGATAGAGAATCCAATCAATACCAATATTGTTCGACGCTGTCATCTATCAGAAATTTACATCTAATAGGTAGGCAAGCAAACATGCATTAATGCATGTTCAGTTACAAACCGCCTTGTTGCTTATTTAATACATAGTGTTCAAAGGAAATTATAATAGCGGTTAATAATCCAATAAAATAAAAAACACAACAGATATAATATCACATGTATAATGATTGATTTTATTTTAAAATGATGGAGAGATTCCATGTAATGACGGTTGAAACTATTAATTTGTTATAACAGTTAAATTCACAATATTTCAAGACAGAAATAAAATTCAAAAACTGGAGGAAGAAGATAGAACAAGGACAAAAATTCAACGACAAAGTTAAGGTTCAAAATTATATCATATGAGATGTATTTTTCATTAAACAAACTATATTTGCTTAGGTCTGTTGTTATTTCTACTTCCAGGTAATGTTATAATATCAATAACAATTATGTATAAGTAGGTACTTACAGACGAATCTTATTGAAACACACAGTTCCTCCATTTGCATTGTCCTGATATTTTTTCATATTCCAACAAAATAAACTTATATTGACATGTTGTTGTTTTTCCTTCACTTAATTCTTCAAATCAACCATCATTTACACAATCAAAATGCAACGGATAGGTACCTTCAATGATTAACAATTAATCGACCATTATTTTTTTCGTGAAATCGGGTTCCCATTGATGGTTCATAATTTTTTAATCAACCATCACATGATGAGAGATTTGATTAGCGTTCTTGCAACCGGGCATAAGTGTTGTACCTATTCATCTAAAATATTTGAACTAATAAATAAAAAACTTACTGAGCTCACCAAATCAATCTCATGATGTTTGTACCAGTTAAACATAATTGGAGATTTCCTTACATAAACAGTTGCTTGTAATGTGTGTAATGGTAGTAACCAAGTGAGTTATTTTCCATTTTTGTGTAATTTTGACATGCCAAGTTGATGAAAATATTGTCTATGTACACATAATCGAAGTGACACTCATTGAGTAAGCAAATCATAATAATACCATTCTATATCTATAACCAAAAATAATACACAAAGCTTCCATTTTGAATTTAATAGAAACATATTTAGCAAAAATTCAAGAGGCAAAGCTATATTCTAATATGAGATATATTTTTCAATAAATAACCTCCATATGCTCCTCAAGTTAGGTTAGGGTAATAAATGTGATGTTCTTTTCCAGAAAAACAATAAGTTGAAGCATGCAGATATCCTAAAATTCCTCAGGGAAATAGGACTAAAGGAGCTACTAGTATCTGAGATGTTCCTCAGGAACTAAGTAGAAGTAAGGGGGCACAATAGATCTTTTAGGTCTCAGAGAATGTCACTCCATATCATACATACCTACATTCCAGAAAAACAAACAATTTTTAAAATGATTTCAACTAGCAGCAGTATGTTATTCTTTTGAACTAGGTATTTGAATTTACAAATAAGACTTCTAGTAAAATATAGTTACTGGAGGAGCTCCTATTATTGCTTATTGTACATGTTGTTCTACAATACCCTACCTACTGGTCCAATAAAAATGGTACTCTTGTTCACAAATCATTTTTTGTACTCTGGTTATTGAAGCAACTATATCGACAAAAACTGGTGGACAATCATATATTTAAAATATCAATTACTACAAAGAAATCGTGTTGGAAGGAGAAAATAGCCCATTGCCTTTTCTGATAGCTTATCATTTTAATCGTAAATATAGTTTAGTAGATCTTATTTCTTCCTTAATGCTATCTACCATAATATTCAGATGAACAATTTTCACATGATTAAACGGTGTGAACTAGTATATAGTACCTAATACTATATATTTTAGTTTTTATAGATGAATAAAAAGTTATAAAATATATTAACGTCTATTTCAACATACCTACCTATCTCTTTTTCTACCGTCTTTGGATCAGGTGTAATCCCGATCGATATGAATAGTGTTACCAAGAGTTTCATTCACGGAAAAATTCTTCAATATATATACTTAGTCTCCATGATAAATACAATACCAAAGAATACACCAACAAAAAGAAGCGAAACTTTGCATCATGCAGACTTTTATCTAGTCTCCATAATTCGCATAAAACCGTGTCTATAGACGCCATGTTTTTAATTAGTCGTCATATGTCATACGATCACATGTGGGCCTCTTTCTAATGGTCTTGACAGATCCAAAGTAGATTAAGTTGGCCTCTTTCTTATGGCCTTTACAAGCTCAAATTAGATTAAAGTCTTGTATAATTTTTTCAAATGATCTATATCGAGTGTATATATTGTCAACGAAAAGTGCAGAAGTAGCTACTGATGGAAGATTACCTATATAATACATTTGATAACACAACTTTATGCAGAAATACTTTTTCTCAGTGAGATTCGAGTAAAGATGCAAGCATTTATTAAAACTCCGAAATTCAAATTGTAAATTTATATTTCTATAAACAAAACATTCTAGTACAATTTGGTCTTGTATTATTAGTTGACTTTAACGTTAATAATATGTACTATTTGTATCTATGATTAACCCATGATAACCTGATAAGTCTTATTTTCAATTTTTAACAATTTTTATGGGAAAATATAATTCTGTATATGAAAAAGTAGCTGCTAAGGTTTGAAAATTATATATATATTGTTTATACACATTTTTTTTCTTATACAGAATTACAAAACAACAACATAAATTATAAATACTTTCAATGTCAGTACATATTTTTATTCAAATATCTACAATCTTTATGACAGATACATTGACCAATATTCGCAGCTTTCCGACAAAGAGTGTCACATGTCAAAGTTCGAGAATTTTTTAATAGGAGCAAATTGAAATTTATCATCATAACCACTTTATAATTTGGTAGTACCTGTCTAAATATAATGTTCATTCGAGTTCTTATACACTTCCGTTAATTATCATTATGTAACAGTTTCCGTTATTCTTAAACCTGGGATATTTTAGTAAACTGCTGTAAAAATGAACAAACTACATAATTAATAATATTGATAAAAAACAAAATATATAATATAAAAATCTATTTACATAGTAAGTCGTAATACATAAAATCTAAATGATTACACGAGTGTTAATAGACAAGTATAAAACCTATAAAAAAACATTGAGCAGATACTTTGTAAATGTACATAAGCAGAATTTCGTTTCATTATAAATAAAATATATATATAAAAAACGGTTTTTAAATAAATATATATTAGAAAATTAATAATAAATTAATTGTAATTAGTTTTTAGTTTGAATCAAGGACAATAAAAAGTTATTCGGGGAATAAAAGAGATGTGCAAAGTCATGGTGTCTGGATTTTAATTGCAAATACAGAACGAATTGCTTTCTTCCTGCTACGCTCATAATAATATTTTCGTTTTTGTTAATTATTTTGGAAAATTAAACAATATTTAATATATTTTTTAATTCAACGTTTCGGTAGCGTTCCAGCTATCAAGAGTTTTTAAAATTCTGGTTCCTATATGACACAAGTAGACAATAAAAAATATTTTGAAGTTCAAGCAGCAAAAAATTTGTTGTCAAATGAAGAAGAAAAATCTAAAAAATTTGAAATTGCGACTGCAGTTCTTGAAGAAAACATATTTGTGACCAACATAAATAAATTAGTTTAATAGTATTGTAAAAAAATGCACGATTGAAAACTTCAATTATTGCTTTAAAAAATGTATGTAGGTAGGTACTAGAATAGTTATTGAAATAAAGAATTACTTATATCAAGAAATAAATCGAATCGAAACGTTTTTTTTACTATAAATATTGCTTAGGTACATAAACTTAATAACAATTAACATATAATTATTGAACTGTTTTGATATGAAATAAAACTAAATGATCTCCTTCCAAGTACGTCATATTGACGAATTTCTATCACTGGACAACCTTCACACTAAAATAGGCAATCGTCTTTTGGTAGATACAAGAGTGTTTATTTTGGAGAAAGGAGATTTTATTTGGCATTAAGGATTGTCTTGTGTATTGATAATAATAAAAAAAAATAAAAAGTTTAGTTTTATCAAACTTTTGTGACATGTAGATTTCGGACCAGCTTTTGGTTAAGTTGTGCCCTCATAACAACATTCATTTTTCGTTAGTTTAGTTTCATCACAATATCTCTTGGTATTTAAATAAGATAGGGAGATGAATATGCTTCATTGTGAAGAAAAATTGCTATAATTTTATGAACAAAGTGATCTAAAAACTTAAACAATAAAATGAGAACATAAAATAAAATAATTTTAACGTTAATATTACAGGGGTAATCCTAATAGACGATTATTATGTATTAACATCTTTTAGATTACAGAAATTTAAAAATAACTTTAATTCATTTGAAATACATTAAAAAAAAATTAAACTTCTCTCAAACACACTGCAATCCCACAAGTAGTAGGTTTTGAATTTACACAATCAAAATGGAATCATTTTATCATTTACCTGATTACACAATACCATCGGTCTACCATTATCAACACTATTCTTATTCATCTGTAGAAACTTCCTCTACATATTTTCAGGTACTTTTTATTTCAAATACAGGGTGGACCGGATTTAATTGACATATATTGAGATCTCGTGAGCCGCAATAGATGGGAAATTAGATGGTTCAAAAATTTTAAAATATCTCGACTAGTTCCGGAGATACGGATCGTTTTTTAAATGTGCCGTTGTTGTTATAAAAGATATCAAAAAAATTATTTACAACTTTTCTTAATAAACGTGATTTTCTATGAATTACAATATCAAAAATGTCATTACGGCGTTTCGTCTCTACAGCGTCACCATCAACTTAATTTTTTTAAACACGGATCTACATTTTTGATTGCAATCTTACTATGTTTTGTATAAGATACATACAATGGTATAATAGCATACTTGATGATTCTACCACGCATCGTCTTTGAAAAATCATCATATTTTTCGAGTCCCACTCTCCTTTACTGCAGTCAAAGAATTTTAAATATTGGACACTCGTAACGATTGCCTTTTTACAGTCTTTAAATTATTATAGTCACTAATAAACACTCTATTACACAAATTCACCAAAACCGATCAAGTTTTGTAAGTACCCGATTTATAAATCATATTCTCATAATATAAGTTTCTATGTGAAGGTTGTCCTTGATCAGATGTTCAAGACAACATGGAGAGGGATAATGACGGCACTTGGAAACGCTCTATTACTAAAAAATTACTATTTTTTCAAGTAAAATTAGTTTTAAATCATGGTAGGATGATAGAATTATACCTTATTAGATAATGGCCGCGTTCATCCCAACGTAGCGTTACTGGAGCGATCAGCACTTTCCTGCTGAACGCGTGTTTTGTCAACGGATCAGAATTTAAATATGCAATGATGCATTCCTTGTCATTTATGCCAAATATTATGTTAATAAACATATAAGATGTTTTTGTTTGAAGATATTTTAGACATTTGTATCTTAAAAGTGACTGAACACCAATAGGAACTGAATTGAAATCAAAAATTAATGAACAATTATTGAAGTCATTTATCAAATAAAATTAGGTTGTGGTGTTATATCAATACGAGCACATTCAGAAGAATTAACAAATGACTCTTGTTGGGATGAACGTGACCTGACCAATATCAACTCCTGCAATACATGAAAATGTTTACTTGAATTTTTAACAACTACACACTTGGAAGATTTCAAATAATTTGAGCTTATTTTAGATTTTGTTTGCTACTTAGTTATTAAAATGATAAAAATATATAAAACAATTGTCAAAAAGTTTGTCAGCAAAAAAGTTATCGGCGAGTATACAATACTATAATGTTTTCAAAGTGTTTAAACACTTTATTTGTCAGCAGTTATTTGAATTATGTGCGTGAAAGATAATTCGAAGCGTGTTTTTTGATATTTTGGAAAAATTCAGTCATTCATTAAATAATATAGGGTGGTACTTAAGTAAGTAGATTCTTCATTTTAAAATATAAAATAATTTTTCAAGAAGAGGAAGTGTTATGATTTGGACAAACTAACTTCAATAAAATGTTTATATTAAGAGAGACACTGGGTGTTAAAGGAGATATATTGCTTCTGCTATTCGTTCTTCAATTTTTAGCTTGACCAAGTAAAAAGCCGATAAATATTTCATTAATAAAATCGAATTTAAATGGCACAATTCCTCTCACAAATTAAACTATATATATATTTTTTAATCTTACCTAGTGAGCGATATATTCTGTTTCTACAAGGCAGCTAATGCTATTGCGTATTATGTACATGATTTCGTTTCAGGAAATGGTCAATAATTCTCCAAAATACTTATTAAACGGTAACTTCTAGTCCAATAACGAAATTACGATTTGTTCTAACGTTAAAATATTACTTACTATCAAATTTAATTTAAATTATGATTAAAATTTACAAAAATGTGATGTTTCTTCAATGTCAATAGTAGTGTGTTATATACGTATAGTTAGTCCTGAAATATCTATTGTGTCCCCTTTCTTCTTCCTTATTTCACAAAAGAATTTTAATATATCTGCAACCTTCAGTATAAGTAAGTATCTCCTAGGTGTTGTGCTCTAGGATCCTGTAAGCATGCGACCGGAGGTATATTCTTCTTGCTCTGCTAGTTTGAGCTTTTGAAGTCATTTAAGACTCTTTTAAAACTCTTAGTGCGTTTCTTCTCAACAGGTTGTAGTCACCCAGAAGTATCTTTGATTGTCTTAGGAGTACTATCTTTCTAATGGTCCGATCTTCTCAGAGAAGATTAGGGGTAGATGTTGAAAAGATGACATGGTTAGTTAAGAACGGCTCCGGGAGAGTCGGAAGCAAACAGGGTGGTTGTTGTGCGGATTGTTTGATTATAAATGAATTCTGGTCAGTTTGAGGTGCAGAGAAGGTAAGATGTCTATAAAACTTTGTATAAAAAAATAAACAATTTTTGTGCTGATTTGTCTTATTAATTTTTAAACCTCCGCGTTTTTTTATCCGTTCCCGAGATCTAGGAAACTTCCATAGCACGCGCGCCACCTACAAGCACTTTACATAAAAACGACAAATGAGAATAATATTAGTAAAGTTACCATTACAAGTAGTTTGGAAAAAATTAACTAAAAAAACCATACCTACTTACCAATGCGTATTCAATATAAAACCAACATATTAAAGCGTCCTGGAATAATATTTCCAATATACACATAGTTCACTCACAAAAATGGAAGCATACCTTGACCTACCCGGTAATCCGGTGAGTTAATACAAATCTTACACATACCTACCAAAGAATAAGACTTTATAGAATTCAATGTTTTTATATTGAATTTACAATGATAGACCAATAATAGTAGGATCAAACCCATTGGAAAAGGAAGAGAATATTATGAAAATGAAAGGAAAAATAATTTACGGGCGATCTGTGGTCGGGAAGAGGAAGGGGGTGAGTCTTTAAGGGTAAAAAACGGTTTATCTCGATTTCCAGAAAAACTACAAGGCCTATGGAAAAAAGTCAAATGGCAAAGTTGTAGGTAATAAAAAGATCTACAACTTTTGTATTAGCACCTTTTTCACATAACCTCAAAATTTATGTGGAAAAGTCAAAAAATCAAGATTTTGGTTTTTTATTTTTATCTTCTACAAAAAAATATGTTTTTTCATGAAATTTGACCTTTTTATATCCCAAATAAGATTGAATTTATTTGATTTGAAATATTTATTTTTTCACCTTATTTTGACTTAATATCGAAAAAGCACTTTAATTTTCAATCGAAAATTCACTTGCATTTTCTGAGAAGATTTACTATAGTAATATATTTTTTTTTACACCATTGAAAAGTAGAGATTTCAACAAATAGAAAGCACACCAACTTTTTGAAATTAAGCTGATATTTTGACGGGTGAATTTTCGATTGAAAATTCGGGTGTTTTTTCGATATTAAGTCAAAATAAGGTGAAAAAATAAATATTTCAAATCAAATAAATTACAGTGTATTTGGGACATTAAAAGGTAAGTTTTCACTAAATTTCTTGAAAAATATAATTTTTTTGTAGAAGATAAAAATAAAAAACCAAAAACTTGGTTTTTTGAATTTTCCACATAAATTTTGAGGTTATGTGAAAACAATGTAAATACAAAAGTTGTAGATCTTTTTATTACTTACAACTCTGCCATTTGACTTTTTCCATAGGACTTGTAGTTTTGCCGGAAATCGAAATAAACCGTTTTTTACCCTTAAAAACTCACTCCCTTCCCCTTCCCGACCTCAGATCGCCCGTAAATTATGTTTTCTTTCATTTTCATAATATTCTCTTCCTTTTCCAATGGGTTTCATCCTACTATTATTTTTTTTGGTTCAAAAAATTATCGACCCTGGTCTATAAATGGAATATTATTTCGATAAATGTATGACTTACAAGGAAATAACACATATTTGGCTGTTGCTAATGCTTGTCAAACGTAAGAGATGTGAAAATTTAACGGGAAAGTATTCGGAGGAAGAGAGATAGGCGATAGGCGCTGCGGAAATTTTTAACTCAACTTTGATTTAGCCGCAATACCAGGGAGAGTATTTTTCAAAGTTTGACAAGCTGTTTATGTAACGTTTTATAAATTATTCTTGTTTTAATGTGAGATCATTAAAGTGAACGTAAAAAAAATAAAAGATATTCCGACAAATACTGATAGTATCACCTCTTAATAATTCTAAAAACTAAACTTGATGCATTAGCACAAATAATAGATACTTTGAAACCAAAATCTTAGAATGACATTTGGACACACCTACATGCAAATCACTTTATATTTTCTATTCTTTCTATAAGTTTTTCGTTAATACTTTCTTATTTTTAAAAACTCTTTACTTATATCGATATTAGATAACGGTATGTGCAAAATTATCAAAAAAAAAACTGTGAATACCGTTAGATGCAGGTACACCTCTTACAAAAAAAAATAAAAGAATCCATCAGATCTTATACGTACGCTATATAAACGCGATCTTCAAACTTTCGCTATCTCTCTCATGTCTGTAATGCCGTTGTCATTTCATCGTGGATAGCTGCCAATTCGTGGATTCTCGAAGCTAGCTGTTGATTTAATGTCAAAAGAATGTGTTTCTGTGATTCGTATGTACTTTGGGCGATTTGTAATTCTGATTGTGTCAAATTGATTGTGCTCTGAAGTTCTTGATTTTCTTTCTGTAGGAGCTGAAATAAAAGTATACATTTCTTATTGTACCGGTAGATTGCGATTGTGAGAAGGTTTTCTATCTAACCGTATCTGTCTGAATAATTTTGAATAAAATTTGTGACCTATTTTCTAGTTTACTTATTCAACAACATGTTTTCAATTTTATCATCATAGAATACGCCCTCTATCGGTTAAGATAGAAACTTCAAACATATTTCCACAGTTTTCTCCTAGTCACTTTTACCAAAAATTTTGTTTCCTAAAGTTATAAGATTGATAGTTGAGAGCTATCGGTTTATTGGTCCTCCCGGTACATTTTTTGAAGTGATATACTTACTTGAAGTTCAGTCGATGTATTAGTTGAAGATATCATTTTAATTTCATTATTTTTACAATCCAATTCTGATTCTAATTGTTCTACTCGGATCCTTAAATTCTGGATTTCTTTTCTAAGTTCATCTGCTAAATCTCCACCACCTTAAAAAAAGGAAATTGTAAGTTGACTCAGATATTTCAAAAAAATAGTTTGATACGTTCATTTCAACTAGAACTACCAATTTTAATATAGAAATAGAGAGTATAAGCAAAGAACAGATTATAAAATCTAAGGTGAAGTAGAATCTATCTTTTCAAACTATTTCAGGACTAATATCACACTGGAATAGATGGAAATTAAATAGCGGAAGAGAGAATTACGTTTTATGATTTTGAAAAAAAAATTGTTGGCTGATTTGACATAGAATGATCCATTGTACATAACAAACCTTTACTATTTTCTAAATCAGTCTGATATTTAGCTTTCATTCTCATATTTTCTTCTTTAAGACTCGCCAATTGCCTTTTCCATTCGTCCACGTTCGCAGTACTTTCCTGAAGGGCGCTAGTTAATCTGGCGTTATTACTTTTCAACGTTGCCAACTCTACTTCCCATTTTCTTGCGTTGGCTGAACTGAAATAGATATATTATGTGTAGATTGTGTCTAAATTAAAACAGATGGTTAAATCTTTGTTTGATTATTAAAAAGTAACTTTAGAATTAAATGAAACGGTGACTAAGTAGTGATCAAAGAAGACATTATTACTCAGAGTGAATTAATGAGTGACAAAATATGTGTAGCCGATTTCATCTATTCAATATGGCTTATGTAGCGACATCTTCGAGTTAACTTGAATAGTCTCTTATTTACCATTATTACAACTAGGGAATACCCAATATTCAAGTTATTAACTATAGCTGATAATATTAACAAAAATATAAGAAGCTGACTTAGATCCAATCTAAGACTTTCATTGGAACAGGTGCTGGAGTCCATGGTGCTAGACCCAGATGCAATATCCACGCATTGTTGGGGAATCTTACTTCTGTATTCCAGACAGAAATCTACGATATCGACATGTGTTTGCAACTGAATATAGAAAGGGGATATAGAGGCCAAAAGATCCTTATTCTCTCCGATAGTCAGGCAGCACTAAAATATTTAGCAAGTCCTCAGATCAGATCTAGACTGGTCTGGGACTGTCTACAAAAACTATTAACCCTGGATAACTATAATAGAGTTACTCTTAAGTGTCTTAAGTGGGTCCCGGCGCACAAGTGCATTGTAGGAAACGAAAAGACAAAACTAGGGTCTGAGACTGCATACACTGGTCCTGAACCAGTATTTGGGATATCTAAAACTGCTGGACGAGGTTGTATTTGTCGTTGGACCCAAACTAAACACCAATCGTACTAGAGACACGTGCCAAAACGGCTCTGTAGCAGAATAGCGCTGAACATAAATAGCGCTGGTCAAAATAGCGCTGGTCAAAAACAGCGCAGGACAAAAACAGCGCTGGACAAAAACAGCGCAGGACAAAATAGCGCTGGACAAAAACAGCGCAGGACAAAATAGCGCTGGACAAAAACAGCGCAGGACAAAAACAGCGCTCCATAAAATAGCGCCGGTTGAAATATCCTTACAAAATAAACTATTACAGTAGAATGTGATTGAAAAATCAAGTTTCACCGCTAACCATCAACCTTCCTTTACAACAAACAATATCAGAATATAAGTAACGGAAAACAAGTAAGAGCAACAATCAATATTTTTCATCATACTTCAACACATATCGCTTCCCGACCAACTGACACAGATCATAGTGTAAACAACTACTTGTCAGTGTCATATCTATTTAAAGTCTAAAAAATGCAATTTCACGTTGCTTGTCATTTCGGTAATTATATCCTTCGTGGAATAATGTATCACCTCCTTTCTGAGACTTGCCAAATTTCATTTTTTTAGACTTTAAATAAATATGACACTGACAAGTAGTTGTTTACACTTTGATCTGTGTCAGTTGGTCGGGAAGCGATATGTGTTGAAGTATGATGAAAAATATTGATTGTTGTTCTTACTTGTTTTCCGTTCCTTATATTCTGATATTGTTATAGACAGTTACCAACACTTTGATCACTGTCAGCTGGTCGGGAAGCGATGTTGAATTGACGAATTGAATTAGGAAAACTATTGTTATGACTGTAATTTATGAAAAATATGTTATTCCTAATTATGCTAATTCGGTACTATAGTCTATTTTTATGTATAAGATAGCAGTAAAATAAAGAAGCATAATTATCTTTTGGCGGCGCTATTTTATAGAGCGCTGTTTTTGTCCAGCGCTATTTTGTCCTGCGCTGTTTTTATGCAGCGCTATTTTGACCAGCGCTATTTTGTCCAGCGCTTTTTGGACCAGCGCGATTTCGACCAGCGCTATTCTGCTACAGAGCCGCCAAAACAGGAACACAGCAAACTCCTGGTAAAAAAACCCTCGTAGACACTGACTAACGAAATAATAAATCTTAGCAGGGGCCAGATAAGGATAGTGACGGGTTTACTCACCGGTCACTGTACCCTACGGAAGCACATGCATACAATCGGCATATATAGGGAGGAACTTATCTGTCGGTTGTACATGGAAGAGGAGGAAACAGCCTTTCAGATTATCTTCGATTGTGAAGCATTATCTCATTGGAGACTAGAACATCCTAGTGAAAAGACTGCTGAGTCTGATAAGGGCTACTGGTCTCTCCACATAAACGGCACAACCAAGAACACAAAAAGCCTAAAGACTAAGGTACCGAGGACTCTAAGCATTTGACTGGTGTGCTGATCCAATCAATAGATCCATTGTTGTTAATTTGTTTTCGTAACGTGTACATACAATTGGGCTTATTACTTACGAACCACCCTGTATATATAAATAAAAAGTTTACTTAAACAGTAAAAATATGACGTAAGCATCGACAGGTTGAAAATGTAGAACATTAGTATCTTGCATGGTATAATTTTACTTGGAAACTTAATAACTCACATGTTAAACGGCAAACTATTTATTTGGTTACGATAACGTTATTTTCACAAAATGTAAATTGCAAATACAAGAAAGTTTTATTGCATATCTGATGTCCGTTTTCAACGGTGCTCCGCATCATTATCACAGTTATTATATAACGTAACAGAAGTATAACTTTATTACTACATACGTTTTCGTAAGCTGCAATTAAAAGTGTTTTGCGATAATCGCATTTTATAATTTTCTTCGTGTTGATCTTAATTGATTGGCATAATTGGATCGACGGAGATTCGCCTTTGCACGTCTTTTTGTAAATATACAGAGCGTTCATAAAATAATAATGTTGATAAGAACAAACTAAAAAGGGTTGTTTTTAATTAATTATTTTTATTTAATAAAGAACTGTTTCATATATTTAAATAAAAAATTAGGGGTTATTGGATTCAAAATGCCTCAATACTAAATCACTTAAAGGACTGCTATTAAATTTTTTTTAAATAAATGAAAAAATTTCATCGTTCGCCCATTGAAGATGGTAATTTTTGACAAAAAAATTAATTCCTTTGAAAGATTTGTTGTACGCCCAAAATTTAAATGAAAACCCTCGACTTACAATTACACAGAGTGTATAACAACAAAGCAACATTAACAATATAATCCTTTATGTCATTTTAGTTGCTCCTCTTTACCCTAGAAAGGGTTTTGAGATTAATTACCTACATGTTTTTGTTTCGATCACTGTACATTTTAAAATTGACACACTTTATGATAGTATAGAAACTAAAACGGTTAATCGCATCTGTAGAAATTACATTTCTTTTAATACGTATTCGTACATAATCTCGATTTGTCAGGATGTGTTAATTAAATTTAATTATTCTATTTTTATCACAGCAGTATATAATTAAATAATAAATTCGCGAAAAAATTAGAACAAAAACGAAGATATGTATCTAAATGTACTTCTAGATATGGTTTATTTACGATAAAAAGACGATGATGTCATTTTTAGTTAATTTCCTGCATATCGTAGTAAATATAAAGTTACCAGCAGTAAATACAATTTATACTTAATAGCCAGGACAATTTTCAGCTTACGGGTTGGCAAAACTTCAAGACGTTGTCAAAGGAAAAATTCAGTAGCTTTGACACAATTGAGGTTAGGTTCAGTATGTCAGTCATGTAAGTTTTTCTGGTGCTCCTGAATTAATTATTTCTTCAATGTTGGGAAATAGTTATTTTCGTTACAAATTAATTTGTCAAATCTGCAGTGAATGGTTAAACGCATTAAAATGCCCAAGAAATAGAGCAGTAAATGCCAAGAGATGGTTATATCGTTATAGCGGTCATAGGGGAGGGCCACGGAGGCCATGCCCCCCCCCCCTAGCTCAACCGCAGTTGCTCAGAAATTGAAAAGAATAACATTCTCGTGTAATAATTATCTTCATGTGTAATTATTAACAGTTAAAAAACACTTTAAAATAAAATAAGTCGAAAATACTTTTCTCATCTTATAGAGAAATTTTAAACTTTGGTACCTGGACAAAGCAGGTAGAAAACCATACATTATACAATTCACATCTTTCGCAATTAACGACGACAAACACTTATCCACTGCTTAGCCACGTCTTCATTTTTTGGAAATCCATAGTATTTTATACCGTTTCTTTCGTATTGCGTATTTTTGCATGTAGTAAAATAAAGTTAAACATTTGGATCAACTCTATAATAATTTTAAACACTGGTTTTAGCATAAAACAATATCAATTAACGCAGAAATCGAAAAACCTCAGTAAAAACAAACTAAACCCGTACAACTCTATCCAACAATTTCTGATTCTGATTCCAAGGTGACGTCATGCGCAGAGCGTGCACAATTTGAGTCGACAAGTTAGCATACCGTGTATTTTTACCGTGGTTCAGTCGTATCACACAATCGCCCATGGCCCCCCCTCTAAAAGTGTATATGACCGCCACTGGCTTACTGATGTAATAGACGTGAGTAATACCATTTACTTTAATTATTATCAATACATATTATAGATTATATATACAGTAGAAACGGTGGAGCTTTACCATCACGTGACTGTTACTTTACGCATATACATATACGTATAGTAACGTACAGTACGTATAGTAACATATATACGTATAGTAACGTATAGTACGTATAGTAACGTATATACGTATACCTATATACGTATAGTAACAGTCACGTGATGGCAAAGCTCCACCGTTTCTACTGTATATACTCATTAAATAAATTTAAGAATATTATACAAGCCTTTTATTTAAAAATAAACACCTTCAATTTATGCCTTACGAGGTACAGGCGAATAAAAAAGAAGAACTGTCACATTGACTGTTCCAGCTTCCTTTTAATAAAGAAAAAATCTACATGCTGGCAACATCAGAAAATTTTGTTTTGCAACGTCATCGTCTTTTTATCGTAAATAAACCATACATTCTACAATCCACTGTTTTAAAGTCCAAGACTTGTCTACACTCTGAACGGAGCAGTTCAAATGGGCTTGACAAAGATTATTAGAAGCATTTAAATAAAATTGTGTCTCGTACTTCAATAAATTGTAGTATCAGTATCATATTTACACCTTCTTGATGACATTTTAATATCTTTGATACATCTGGAAAACAGTCAAGTACCTATATCAAAATATTTTATCAGTGATGGGTATAATCATCGTCAGTATTTGATTCGAATTGTTTTATGGAATAATAAAAAAGCAAATATGGGTTAAGTTGAAAGTTACGATACGCAAGTCAGTGAGTCTAAATTTGAAATTCCGTAAAAACTCCGTCTGATTTGAATGTCGGAAAAGCAAATTTCATATTCTGGGTGAATACACAATTTGAAATCCATGATAACATGAATGATGACGGCCTTGCCTGACTTTGACAGTTGGTTGTCAAACAGACTTTGTAGAACAATGTCAATGTAATAGGGCATGTCCACTAAATGTCAGTTGACAATTGCCCTAAGGAAAAATAAATATTTGATTAGATTTTAGATTTGTAATTTGGTTGTTTTATATTGATCATTTTCTTTTTATTATAAACAGTCGTATACAGCTTTTAAAATACCTAAGCAATTAATAAACCACTAAATCAAAATCAAATAACTATTAAGAACCACGTGGACTTGCCCTATATACACGTATTTAAATAATAAAAACTTTACAAATAACTCATGGCGCAGTCAGTAAAACGTCTCTGAAATGAATTAAACAATAATTAGATGATACAGAGTAATTTTGAATGGTGAAGCCAATCTAGAAGTAAACATTGCTGTTGTCATGTAATAAATTTTTTGTTATACGAAGCCATATTTTATTTTAATCTGAGTTTTATCAAAATTCAGAAATACTTGTAAGTTAAATACTTTGTAAACCTGAAGCTACCACTAAAATATTAGAATTATGAGTTGATGTCTCTAGCCTGCAATCTGGTGACATAAATTTAAACGGGACAAGACTGTTTGTTTTTTCTGGCGATGTGTGAGAAGATGGATACCCTTATTTATCCATTTTTGTGTGCGTATTTTGTTATATTTTACTCAGGAAATTTATTGTAACTGTTTAGATACTTTGAAAGTGATAACTGGTAATTGTGCTTAAACAGTGTTTCGTTTGTATTCTAACCACACATTTCATAGGTCCTAGAAAACAATACGGCTGTAAGTTTTTATATTTTATTATAATACTTCAATTTTATTAAGTAATATTATTTGTCCACGACCACTTAATAATAAGCCATGGTACCCGTATATCTACTAGAGTGAATTATGGTCCATAATTCACGCTTCTGCATTTAAATAACATGCCATGACAACTCAACACTCACAAAATTTCGGTACATAGGTGACTAGAGATGGGGGTACAATATGAAATAAACTATTAAATCTGCGTATTTTGTTAAGGAAATTTGTTTCTGAAATATATCGTATCGATAAAATGTTTAGTATTGATACTTTTCATAACGGTATTTTTGTAATATTGATATTTTTACAACAATATATTTATTGACGTACTCCTGAAATTTATTAATTTTGACGTTAGAATTGTCAATAATACCAAATTATTACTTTCCGTTCTACACTCGCCTTATTTAATAAAGGAATCAAGGGTCGTGGACAAAGTATAGTATTAAACTCGCAATTTATGGCCATTATTCACTCGGGTGACTTGCGCCCCTCGCCTACGGCTCGGGACGCAAACGGCTCGTTTATTAATATACTATTTGTATACAAATAACACTGACAAAGTAAAATATCAACACATTTATCTTAAAAAATATAATATAAAATGTATGAGCACTGCTTTTAAAAATTATTTATTTCATCAGAATACCTTTAAATCCGTTTAATAATTGAACAATAATAAAAAACTACTTTAGTGCACCCGACCAAAACATTTAAATGAAAAGCCGATTAGCACGGTACTGTTAAAATCATGAGGAACAAAATAATCATTATTTTGTATAGCAATACTGCAAATTAGAGAAAGCACATAGGAAGAAGACGAAATACACACGGTATATCCCTCCATTCTAGTTGATTCATATAAAAACATATCCAGTAATTGTTTTTTCATCAGTTTCGTTCTTTCGTGTATAAAAAAAAACAGAAACATGTACAGTACCACTAAAGTGAGTTGGTTTTTTTTCTTCACATTTTTTAAGGTTTTTGTAAGAATTATGTGGAATGTGAAATTGGTAGGCATAAAAGTGTAGAATTCAGTGAAAAAAATCTGGCAATTATTAATTCTAGTGATATTGTGATTTTACAACTTTCCAATAATGTGAACGAGCAATGTTTCTTTTTCTAATTTAACTCATTTTTTGAAATGGCCGAACCAAAATTTCCCCCTACTTATACCAAATTATAGTCAATAGAGTTCGATTTATTCTTCAAATTTTGCTCCACACTTTCAACTGTCTTTAAAACCTTATTCGGTCGCTACATTCCATAGGTATTTAAGGGATATATGTCATAAAAATAAATACTTCGTCGATTATGAAATCGAAAAGGTAAAATATAGTTTACCATTCAGAGATATGTTTTCTCTATGTAATGTTACACAAATAATACTCATAGCTAAGATGGTTTTGACGTAATAATACTTTCAAAAGGGACAAATATTTTTTAGAGAATTTCAGTCGTTTAGAAGCTCAGTGCGAACTCGATTACTGCGTCCCCTACCGGACCCAATTGCGAATCTAAACCATTCAAGCACTTACCAAACACACATTATTTTGTTAAGTCGTGTACTAAATTTAAAGGATTCATAAAATGTTTCAAATAACCTCTAATTATTTTCAGTTCTTTTTTGCTTTGTCTTGCCTCGCCCTTTCCAGAGCTGGAATTTTAGGAGGTGGGTATGAGGAAAGTTATGGCGGAATTGGGGGTGGACTAGAACTGCACGGAGGATACGGAGGTGGTCATGAGGATGGGGGACATGAAGATTATTATGTAAGTACTTAAAACTAAAATATTATCCGGTATCCCATCTAAGCGTAGGCTTTGCCCATTCTTTTTTGTATTTTTGATTACATGTCTTTCTCGGTAGTACTCTTACCTCTTATACCCGTTTTATTTGTTTTTTCACTTATAATTGCACAAGTGGTTTGTATTTTATCGGGTAAATTTGGGTTGTTTAATGAGAAACTGTTTCCTAGCAATTTGACGAGAATAACTGTCAACTAATAAAAACACGACACCGAAGGTGGAGTGTTTTTAGGTTGACAGTTATTCGAGTCAAATTGCTAAAGGAAACAGTTTAGAATTTGAACAACACAAATTTACCCAATATCAATACAAACCTCGAGTGTAATTCGGCAGGACAATTTAATGAATGAGAAATTTGGAAACATATCAATGCAAACTTTATTTATGAAACATTAAAAATAAACACATTTTTATTTTAATGTACAATTATTAAAAACGCAGTTATTGAAATTCATACTAGGAACAGTGATATCGCTGCGGGTGCCACAGCTAATCGTTTCTGTAGTAGATGTTGAACTTTTTTCATTTTCCAAACGAATTGATTGAATAATGCTTGAATGATACTCTTTGTCAACTTGTAAGTATGGTTTTATTGATGATGAATTGTTGTGTCCTGTTATTTTTATTAGAGCTTGTTCTTCAATTCCGCTTTTACTTAATTCGCTAACTGCTGCCGCTCGATTTGAGTGATTTGTAATTTTGACACGTTTGACATCTAAACCAATGCGTTGTGCTGAGCGTTTAGTTCATTTGGAAATTTCATTAATTCCAATAGGCAAATTCTTGTACCAACCTTTAGAATTTTTCTTTTTCCAAAAGGGATTTGGAGTAAGAAATACTCTGTCCGAAGTTATAAAAGTGTTTCGTTTTTCCATTAACTTTTTGAATAAACGTATTGGGCAAATATCTTCGTCGAAAATATTAGGCGTGATCCATTTGCTGTCACATAATTTATTGTTGCCGCCTTGTCTCGTTTTCGAAAATAGAGGATTATACTCGATACGTCCAGTTTCTTTTCCATTATTTTCAATTTCAGATACAAAATAAGTGGTTTGGCAGTAAGCTGCTTCTCCTCCGCGCCAAGCTAGTTCAAACGCCAAAATGTGATATAATTTCTTTTGAAGTCCTTCCGGTTCATTTTCGTTATATAATCTGGCCATTGCAAATACAGATTTATTAAGAGCTGATGCACTACATTTTCACTTTTCGGGTTGTGCTTGTAGGATTTTACGTTTAGCATTACGTGCAGCTCGTGATGAATTAAACTGAACATCGGTGAAAGGGTTGAATACAATGTTAAATTCGTTATAATATTTACTTTGTAGCATTTTAGCGGTGGTGTTCCAAATTGTTTTAACTACCGCTTCTTTGTAGTCTTCTCCGTTACTTTTTCGCATATTAAATGTTCAATCTTGCAATAATACATTCAATTTCTCGATGGAAGTATCTGGCTCAAATGTGTATCTTTTTGCATCGCAAAACGTAGAAAATTGTCGCCAGATTGATGATTGCGTCGTAACTGTATTAGTAGGCACACAGGTATTAACAATTTGACTAATTTCGGCGTTCGTAGATACACCGAATCGACTCATTGTTAGTTCTTGAAAATCCAATAAGTTGTTGACAAAGATGCTAAACTATTTATTCTGGTAACCAACACCGCGATAATTGATGAACAAATGAATAAGTGAAAAAACCACTAGTGCATTTGTCGCTGTAAAAGTTAAAGCTAACTTTTTCCGCTGTCAAAGTGACAATTGCACTGTGGCATATGCGATTTTTTATACATGAAAATAAAATGTCACCAAAATTTCAATTGGTTCTTTTCGATTACACTAAGTATTGGATTTACATTTAACTATTCTCTAATATGATGGTTCGTTCCTAATTCTATCGAGTGACTCTTTTGGTATTAAATATTTTATATCTACTGCTAGTATTCTGCTTTTTTGTGATTTATTAAATACTGTCACTACGGTATGCAAGAGTAGGACTGAAGATTGATTTTGTTCTCCTTTTTTCTTGCATTATTGTTGCTCCGCTAATTTCTATCTGTATTTGTTTTTAGGTCTTCCCTGATTCCCATCACTTTTGCCTTGGGAGATAAAAATAATATGTTATAAAGTTGGACTGGAATTCTTAAAATTCTCTAATAATTTTTTGTTTTAGGAACCCCCAAAGTATAAATTCAATTACGCAGTACATGATCCCCATACAGGCGACGAAAAGCAACAATACGAAGAAAGAGACGGCGATCAAGTAAAGGGTAGTTATTCCCTTAAAGAAGCAGATGGTACTACCAGAATAGTTGAATATCAAGCTGATAAACATAACGGATTCAATGCAGTCGTGCACAAAGTTGGCGAACCTAAACCACAATTCGAAAATTACGGATCCTATGGAGAACATCATTATTGAATTTGATGATAATATTCATATCAAGAGTCGTTATTTAGATAATACTTACACCAAATGGATTGTTTGCTATGTAAAGCTGCATTTGTTAAATCTATTTTGTGAAAGATATTTCAGGTCTGTAGGCGAGATAGAGATATCTAAATCGAGCCGAAGTGGTTCAGGCAAATAAAGCACATCGAATCTTCCAAAACTCCAAGCATTTCCTGTTAAAGAGCCTATTACAAAATGTAGGTCATTCCTGCTATGTTATCATTATTCGGAGGACGTATAAAGTCCAACCAATCCTGGTAAATTATGCCAGAGGTGTAAAGCTCTTCTTGTAGTCCAGGTACTTAATGTTCGAGTGGCAAAACTTAATCATATGCCAATTACAGGCACTGGTCTGATAAAACTACCTTACAAGGAAGTCTGCTTTTTCATTGCCATCCATTTCTTAATTGTCAGACCATAGAAACTTTGTTGAGTGTTACAATTGAGCAGAGTCTTCTTTTGCAGTTCGATACCAATTTTGACATGTAGAATAATAGTAGATTGTATACTCTGGAGGAAAGTAATCCTCTTCCTCATCAACAATTGTATATTTTTGAAATCGGTAATCAATTCTAATAATTTCAGTATATTCTATTATATAAAATTATAGTGTGATCTCATTTTTAATCAAAATTTTGTTTTAAACCAGATGCAGCATAGCAACTATAACCATTTGCAGTAATTAATTATAAAATGTGTGTAACGACTTTTGATTTCCAATTTTTTTGTGATAACATTTGTATTGAAGCCTTTCAAATCAATCATTATATAATGTACAAAAGAAAATTTGATTCCTAAGACTTCAACCTACTTATATAAACTGTGTTATGTAAAAGAAGGATGTTTTCTTTTATTTTTGTATAATAAAGAACTAAATCACATATGGTTTTTTTTTAATTTCCAATAAACCTTTGAAAATTTTACTTTATATCAAAAAAGTAATTTTTTAGGTTACCAACTACAACTTTAATGGAACAAACATACAATATTGAATAAGTAATAAGTGAAACCTTGTACTGAAATAAATTCATGCCACCAGATCAGTGAGGTAATAAAGATGCCTGAACAACACCAGTTTGTACAAAGAGGACATCACCATTTTAAAGTACAGTTATATATACATGTATTATTTTTTTTAATGTACCAGTATTTACAAAAATTAAATCTCATAAAAATTTATTTTCAACATCAAACACAAACAATCCTCAACAGTGGAGGATTTGAAATAACATAATGTATTAGAAAGTAACAATCTATTTTTACAACTATCAATAATGTTAACAATACCATAGTATAGTTAATAGTAGACTGATTTGAATGTCGGAAAAGCAAATTTCATATTCTGGGTGAATACACAATTTGAAATCCATGATAACATGAATGATGACGGCCTTGCCTGACTTTGACAGTTGGTTGTCAAACAGACTTTGTAGAACAATGTCAATGTAATAGGGCATGTCCACTAAATGTCAGTTGACAATTGCCCTAAGGAAAAATAAATATTTGATTAGATTTTAGATTTGTAATTTGGTTGTTTTATATTGATCATTTTCTTTTTATTATAAACAGTCGTATACAGCTTTTAAAATACCTAAGCAATTAATAAACCACTAAATCAAAATCAAATAACTATTAAGAACCACGTGGACTTGCCCTATATACACGTATTTAAATAATAAAAACTTTACAAATAACTCATGGCGCAGTCAGTAAAACGTCTCTGAAATGAATTAAACAATAATTAGATGATACAGAGTAATTTTGAATGGTGAAGCCAATCTAGAAGTAAACATTGCTGTTGTCATGTAATAAATTTTTTGTTATACGAAGCCATATTTTATTTTAATCTGAGTTTTATCAAAATTCAGAAATACTTGTAAGTTAAATACTTTGTAAACCTGAAGCTACCACTAAAATATTAGAATTATGAGTTGATGTCTCTAGCCTGCAATCTGGTGACATAAATTTAAACGGGACAAGACTGTTTGTTTTTTCTGGCGATGTGTGAGAAGATGGATACCCTTATTTATCCATTTTTGTGTGCGTATTTTGTTATATTTTACTCAGGAAATTTATTGTAACTGTTTAGATACTTTGAAAGTGATAACTGGTAATTGTGCTTAAACAGTGTTTCGTTTGTATTCTAACCACACATTTCATAGGTCCTAGAAAACAATACGGCTGTAAGTTTTTATATTTTATTATAATACTTCAATTTTATTAAGTAATATTATTTGTCCACGACCACTTAATAATAAGCCATGGTACCCGTATATCTACTAGAGTGAATTATGGTCCATAATTCACGCTTCTGCATTTAAATAACATGCCATGACAACTCAACACTCACAAAATTTCGGTACATAGGTGACTAGAGATGGGGGTACAATATGAAATAAACTATTAAATCTGCGTATTTTGTTAAGGAAATTTGTTTCTGAAATATATCGTATCGATAAAATGTTTAGTATTGATACTTTTCATAACGGTATTTTTGTAATATTGATATTTTTACAACAATATATTTATTGACGTACTCCTGAAATTTATTAATTTTGACGTTAGAATTGTCAATAATACCAAATTATTACTTTCCGTTCTACACTCGCCTTATTTAATAAAGGAATCAAGGGTCGTGGACAAAGTATAGTATTAAACTCGCAATTTATGGCCATTATTCACTCGGGTGACTTGCGCCCCTCGCCTACGGCTCGGGACGCAAACGGCTCGTTTATTAATATACTATTTGTATACAAATAACACTGACAAAGTAAAATATCAACACATTTATCTTAAAAAATATAATATAAAATGTATGAGCACTGCTTTTAAAAATTATTTATTTCATCAGAATACCTTTAAATCCGTTTAATAATTGAACAATAATAAAAAACTACTTTAGTGCACCCGACCAAAACATTTAAATGAAAAGCCGATTAGCACGGTACTGTTAAAATCATGAGGAACAAAATAATCATTATTTTGTATAGCAATACTGCAAATTAGAGAAAGCACATAGGAAGAAGACGAAATACACACGGTATATCCCTCCATTCTAGTTGATTCATATAAAAACATATCCAGTAATTGTTTTTTCATCAGTTTCGTTCTTTCGTGTATAAAAAAAAACAGAAACATGTACAGTACCACTAAAGTGAGTTGGTTTTTTTTCTTCACATTTTTTAAGGTTTTTGTAAGAATTATGTGGAATGTGAAATTGGTAGGCATAAAAGTGTAGAATTCAGTGAAAAAAATCTGGCAATTATTAATTCTAGTGATATTGTGATTTTACAACTTTCCAATAATGTGAACGAGCAATGTTTCTTTTTCTAATTTAACTCATTTTTTGAAATGGCCGAACCAAAATTTCCCCCTACTTATACCAAATTATAGTCAATAGAGTTCGATTTATTCTTCAAATTTTGCTCCACACTTTCAACTGTCTTTAAAACCTTATTCGGTCGCTACATTCCATAGGTATTTAAGGGATATATGTCATAAAAATAAATACTTCGTCGATTATGAAATCGAAAAGGTAAAATATAGTTTACCATTCAGAGATATGTTTTCTCTATGTAATGTTACACAAATAATACTCATAGCTAAGATGGTTTTGACGTAATAATACTTTCAAAAGGGACAAATATTTTTTAGAGAATTTCAGTCGTTTAGAAGCTCAGTGCGAACTCGATTACTGCGTCCCCTACCGGACCCAATTGCGAATCTAAACCATTCAAGCACTTACCAAACACACATTATTTTGTTAAGTCGTGTACTAAATTTAAAGGATTCATAAAATGTTTCAAATAACCTCTAATTATTTTCAGTTCTTTTTTGCTTTGTCTTGCCTCGCCCTTTCCAGAGCTGGAATTTTAGGAGGTGGGTATGAGGAAAGTTATGGCGGAATTGGGGGTGGACTAGAACTGCACGGAGGATACGGAGGTGGTCATGAGGATGGGGGACATGAAGATTATTATGTAAGTACTTAAAACTAAAATATTATCCGGTATCCCATCTAAGCGTAGGCTTTGCCCATTCTTTTTTGTATTTTTGATTACATGTCTTTCTCGGTAGTACTCTTACCTCTTATACCCGTTTTATTTGTTTTTTCACTTATAATTGCACAAGTGGTTTGTATTTTATCGGGTAAATTTGGGTTGTTTAATGAGAAACTGTTTCCTAGCAATTTGACGAGAATAACTGTCAACTAATAAAAACACGACACCGAAGGTGGAGTGTTTTTAGGTTGACAGTTATTCGAGTCAAATTGCTAAAGGAAACAGTTTAGAATTTGAACAACACAAATTTACCCAATATCAATACAAACCTCGAGTGTAATTCGGCAGGACAATTTAATGAATGAGAAATTTGGAAACATATCAATGCAAACTTTATTTATGAAACATTAAAAATAAACACATTTTTATTTTAATGTACAATTATTAAAAACGCAGTTATTGAAATTCATACTAGGAACAGTGATATCGCTGCGGGTGCCACAGCTAATCGTTTCTGTAGTAGATGTTGAACTTTTTTCATTTTCCAAACGAATTGATTGAATAATGCTTGAATGATACTCTTTGTCAACTTGTAAGTATGGTTTTATTGATGATGAATTGTTGTGTCCTGTTATTTTTATTAGAGCTTGTTCTTCAATTCCGCTTTTACTTAATTCGCTAACTGCTGCCGCTCGATTTGAGTGATTTGTAATTTTGACACGTTTGACATCTAAACCAATGCGTTGTGCTGAGCGTTTAGTTCATTTGGAAATTTCATTAATTCCAATAGGCAAATTCTTGTACCAACCTTTAGAATTTTTCTTTTTCCAAAAGGGATTTGGAGTAAGAAATACTCTGTCCGAAGTTATAAAAGTGTTTCGTTTTTCCATTAACTTTTTGAATAAACGTATTGGGCAAATATCTTCGTCGAAAATATTAGGCGTGATCCATTTGCTGTCACATAATTTATTGTTGCCGCCTTGTCTCGTTTTCGAAAATAGAGGATTATACTCGATACGTCCAGTTTCTTTTCCATTATTTTCAATTTCAGATACAAAATAAGTGGTTTGGCAGTAAGCTGCTTCTCCTCCGCGCCAAGCTAGTTCAAACGCCAAAATGTGATATAATTTCTTTTGAAGTCCTTCCGGTTCATTTTCGTTATATAATCTGGCCATTGCAAATACAGATTTATTAAGAGCTGATGCACTACATTTTCACTTTTCGGGTTGTGCTTGTAGGATTTTACGTTTAGCATTACGTGCAGCTCGTGTTAAATTCGTTATAATATTTACTTTGTAGCATTTTAGCGGTGGTGTTCCAAATTGTTTTAACTACCGCTTCTTTGTAGTCTTCTCCGTTACTTTTTCGCATATTAAATGTTCAATCTTGCAATAATACATTCAATTTCTCGATGGAAGTATCTGGCTCAAATGTGTATCTTTTTGCATCGCAAAACGTAGAAAATTGTCGCCAGATTGATGATTGCGTCGTAACTGTATTAGTAGGCACACAGGTATTAACAATTTGACTAATTTCGGCGTTCGTAGATACACCGAATCGACTCATTGTTAGTTCTTGAAAATCCAATAAGTTGTTGACAAAGATGCTAAACTATTTATTCTGGTAACCAACACCGCGATAATTGATGAACAAATGAATAAGTGAAAAAACCACTAGTGCATTTGTCGCTGTAAAAGTTAAAGCTAACTTTTTCCGCTGTCAAAGTGACAATTGCACTGTGGCATATGCGATTTTTTATACATGAAAATAAAATGTCACCAAAATTTCAATTGGTTCTTTTCGATTACACTAAGTATTGGATTTACATTTAACTATTCTCTAATATGATGGTTCGTTCCTAATTCTATCGAGTGACTCTTTTGGTATTAAATATTTTATATCTACTGCTAGTATTCTGCTTTTTTGTGATTTATTAAATACTGTCACTACGGTATGCAAGAGTAGGACTGAAGATTGATTTTGTTCTCCTTTTTTCTTGCATTATTGTTGCTCCGCTAATTTCTATCTGTATTTGTTTTTAGGTCTTCCCTGATTCCCATCACTTTTGCCTTGGGAGATAAAAATAATATGTTATAAAGTTGGACTGGAATTCTTAAAATTCTCTAATAATTTTTTGTTTTAGGAACCCCCAAAGTATAAATTCAATTACGCAGTACATGATCCCCATACAGGCGACGAAAAGCAACAATACGAAGAAAGAGACGGCGATCAAGTAAAGGGTAGTTATTCCCTTAAAGAAGCAGATGGTACTACCAGAATAGTTGAATATCAAGCTGATAAACATAACGGATTCAATGCAGTCGTGCACAAAGTTGGCGAACCTAAACCACAATTCGAAAATTACGGATCCTATGGAGAACATCATTATTGAATTTGATGATAATATTCATATCAAGAGTCGTTATTTAGATAATACTTACACCAAATGGATTGTTTGCTATGTAAAGCTGCATTTGTTAAATCTATTTTGTGAAAGATATTTCAGGTCTGTAGGCGAGATAGAGATATCTAAATCGAGCCGAAGTGGTTCAGGCAAATAAAGCACATCGAATCTTCCAAAACTCCAAGCATTTCCTGTTAAAGAGCCTATTACAAAATGTAGGTCATTCCTGCTATGTTATCATTATTCGGAGGACGTATAAAGTCCAACCAATCCTGGTAAATTATGCCAGAGGTGTAAAGCTCTTCTTGTAGTCCAGGTACTTAATGTTCGAGTGGCAAAACTTAATCATATGCCAATTACAGGCACTGGTCTGATAAAACTACCTTACAAGGAAGTCTGCTTTTTCATTGCCATCCATTTCTTAATTGTCAGACCATAGAAACTTTGTTGAGTGTTACAATTGAGCAGAGTCTTCTTTTGCAGTTCGATACCAATTTTGACATGTAGAATAATAGTAGATTGTATACTCTGGAGGAAAGTAATCCTCTTCCTCATCAACAATTGTATATTTTTGAAATCGGTAATCAATTCTAATAATTTCAGTATATTCTATTATATAAAATTATAGTGTGATCTCATTTTTAATCAAAATTTTGTTTTAAACCAGATGCAGCATAGCAACTATAACCATTTGCAGTAATTAATTATAAAATGTGTGTAACGACTTTTGATTTCCAATTTTTTTGTGATAACATTTGTATTGAAGCCTTTCAAATCAATCATTATATAATGTACAAAAGAAAATTTGATTCCTAAGACTTCAACCTACTTATATAAACTGTGTTATGTAAAAGAAGGATGTTTTCTTTTATTTTTGTATAATAAAGAACTAAATCACATATGGTTTTTTTTTAATTTCCAATAAACCTTTGAAAATTTTACTTTATATCAAAAAAGTAATTTTTTAGGTTACCAACTACAACTTTAATGGAACAAACATACAATATTGAATAAGTAATAAGTGAAACCTTGTACTGAAATAAATTCATGCCACCAGATCAGTGAGGTAATAAAGATGCCTGAACAACACCAGTTTGTACAAAGAGGACATCACCATTTTAAAGTACAGTTATATATACATGTATTATTTTTTTTAATGTACCAGTATTTACAAAAATTAAATCTCATAAAAATTTATTTTCAACATCAAACACAAACAATCCTCAACAGTGGAGGATTTGAAATAACATAATGTATTAGAAAGTAACAATCTATTTTTACAACTATCAATAATGTTAACAATACCATAGTATAGTTAATAGTAGACTGTAGATAGGAAGTAAGGTAAACATTAAAATATTGCACTAAACAATAGAATGAACATTTATCGACAAAACTCTCTCTACCTGGTTACAAAATCAGCTAAATTTTTATTCACCTACCTTCTGTCAAACCTAAAATTTACACAATCAATCAATCGCATTATTTTAATTGCGCGACTGAGGAAGCTGCATAAAAAAAATATGGATCATATATCATATCATATTTCTACGGTAATAATTTCGTTTCCTCTTCTGCTACGAAGCATGATGAATGAATATTATTACAACCAGTGGTGGAAATAATGAAACAAAAACGTATTGCTTTACTAAAAGTTACGATAACTTGAAGAATAAATATAAATTATGTATAAATAAATTAGAATAAATATATATTCTCTTATTTGGAAAAAAACCATAAAGTCGGCAAATGCTTCATAAAACAAAGGCAGAGTCCACTAAAGATAAGTATATGAGTTCACAATAATTCATTCAAGTTTTGGTGAATGGCTTTTGCAACTAAGGATATTTAAAGTGAAGTAGGTAACTGGATTTTAAGCAAAGTAAGAATAAAGGTATCATTAACTTAAAAGACTTACCTTTGTGCCAGAGCCAACTTCAGCCTATCATTTTCATATTTTAATTGTGTGTCAATAGGACTGGTATTATATGTTCCTTTATCCATTTTCACTTGATGACTAGGGCTTTCGTTATTTTGTATACCAGAAATTGAATGGCTACGAGGATGTGGTACATCTTCTTCAGTTTTGTTATTGGCAGCAGGTATCAATGAATTGCCTTGAAAAAAAAGTTTTCAATGTAATTTTGATAATCATTTAAAAAAAAATCCATAAACACAATTTAAAAATCAGATTATGACTATGTAGTAAATAATACAATATACCTGGTGGTTCCAGTAAATTATCTGTAGACGAATCTGCAGCAGCAGTAGCAGCTCGAGCACTGATTGGACTTGCATTTGCACTTGTGACTGGAGTTACAGCTGATCCTCCATTGGAAGTTGCTTTGCTTATTGCTGTTCTTGTTGCTTCTTTTACTTCATTGAATTTGTCAATAAACTACAAAAAAAGTACACAATGGATAGCAGAATAAGACAGATGTAATTAAAAGTATATTGTTATCAAACCTTTTGAAGTTCAGCTTCTGAAGAAAATCCTAAGCCATAAACAGTATTAGCCCTAACATCTGACCACTGTCCAAACTTCTGAGAAGTTTTAGTAAAAGTCATATTATGAGTAACAGTGCTGTTTATAACGGCCTTCTGACCTTCGACGCTAATAATTCGGTATAAGCTTCTGGAAGAGTCATAAAAAAAAGATACACTGACAGCAGAACTAGAAGCTGGCATCCAAGATCTCTTGGTTTTCGGATCTATGTGGAAAACGTGAGCTTTACATGTGAAAATAGGTTGTTCACTAAAAAAAAACAACTTATGAATACTAGTTTGACGCAAAAGGAAGTATCTAATTTAATAGTCTAATACAAAAGATTTTTGAAAACAAATATATGGCTAAGCTACTATGTACAAACTATTCGACTTACCCCATCGTATCTTTTCCAGAAGTCATTTAATTCAGAAAAAGAGAATCAAAACAATTTTTAGAATTTCTGTACCACCTTCTTCCTACAATCTTTCAGAACTGTCAAATTTGTCAGCTTTTCTGGCATATTCCTCTTCTTTTTGTTTAAGATGTCACCTAAGTTTTTTGTGCCTACCACAACTATTAAAATGTACATGCTGTGTGTATTTTTATTGTTTTGAATATTTTACTTGAAATACCTTTCTTGAAAAGCAATTTAATCAATTTATAGCAAGTTAACTTAGATTCAAAAATATTTAAAACAATATTATTTTCTCCAGCAATTTATTATATTTCCTACATCCAATGGAGATGTAGAATAATGAGGATTAGTATAGTCTTTAAAACAACGTAGAAGAGGATAACCTTTAATGACCACCTAAAATAAATGTTATTTTTTTTAAACATTGGTGGTTTTATTTTTTCATTTCGTTATTTATGATTTTGTGTAGTACTTAATAACAAAATATATCAACATGGAACAAGATGAAAGAGTCAAAATAAGAGAACAGATATCTAATCTTAGTTTCGAAGCTCTGTTGAAATTAAAAGAGCAAGTTGGTTCAAAAACGTTTAGTAAAACAATACATGGTAGTTCATCTATAAAAAAAAAGTTCGACTTTAAAAGAGCTAATAAAAATAGACCCAGAGAGGTAAGTTCTAAGGTTAGACCACAAAAGTTAAAGTTTGAGAGTAATGTAGTACACAGTGATAAAAAACCAATTGCCAGAGATCCTAGATTTGATCCGTTGTGTGGAGAATACGAAGATAAAACCTTTAAAGCAAATTATAGCTTTATAAATGATATACGCTTAAGCGAGAAGAAGCAGCTTGAAGAAGAACTAAAAACATGTTCTGATCCCAAGAAAAAGAAAATAATAAGAAGCTTATTACAAAGAATGGTAACATTTGATGAATTTTTGCTTTATATTTTTTATTAAATGTATTCTTTATTTTCCAGAATAACCAATTAAGAGAACAGGAGAGAAAAGATAGAGAGGAATTGAAAAAGACACAAAAAGTTTCTGAAATTAAAGAAAAACTTAAAAAAGGAGAAAAACCACAATACAAAAAGAAATGTAAGTTGATATTAGTTTTGATATATGTAAATTAGCAAACCAACCCATATTTTAATTTCAGCTGTTGAAAAATTAGAAAATTTAATTGAAAAGTATGAGGATCTGAAAAAATCTAATAAATTACAAAAACATATTGAGAAAAGATCCAAGAAACTTTCGGGTAAGGAAAAGAAGAATATGGAAAAGTCAAATGTTTAATAGAAGTACATTTTATGATATATGCATATGTGTCTTTAAAACATGTCCTAGTCACAATCAATATGGATATCCTGCTGTTTGCAAAAAACTAATTTTTTGATTGGTGTTTAAAACAATATAATAAAAATTAAACTTCTATATCCAATAAAGTTTAACATCTGAAACTATTATTTGTCTTATTTATAGCTTTTATGTAGATATCACAAATCAAAGAATGGTTTGGTTCTAAAATTAACATATCTAGTATAGGCTTCAAACTGTTTAATATAATAAAATTTTCCCTATTGACATGTCATCTAAATCATATCATAACTTTCATGTAGCTATACCGCGCAGTTGTCTGAACAGAAAAAGGAAAGGAATAGATCCTTTAACTTAAAAATAGATGGGTTGTTACGAAATAGTTGAATAGTTATAAGTACACTTGAACAAGTTACAATACATGGAATCTTGAATAAATACATCTTATGTAATACCAACATGGAAACAGTAGGAGATACACAACCACAATACAAGAGACTGAAACAAATATACATGAGAACAAAGAAAAATCAGGATACACCCATCTAGAGGAGTCCAGCAATACAATAAACTTCCTGTAGACATAACAAACATTGCTTCTAGGACTGAATTCAAAAAAGTGATAGAAAAACTATTTGAATATGTAGATATACCTCTTTATAGAAAGTAGGAGGATTTAGTGTAGTATTATTTTACCATGCTGAACTTTTAAAATTAGAGTTGTTCCAACATATTTTGTTGATCTGTAGTTGTTTTTTGTTTATATTTAAAATCTATCTTTATATTTTTATAGTTTATTTTTTAAGATTATATTAAACAAAGAATATCTTTGTAGGCCATATAACACCAGATCTATTCTGATTATTGGCCAATTATACAGTGTGACCCATTTTGTTTGGAAGCACCCCTATAAAATCCGCATTTTTCAACCGATTTTGATTTAGTCTTTTTTGTTAGATTCAGTATCAAAAACAGTATTTGAGCACAAATTTTCATACCATAATATCTATTTTCAAGGCCATCTACGTTAATTTTTCTTTGCCAAAAAGACGAAAGTATATTAGGCATTTTTTTTTCTCAAATATGACTACACCACTGGATTCAGAATCATCACAAATGTAAACTATCAGAATTTTATAAAAAGAGTTTTATTAACAACAAAGTTATCACTACATGAATTTGGAAAAAGTTGTTTTTTAATTAATTTTTTACTAAGAATCTAGACACATTTTAAAAATGGCAACATGGTAAACAAAAACTAGGACTTGAACATATTGCACTGTAAAAATTCGAAGCCGATACCTTAACCCGTTCTGGAGTTATAGCTTCTGAGAGTAATGTAAAATTGTGCTGATGTGACGAAAATACAAATTAACACCAAATAATACATTTTAATTATTAAACTACTTAATAATAATTGAATTCTACATTTTTGTAGCCTCGACTAGACCTCCGTTAATTTCCACACATTTCTCGTATCGTTTGCAACTATGTCTTAGCGCTTTTTTATTTCATGTGGCGTTATGTCAGCACACGCCTGTCACACAGTTCTGCTCTATTCCTTGGACGTGTCTTATATACTTTTTGTGTCAAAAGACCCCACAGATAAAAATCCAATATAGTTAAATCGGGCGATCTAGGAGGCCATTCGATTAACTCGCTACCGCGACCTATCCAACCATTTGGAAATTTTTCGTTAAGCCACTGCCTGACAATCCTAGAATAGTGTACGAACAACCATCTAACTGAAATATCAAATTTCTTCTTTCTGCTAGTGGCAGTTCGTCAATCACTGCGGATAACTCACTTTCCAAGAATTCCATGAAGTTATTGGCATTCATGTTACCCTCAAAAAAGAATGGACCTATTATCCTGTCTTTTAAAATTTCGGCATCGAATTTTTACAGTGCAATATGTTTGAATCCTAGTTTTTGTTAACCATGTTGCCATTTTTAAAATGTGTCTAGATTCTTAGTAAAAAATTAATTAAAAAACAACTTTTCCAAATTCATGTAGTGATAACTTTGTTGTTAATAAAACTTTTTTTATAAAATTTTGATAGTTTACATTTGTGATGATTCTGAATCCAGTGGTGTAGTCATATTTGAGAAAAAAAAATGCCTAATATACTTTCGTCTTTTTTGGCAAAGAAAAATTAACGTAGAGGTCCTTGAAAATAGCTATTATGGTATGAAAATTTGTGCTCAAATACTGTTTTTGATATTGAATTTAACAAAAAATACTAAATCAAAATCGGTTGAAAAATGCGGATTTTATAGGGGTGCTTCCAAACAAAATGGGTCACACTGTATATGCTTATAAATAAATAAAATAATAAATACAGGAGGCAAATTAACATAAATGACATCAGCATATACTGGAAAAACCATTATCTAATCACATAAAAAAATGATACCAAGAATAATATGATCCAATAATTCAAGTTTCAGATCAATTCAATATGCAAAAGCTATCTGATTGTATAATATATTTTAATAGAAAAGAGTTCTACTTCTCTAAATATTATCTCAATAAGTTTTGTAATATAAAATATTAAAACTTCAATTCAAAAATGTATAAGCGATTGCCGCTTCTTTTTGAATTGGCTATAATTAACTGAACCAGAGACAACCGTCTCTGATTGAACTTAATTATTTTTTATTATAGACATATATACCTACCTACTTGGGAATAACATACTTGTTTTACTTCGTTAGTGTATTATTTATGTAGAAAAATTTCACACCATAAACCATAAAGTGCAATATCACAAAAACCGTTTGTTTATATAGCCCAGCAAATTTGTATAAAAAATTGGGGAATCGATAAAAACTTGTAGAATATTAAAATTTGTAAATGTCAAAAAACTTTTCCTCATGCTCTAAATATTCTCAGATAAAAAGGATAGTAAAATTGACTTATTGCTATAACTATTATAGGTAATTATTCACCAAAAATATTGTCTCAACAGGAAAACAATGGTTTTGAACATCCTGTGAGGTGACAAAATCCATTAGTCAGCGACCTGTTCAAAAGACGTTTCAATTTTATTTTTAGCTTTAATGAATTCGCATCGTTCATTATGAAAAGCCTTCAATTTTTAATATTATTTTTTTTAAAAAGTGTACACGGTTTTAATTTTGATACAGATGTTCCGATAATTTTCAAACAGCCTTTGGCTACTAATGAAAAGACTTATTTTGGTTATACAGTGGCTATGTATCCTGGAGATACGATAAATGATGAATGGTAAGTTTGTTACAAATATTAATTTTAATTTGTTTCTTTTGTTGATATTTAAAATTCTCTAATCCTTTGGATGCAAAGTTAAACATTATTTCCATTTGTTCAAAATAATCAGATATAGTCTAGTCAATAAATACAAGAAGAACGTAAGTGTATAATATTCGGAAGTCCTCAAAACTCAAAAACATTTTTAATAATATAATTCTTATAAAGTTTTATATTAGAAAATAAAAATGAGAATGAAAAGTGCTTATTGCTTATTAAAAGCGACAATTTGTTCGACAAATCAGATATTAATTTCGTCATCGTTTGTGACGTATATAGAAATCCGGATTTTGGGCATGTCGTTTATTTCATTTTCTACCTATACTTGAATGTTGTTTCAATAGTAATTTTTATTCTGTGTTGCTCAGGATTCGGATTGGGGCACCAAAAGCTAATGATACAATCTCTACTATCCCGAACCCAGGAATGGTATACAACTGTAAAGTATCTGAAGAATGTAAACCAATTAGTTTTATTAATTGTAAGTTTCTTTAACTATTATTATTATCATCACCAATTTTGGGCTTCTGACAATAAATAAATTTCTGAAATCTTTGCCGTAAATTGTAATAACAATCGCAACCCGCTGATGAGAGGTTATGAATATATGAACTAATCGCATGGATATTTTAAGTGATTCTTTCTCTGTAAACGATATACCTACTGACAGAGTCACTTAAAAAAATCAGTTATTAAATATTCTGATGTTTGTTCCTTAGCAATCCAAAATCAACAAGCAAACTGCAGTAAGGTGGATGGATGGATTGGAGGTACAATGGATGTATCTTATCATTTCAAAAGACACATTGTAAGTAGTATAGGTACTGAATTTAATTTAAACATACAGCGGCGTAACTAGACCCCCATAATTTTTCAAATAAATATCCGTACCAAATAAAGTAGACACACGCACGTATCAAAATATTTTATAATTACCATTAAAATATATCGATGAATTTCAGATATAACAATAAAGATGTCCCTGCAAGCAAAGCTGTTATTTGTTTGTTTAGACTACAGGATTATTTTGTAGTTCCCTTTTTGACTAATATATAGACATTAAATAATTTTTAAAATAACTGGTCACGACTCACGGGCTTTTATTTCCAATAAAATAAAATTCATAAATAGGCTAGATCACGGCTAGATCACATCATTATAGACACTCTCGTCTGTAGCCCGTGTAGGTGGTGCCGATCGAGTATCTCCGGTGGCGCTCGGCTTTCATGCGGGGCGCGCACGGTTCAAACACCCCGTGTCGCTCTCTATGAAAAGAACATCTCCTCGCTTTCCATACACTTTTTTAAATATATCGTTTGAAAAAGTGTATTGAAAGCAAGTCAATTCCTAACCTAAACCACCCTACCCTACCCTAATCCGAATCGAAAAATTGAATTGTGTAATTGACAGATTCGTCCTAAGTCTGCGCTAAATGTGAAGGGGGATATGTTTTCTTTTTAAAGAAGACCTGATGGGCCGATAATATCAATTAAAAACCCATAAACACCCACTAATTATCTTTGACAGCGTAATTGTACCCTCCTCCGCGCCTTCGAGTCAGATAATGTTCAAATTATAATAATTTTCAATAATAACCCAACCAAACCTACCCCTACCAAACCTTCTTCGTATTTTTAGTCAATTTTTGAAAAAAACAATAAGAAAATAAAAATAAAATATCTTGACTCGGACACGACTCGAACCTGGCACCTCTTTGTTAGGAGCCCAGCACGCTTACGCTCATAGAACAATACTTATATACTGAGCTAATCTCTGCACACATCAATGATATCGTATAGGTGGTTAAAAGCTTTATGGACGCATGCGCACCGGAGCGCCACCGGAGATACTCGATGGCGCCCGAGGTCGGCACCACCTACACGGGCTACAGACGAGAGTATTATAGACCAGGCCCTTCCTAGCCCCACCCCCAGGTCTGATGGCTGGTTTATTACGTCAGTGTAAACATTGTCTAAAAAAAGAAATAGACAATGGTGTAAACTATCTTTTTGTTTCGACGGTAATTTTATTTACGAATAATCAACTATTATTTGTTCCAGCCAAAAAATAATTTTCTAAACTGAATCAGTCAAAATAGGTTAACAATTTTTTAGCAATGTCAACTCAGACTGCCGTTAGTTTTAATTTGATATTTAATTAGCGAACGGATTATATTGGGTATGAAATTACACATACTAAAAGTGTCTTTAAATATATATTTATATTTTTTAATAACATGCGACCTAATATACTAATACGTTATAAATGTCTACTATTTTGTTTAACAAATTTCATGGGAATTTTTTTAGGTATGCGGCTTTCATCAGTACTATAAGATATCTGGCGATTATCGTAATATGGGTTCATGTTATTGGTCTTTTTTGAATTCAAGCTCATTCTATCAAATTGATAAAATCTTGGATACAGGTAAAATATTCCATGGCATTTATTCTTGTTATAAAGAAAGTTAGAAATCATATTATTTTTTCATATGTGTACCCTTATTTGAGCATGTCCTATAAAAGCAATGTAACCAAATAAGCATAACCTATATACATACTTCATCACGATTTTACAAAGAAGACGGTAGAATTTTGGTCCTATGTCAACCCCTATGTAGCTAACTTCTCTTTTAGGTAAAGTACGTCACAGTAGGTGAAAAATCAAAAATCGGCTTTAGACGTATATTATAAATCAAATTATTAATTATACCATAAATACATCTAACTACACTACTACACTCGAATTTTCATGCAAAAAAACTGTTGTCGGCAGTCGGCATACGGGCGGCGGCGTCTCTCCAAAGTTCCAAATGATGCCGCTCGCCACGACTCGTATTTGGCGGATCACTCGACAAATGAAATACATTACCTCTTTTTTATGCATTTATCGGCGGCGTGTGCCTCAAAGTGATTCTTTTCTGAAGAGCATAGTATATATAAGGGCGCACAAAATTATTCTTGCACGCAGGCGTTCGCCACCCTAGGAACGGCACTGGTTGTTACTATGTATGTATAATGTGGTGACATCATAGATAAAGGATTATACATAACGACATTCACTGAGACCTAAGAGCCCTTAAAGCCCAAACAATTCAAATATTTCTTCATCCCCTCCACTTTATTTCGGATTCAAGTCTAACTGCTGAGATGTCAGTAAAAAAAACGCATCTAATATATATGGCGAACTATTTAAATCTTACAATTGTTGAAAAATCTACATAAAAACGTTGTGAAAATAATTGATTCCCCATTCTATTAACATCATATTCTTGTTAAGTTTTACAACTCATTCAAACAAAGTTTATTGATTTATTAAAAATATTTTTTAAATTTAGCTTTTGGACTTAAAAAATACAGCACTGCTACTGCATATTACTATGGCCAAGGAGAAGCAGGATTTTCAGCACATTTTCCTGAAGTAAGTATATATTGTTCTTTTTTTTTGTAATACATTTCTAAAACATCTGTTTTAGCATGAAAATGAATTGATATTAGGAGCACCGGGTGTAGCAAACTGGGCTGGTACATCTATCAGGATTATAGATGAGCAGCTCGAAGATCCAGAACCTAGTAGAAAACGTAGGAAACGAGAACTAAGACATTTTAAAACTGTCGAAGTTGCAGAACCGAGTGTTTATGAAGCTAATAGGTTACATGGTAAGAAATATTCCTTATTTATTACAAGTTTAGTCAGGATACTTTCATAATTATGACAAATAAATATAGTTAAAAAATGAGTGGTTGAAGCTTATCACATTTGTGCACCAGATTATCGTGTATACAGGGTGTTTAGAAACTCTCCTGCCAAACGGAAACTACAGTTACTAAAGGTGATTTTAAGTCGATTTAGTTCAAATTACCTTAATCCGAAAATGCTTCTTAAGGGAGCTACATCCCTTTGAAGACGACGTCCTCATATGAGTTTTCTACAAATTATTCAAAAATACCGTTACCTAAAGTATTCAAACTTGGTATAATCAATAAACAGTTACAAACCAGTCGTTTGCTGTAAATAAATTTTTTTCAGATCCATCACAAGCGTGTCAGTCGGGGGGACCAACAGGTATTTTTATTTTCAAGTTTTTTATGTATCCGACACCAAATTTGGAAAATTCATGATAATTTTCATAAAAAATGTTCTCTTCTCTCAAATCGATATCACGAACCGTTTTCGAGAAAAATAAATTTAAACTTTTTGTGTTTTTTACATAAAATTATGATGGATTAAAAAATTGTATCTGTAATATCATATGGCATTGAAAAATCAACAAAATCTGACAATGAGTCAAATTATTTTGATTCTAAACAGTTATTATTGTTATTGTGTGTGAAGGGTAAAAAATAATAGTTAATTTGATCAAAATGGTTTATTTTTCGAATGAATGCTGATATACATTTAGTTTATGGGGAAGTACAATGTAACGCTCGTGCAGCAGAGCGAAGATCTGCGGAAAAATTTCCAAACAAAAGGCATCCTGCTCGCGCAACATTTGTAGCCGTACACCAAAGATTAAGAGAAAGTGACTCAGTAGTACCTAAAAATACTGAAACTGGTGGACGACCTGATGTGACAAATGGAATACGAAGACGATATTTTGATTGAAATCGAAAATAATCCTGAGGTTAGCACCAGAAGACTCGCTGCTATGTATCCTGGCATTTCCCAGTCGTCCATATGGAATATTATTCATAAAGAAAACCTTCATCCTTTCCATTTTCAAAAAGTTCATGCCTTGGTAAATGGTGATTTCCCTGCCCGCATAGATTTTTCAAACTGGTTGCGGAACAAAAAAACCAGGATCCTAATTTCTTTTCCAATATTTTATTTTGCGATGAATCTACGTTTACCAGAGACGGAATTTTTAATTTACATAATGCAACAGTGGAGAAAAAGCACCAGCAAATGTTTGGATAGGTCGTGTAATCGGTAATCAGCTTCTGGGACCCGTGGAGAATATCTTAATTTCCTACAAAATGTTTTACCTGATTTAATAGATGAGGTTCCCCTAATGATTCGAAATAATTTATGGTTCAGGCACGACGCCTACCCAGCTCATTTAAGTAGAGAGGTTCGTCAATATCTCGACAATAACTATCAAGATAAATGGATTGGAAGATTGGCCCCCAAGATCTCCAGATTTAAACCCCTGTGATTTTTGTATTTGGGGTTATTTAAAATCATTAGTCTATGCTGTTCCAATAGAAACCTGTAATCAGCCGTGGTAAAGAATTCAAAACGCTTGTAATGAAATTAGAAATAATGCAGGAATTTTTGCAAAAATTAGACGATCTTTAGAGAAAAGAATAAATTTTTTTATTGAGACAAATGGTCGTCATGTAGAGGATCTGTTGTAAAATTAATTCTCTTATTTCTGTTGGTAATTATCTCTAACTTTGTTTTTTTTTAATGTTGATTGTTGTTTTATACCCTCACGAAATGAAATTAATTTGAAATTTCCAAAACAATGTAAGCAACTTACAACTTTTGTTACCAGTATCTGTACAATTTTTGTTGATTTTTCAAAGCCAACTTGATATACAGATACAATTTTATAATCCAACATGATTTTATTATAAGAAACACAAAAAGTTTTATTTATTTTTCTCGGAAACTGTTCATGATATTAATTTGAAAGAACAGGACATTTTTTTATGAAAATTATCTTGAATTTTCCAAATTTGGTGTCGGATACATAAAAAACTTGAAAATAAAATTTTTTAACAAAAATACCTGTTGGTCCCCCCGACTAACACGCTTGTGATGGATCTGAAAAAAATTTATTTACAGCGAACGACTGGTTTGTAACTGTTTATTGATTATACCAAGTTTGAATACTTTAAGTAACGGTATTTTTGAATAATTTGAAGAAAACTCATATGAGGACGTCTTCTTCAAAGGACTGTAGCTCCCTTAGGAAGCATTTTCGGATTAAGGTAGTTTGAGCTAAATCGACTTAAAATCACCTCTAGTAACTGTAGTTTTCGTTTGGCAGGAGAGTTTCTGGACACCCTGTATAAAGTAACACATTTTGACGGCTTATTACTCGAGAATGGAAAAAGATATCGACGTGCAGTTTCCGCTAAAATTTTTATATTTCCTTCAAATTTTTATTGACATAGTTGCAAAATGTATATTTTTTCCCGAAAGCGCTGAAAAAAAATGACCATTTTTGAAACGAGATTATCGGTTTATTTTAAATACAACACCCTATATTTTTTAATGCCATTTGAAAGTCCCTTGCTTCCCCTTTCCAAAAATGTATACATTATCGGCATATACTCAAGTTTTTAGGGAAAGATTTAATTTTTAATGGAACCATGTCAATAACTTCCAAATTATCACATTTTAACAGCTTGGAAACGTTATAACTCGAAAATGAGACAAGGGATTAATGAGCGGCTTTCACTATAATCTAATCCCTACAAACCTTCAGGAGTTAAGAAATAACATAGTAAATGTTTTTAATACCATAACACCAGAAATGCTGCAAAATGCGTTCAGTAATTTTTGGATGAGATTAGGATGGATGCAGATGGAGGTCACATGCAACAACTTATTTATTAAATATAATTTTTTTTTGTTTCGATGTGTTTTATGAAGTTGAGTTTGTTTCCTTGTTCTTATATGTAAATAAAAATGTTTCTTTTAAATGTTTTCTTTCTTTCTAGTTTTCCCGATTCTGTAAATTGTTGTACCCAAGTTAATATCGATTTTCGTGTATAGGCGTATTTCTGTCAAAAATGGCTCTGAATATTATCCTGGTCACTTTTATTAATTAACAAAAGTAACTTTCTTACGAAAATTTTAGAGGACTTTTGAGACTTGCAAGCTGTTAAAATGTGATAATTTACGTTTGGAAGTTATTGACATGGTTTCATAAAAAATTAAATATTTCCCTAAAAACTTGAGTATATGCCGATAATGTATAGGTACATTTTTGGAAAGGGGAAGAAATGGACTTTCAGATGGTGTTAAAAAATATAGGGTGTTGTATTTAAAATAAACCGATAGTTTCGTTTCAAAAATGGTCATTTTTTTTCGGTGCTTTCGGGAAAAAATATACATTTGGCAACTATGTCAATGAAAATTCGAAGGAAATATAAGAAGTTTAGCGAAAACTGCACGTCGATATCTTTTTCCATTCTCGAGTAATAAGCCGTCAAAATGTGTTACTTTATAGTGGGACACCCTGTACAATAATATATCTGAAAATATCACATATAATTGATTTTAGGGTACAGCGTAACTTCAGGCTACTACTATGGCAAAACAAATCTTTATTACGCAAGTAGCCTTCCAAAAGATAACGGTTACACAGGAACAGTACGTAATTTAACTAAATAAATATAAAAACTATTATACTTCCACTAAATATTTTTTTGCTTGTGAAAAACACCTCTGATGATATATTATCAAAAACGCTCGTAAGCTTTTATTGTTTTGAGCCTCATTAACAGTAATTATTTGCCAGACACCTCGTGATCTTTGCCATATATGAGTCTTCAATAATTGAGTTCGTTCAGAGTACGCTGTAATATGGATTATATCACCCAGGGGCGCCGGAAGACCTGTTGTGTGTGTTTAGAGCTCAACACGCGTGGAAATTCCCCGTGTGAAATTCAACACGGGAAATTTTCACGCGATATTCGAAGAAAGCGTCCACTGGCGCTGCAGTGACAGCAACGATCATGAGTGCTGCGAAATGAGAGAAAATGTTCTCTATCTCACTTGCACGCGCTCGACAAGGTGGTGCCAAGTTTTTTCGTTCTCTTGAAGCTATTGTGTTGGGCGAGGATTCTCGTATAGATGAAATAGTCGAATTCTATCAGAATGATTTCCAAAAAGATCCTCTAGTTGGCGATCGAAATACTTTCTTAGATTTGGCTCGCAGAAAAGCTGGGAGACATTTTGGCATTTTTGCGACAAAATTCATGGTGCAAAAGTCTTGTCCCAGAATTCGTTCGATTCGTAAAATTATTAATGACGATACCAGCATCTTTTTGCACTAATGAGAGGAGTTTTTCGACTTTAAAAAGGCTGAAATCTTATTTGCGCTCTACTATGGGTCAGAAACCACTGAATCATGTAGCAATTTTGAACATTTATCATGAATCTGCAGATAAAATTGATATGGACAAACTCATGGATGAATTCATTGTGAGAAATACACAACGCACTAATGTGTTTGCTCTATCAAAAGATGTAATTTGAGGACTTTACTGCAATAGAAAACGTCTATTTGTTACAAATGCAACCGAAATTTTTTTTCTCTATCTACCCTTTATATTTGTCAAAAACATTGCAATTTTTAATACGTTTCGATCTTCGAAATAAGATTAAGATTCGATAAGACAGCAATGGGGGGGGGGGAGTTGGCTATAACAACTCAACACCCGGTTTTAAAAAGTTTCGGCGCCCCGGTTTGAGGAAAACCAAGTTCTTAAGTTATTTAGCTGAACAGCGTTTCAATATTTGTGTTGGAAGTTTATAGTTGTAATTATGTTTAAAAGCAAAATCTATAGAAATAATTACTTTCTAGGTAATTACATTCAAATTTCAAGGTAATCAACAATCTATCAATTCAAAGCAAAAAATACTTGGAGAACAATTAGGGGAATACTTCGGGGGGTGTCTTGCAAGTGGAGACATAAATAATGACAACTTTGATGATCTTATAATCGGTGCACCTTTTTTTAAAGGCAGTACGTACAACGAGGGCAAAGTTTATATTTTTCTTGGAGCAAAAGTAAGATAACTATAAACATTTTCAAAACAACCAGAATAAGTATCTTAAGTTACCCTAAATCAAAAGTATAGTTGACGTAAAAGATATAGTGCCAGCTATCTAATCGTATATTATAGTAGTTATGTTGCGGAGCTAAACTCTGAAAGGTATTAATATTATTTTTGCCTACTTACCAAACATAATTCTATATTGTATTTGTATTTTGACCCATCAGTCCATCCTCTCTTAACCGTATCGTGTGTATCATACCGAGTTTCGTCCAAATAGATAATTGCTAATAAATATATGTATACTTACTTACAATTTCCACACAAAAACACACACACTTTCTTGATGTCAGACCACCGACTAAAGAGAACACCTGCAACCATCTCTCAAAAATAGTTATAGTTCAGTCAAACTATTAAAGGCACTCACTCGCTATCGCTCGATCGTGCTTTAAACAGTTTCGTTTATTAATCGCCTTCATTAACAAACTAGTTTATTAAATAACTATTAACGATTATTAGTTGAAATTATAACATTAAATAAATTTATCGTCAACTAAGTAAGCATTTTAAATAATTATAATATTGACTGGGCTATGACGGTATACTTTTAGGTTTAGAGTCAAACAAAAAGCCGGCAACTTTAAGTTAGCACTATACCTTTTACGTCAACTATAACTTTTCGTTTTGGTACTCTACGTTGTGGTTACAAAATTCATTTTTGATAATTCTTTTTTAGGACAATCTGAAAAAATCAATGGTTCTTAATGGCATGAATAAGAATGGACAATTTGGTACTTCCATAATGTTTATGGGAGATCTGGACAGCGATGGATATAGAGGTAAGCAAAAAAAATTTGAACAGCGAAAATTCAATCTGATAATAATTTATTTTTCGTAACTTTAGAGGTAGCTATTGGTTCTCCATATGAAAATGAAAACACAGGAAGTGTTTATATATACAAAGGTAATAACAATGGACTGGATATGATCCCATGCCAAAAAATTATTGGCAAAGAGATTTATCCAGGTCTTTTAGGTTTTGGTATAACCATTTCTAAGCCTGTGGACATGGATGGAAATAAATTTAAAGGTAAAATCATAATTTCTTATCTTCCAGTTGCTTTATCTTTATCAAAAAACATTATTTTCCATTTGTAGATGTAGCAATAGGATCCTATTTATCAGGACATGCAGTTTTGTTTAGAAGTCGACCAATTGTAGCTGTAAAATATACTTTTACTACAATTCCTGAAATCTTACAGATTGATACCAAAATTTTCGACATAAACATTTGTTTTTCATATTCGCTGTACAGTGAAGACTCTGTGTGTGAGTATTAATAATTAATATTAAGTACCAAAGTAATCCACATATAAAAATAATAATTAAGATCGTTTATTATTTCTTATCGTTTGACAATTACTAATAAAAATAAATTCAGGGGAAAATTTTATGTATATTAGTGGATTTGATATTTCCAAGTATGTAGAAGCATTTAAATCGTGAAATATTTCCATGCATATGCAGTGGCTGATTCAGGCTTCCTGATGCCGCCCTAGGCCCGGTTTGATACGCCGCCCTTTTAGTAGAAGCTTCTTACTAGCAGTATCAAAACGATCTAAAATTACATTCAAAACAATTACTAGAATTGATGTTTCTAAATGATGTAATTATCACTGCAATCCTGTAGCTTTAGATCGCGTAGTCGGTTTCTCATTTCTGCTCTCGGTCAATGACGTATTAAAGATAGATCAGCCTTCACACATTATTACGTACACAATGTTTTGGTCGCAACATAAATTATGGAAAGTACAACGCACAGTAACGTATATTTCGAAAGGGTTCATTTAAACTATTTTATGAAAATTATTTACGTAATTAATTTTTTCGTTTGAATAAGTGGAAATTATATCGAAGATCGTAGTTATTTTTTTAATAGATACCTTTAAAGGTTTTTGAAGTTAAAACAAGTTTTGCACTACAGATTGTAAACATGTTAATATAATATTGAAAGGTTTTATTTTCAATTTCATCTAAATTCATAGTAAGCGTTCTAGACATTTTTCAGCTTCGCAACCAACAGTAACTGCAATTTTGGACGATTTTTTTAGTTTTCCAAAAGTTTTTTTTAATTCTTAGTTTATACAATCTACAATCACCTTCTAACAGTATAGAACACCTGATTGCAATGAATTTTTTTGTTAAAGATGTTTACCACAAATTCAAAAATATTAGCAACTACATCCTTAGTTATATTCACTCAAAGAATAAACCGAAAGATAATCATGGTAACGAAGATCTTTTGACAATTCTAAGTCTTCTTCAGAAACCTGATAATAAAAAAATAGACAATATTATTATGAAAACCAATGTTAAATCCCTCGTCTTATACCTATACTACGCTCATGGTACAATAACTTCACCTGTGAAATGACAGATTATCATTCTATCTCCAAGTATTTTCACACAATATACATTTTTCTCACCATCGTTAATGTCTTAAAAGCACCTTAATAGACAAATATCAATCAGAAACCACATAAAAACACAATTATAATTAAAATCTTATTGACAAACTTCACCAAAATGACAGAAGTAGTTCGAGGTTGCCAAGCTAAAAATTTATAAACTATTTTACTTATGGCATTAATAGAACATAAAAAATTGTAACCGAAAAACAAAAAGGTGAGCTGGACCGAAGGTTGGTCATACCTATTTTAAATGCTTTCCACTTTTTTCTTACGTTTTAATCAGAAAATGCTGCTAAAATCTAAAATATATTCATCAATTACGATTTTTGTTATACGAGATTTAGGATCATGTAAGAAGAGTCTCGTCTTAAATATGTTGGGGACAACCAAAATGTAAACAAGGCTTGTCTATTTTTAATACGTCATTGAATTATTAATAATTTATTCTATAGAAATTTTTTTTATAAAAACTAATCTGAACCAATTTTTAAAATGCCGCCTTATGCCCGAGACTCGTGCCTAGGCATAAGTCTATCACTGACAAGATTGATATGTAGGTAATGGTTGAATTTTTTTTTAGATATCAAGTACGCAATTTCTATGGATAAAACATATGGAAGAGCGAGTATTGGATCCAATAAAACAAAAAACATCACTGTAAACATTATTGCAAAAAAAAATATAACGAGTTGTAAGAATATTACTGTAACATTGGTGGTAAGTTTGATTTTTTTTGTTATACCTAATTAATCAACAAAAAGTATAAAAATACACCTAATTTTATTCAGTACATACTTAATGTTATATTTCTGTTATGGAATATTTTATTTTCATTGCAATTAACTTTTAATATTGTAGCATAATTTGACGACTTCCGACAAGAACATGCCAATACAAGCTTTCATAACATATGCATTGGATTATCCTCGAGTTAACAAATCTGTTATATTTTCTCCTGTAAAAGCTCAAAGAAACACATTTTATCCTGTATTAGTTGAATTCAAATCTAGTCCGACATCTTTTGAAACAGATATACCATTTACGTTAGGCTGTGCCTCAAATAACGAATGCCTCTCATATCTTGAAGTTGATATGGAATTTCCCGAATTATTGAGGTGTGTATGATAGATAATAATACTATTTATATTTTAATTAGTTGTTTTCATCATTTAAAAAATCTTCTTTTGGTGGACTTCAGTACTACAATTTCCCAGCCCTTCAAATAAGTTAGTTTGTCGCAGTCTTCCACGTAAAATGTCTGTGGGGTCAAACTAGCATGAATATAATGAAAACCTGTAACTTTTTTCGGAAAAGTCGGATCGACATGCGGTTTTTTTTAAAATGTTGTAAAAATTATTAGTAACAAACCGTACATCTAACCTCTGTACGCTCGGACATTTATAATTATTTATTTAACAAATTGGACAATTTTCTGTGGGGGTTGACGAGAGTGTGGAAAACATGACTGTCCGTTCAATAAAAAGGTCTGGAAAACTTTCCCGGGTCGGTTTTCAAGACCCTCATTATCTCGAAGCTATTGTTTATTGTTAAATTGTTGTAATCACGCTAATTAACAAATTGATATCTCGACTCCTGAAATCATTAGAGCTCTCGATTCTTTTCCAAAAACTCTGGGTCCCCGAGGAGGAGCATGCCCACAAAGTTGTGGCACACAATTGTTTATTGTTAAATTGTAGTAAACTCACTAATTAACAATTTGATATCTCTGCTCCTGAAATCATTAGAGCTTTCGATTCTTTTCCAAAACTCTGGGTCCCCGAGGAGGAGCATGCCCACAAAGTTGTGGCACACAATTGTTTATTGTTAAATTGTTGTAAACTCACTAATTAACAATTTGATATCTCTGCTCCTGAAATCATTAGAGCTTTCGATTCTTTTCCAAAACTCTGGGTCCCCGAGGAGGAGCATGCCCACAAAGTTGTGGCACACAATTGTTTATTGTTAAATTGTTGTAAACTCACTAATTAAAAATTTGATATCTCTGCTCCTGAAATCATTAGAGCTTTCGATTCTTTTCCAAAACTCTGGGTCCCCGAGGAGGAGCATGCCCACAAAGTTGTGGCACACAATTGTTTATTGTTAAATTGTTGTAAACTCACTAATTAACAATTTGATATCTCTGCTCCTGAAATCATTAGAGCTTTCGATTCTTTTCCAAAACTCTGGGTCCCCGAGGAGGAGCATGCCCACAAAGTTGTGGCACACAATTGTTTATTGTTAAATTGTTGTAAACTCACTAATTAACAATTTGATATCTCTGCTCCTGAAATCATTAGAGCTTTCGATTCTTTTCCAAAACTCTGGGTCCCCGAGGAGGAGCATGCCCACAAAGTTGTGGCACACAATTGTTTATTGTTAAATTGTTGTAAACTCACTAATTAACAATTTGATATCTCTGCCCCTGAAATCATTAGAGCTCTCGATTTTTTTCCAAAAACTGTGAGTGAGTTTACAACAATTTAACAATAAACAATTGTGTGCCACAACTTTGTGGGCATGCTCCTCCTCGGGGACCCAGAGTTTTTGGAAAAGAATCGAAAGCTCTAATGATTTCAGGAGCAGAGATATCAAATTGTTAATTAGTGAGTTTACAACAATTTAACAATAAACAATTGTGTGCCACAACTTTGTGGGCATGCTCCTCCTCGGGGACCCAGAGTTTTTGGAAAAAAATCGAGAGCTCTAATGATTTCAGGAGCAGAGATATCAAATTGTTAATTAGTGAGTTTACAACAATTTAACAATAAACAATTGTGTGCCACAACTTTGTGGGCATGCTCCTCCTCGGGGACCCAGAGTTTTGGAAAAAAATCGAGAGCTCTAATGATTTCAGGAGCAGAGATATCAAATTGTTAATTAGTGAGTTTACAACAATTTAACAATAAACAATTGTGTGCCACAACTTTGTGGGCATGCTCCTCCTCGGGGACCCAGAGTTTTTGGAAAAGAATCGAGAGCTCTAATGATTTCAGGAGTCGAGATATCAATTTGTTAATCAGCGTGATTACAACAATTTAACAATAAACAATAGCTTCGAGATAATGAGGGTCTTGAAAACCGACCCGGGAAAGTTTTCCAGACCTTTTTATTGAACGGACAGTCATGTTTTCCACACTCTCGTCAACCCCCACAGAAAATTGTCCAATTTGTTAAATAAATAATTATAAATGTCCGAGCGTACAGAGGTTAGATGTACGGTTTGTTACTAATAATGTTTACAACATTTTAAAAAAAACCGCATGTCGATCCGACTTTTCCGAAAAAAGTTACAGGTATAATGCTAGTTTGACCCCACTAATCATTTCAATGTCGCGGTATTGGCAATGATATGGTGCATGGTAAACGTAAACATTTGTCTCTAACTAAAGTCAGTGTGATAACCATAAAATAAAGCAATATTTTCAGATATCTTCTAAAATTGTTAATCTCGCTACACAAATGTTCCTCTTACTTCAGTAAACTGTTAGTTCGTGATGTTATAACAAAGCTAGTTTGGAAATATTTTTAAAAAAATACATTATGTAAATTTATTAGTAAACATTAAAATAAGTCGCTTGAAATTACTGAAAAAAGAAAAATTAATTAAAACCACTTTTTATATGTTACTATATTTAAGAAAATTTTGAAGAGTTGGCAACGTAGTTGCACGTGTAGTCAAGACTTCGAAACAACCAATCATCAACTGCAGTATTCATCGTAATATGACGAAATAACCGAAGTATACTCCGTTTGACAATTTTCGCAGAAAAATTCTACGGTCTTGAGGGTGTTCGGGGGGGTTGTGTTGTGGGTCGGCTTATAATCCATTAGTATCATTCAGTGTCGGGTGTGAATTTTGTTTTAAAGAAATGTTTAATATAATATCTATTTCTTGGTTGAGTGAGTTTAGTGAATTGTTATAGGTATTTATAGGAAAGTGTAGGTAATCTAGTGTAGAAAGGTATCATTAATATAATACCTTTTTTTGATGGTGTTGTGGCTAGGTCGCGTCAGTGAATTGATATTAATATAATATTCATTTGTTCGTAGACGTTGGGGTAAGTTTTATAATATAATTAATTAGAATGGGATTTTGGAGACCATTTGAAACAACAGTCCAAGATGATGCGTGGAATTATTGAATTGTGGATTTAAATATAAGAAGTTAGATAATGGAATGGTAATAATGGAGTCTCGGCGTATCGCTGAACTTAGACAGGAGTATTTGCGCAAAATAAAAGGGTACCGTGATTCATATAGAACTATAATTTATTTAGATGAAACTTGGTTTGATACGCATGATGTTGTCAAGTGTTTATTCATTTATTTGTTATTCAAACAATCCTTACGGTTTTATTACATGAATAAATATATAAAATAAAATACATTTTAACTTAATATGTAGGAAAATAGTAGTAATGGTAATTATATTATAATTAAAACTGTATGAGGATATACACCCACCTTTAAAATATGGTTGGGTTGACGATACAAAAAACTGTTCTCTAGATACTACGTGTCCTAGAGGAAAACGCCTTATTATTGTATTACAAATTTTATGAATTTTGTATGCAGGTTAATTTTTTTCATTCAAATTGATATAGTAGATTAACATTATTTCACAATATTCGAATTTATAAAAAATTTATATGCACGCCATTGGGCGGCTTTTTCCTTCAAAGGGATTAAAAATATGGGTCATCACATTAACTTCGGAAGAACTTATAACAATTTATTTGTATGATTTAAAATTTTAGTCTAACTATGATATGTTAAATTTAGTTTTTATTTATTTCCTGTCATAATTAGATCACCAGAAATACATGCCGAACCCTCTGACAATGATGCGCCACTGGTGAAAACTGTCTTATTGGTTTGATTCGTATGTTTATGAGTTATGACGTAACGAGAAACATTCGTGACTTTTATTGTAGTGTATATTTCATGCAGTAATAATTTATCCTCTTGTTTATGATGTCATTATTGATATATTTTTTATTTAGCAATAAGTTACTGATAGGCTCAAGACAGGATTTAAAAATGATTGTGACTATTAAGAATTTGGGAGAAAATGCATATTCTACGAAATTGAACGTAATTCTACCGAACTCCATATTTTTCGGCCGAACTCCTACAAGATGTACGTCATTAATTGCAAATGAAATCATCTGCGACATCGCCAATCCATTAAGAAACAACACAGAAGTAATTTGAAATTTTTAAATAACCTTGAAATGTGTAAAATGTTATGTAATTTTAATTTTAGAAATCGATAGAATTTGACTTGGATATTAAAAGTTTGGATCAGGGATTATATTATGATAGTTTAAAAATTGTTTCTAAAATTAATACTACAAGTAACAACCGGAATAAAGATAAAGGCGTCATGACTAGAATTCTAGATTTAAGCAGCGAAGCAGATATCACAATAAATGGGTATGAATTATTTGAATATATTAGCCTCTAAAATTGTTAGTTAAAGTGATTCAAAAACTATACACTTTAATGCAATCACAATCTGATTTATCTATTTAAAATTAATAAAAAAAGGTTTAAATTTAACGTACCTCTTCATTAACATTAAATGTTTTTTCAGAAAATCAGAACAAGATAAGAATTACTATGGCACTAGTATCGTTAATTCAACACTTTTGACCCACGAGTTTAAGGTATATGCAGTACAGTTGTTTCATTTATAACATTTTCAATATTGAGTACTTAAATTACTTTAATAATTTTTTTAGGTTGAAAAGTTCGGTGTAAGTCCAATAAGAAAGATAAATGTCACGCTTCAAGTTCCATATAAGTTGCAAACAAAAGAAGGGCAGATCGAGTTCATCAGTCTTTCTTCGCTAGAAGCGTATTTTCGAGAACAACCAATGAATTGTTATATCACAGGAGCAGCCGTAGTACAAAAGGAAGAGACAGTTATCCCACTCGAAAATATTCCTACGAAACGGAGAAGAAGACAGGTGGAAACTTTTAAGAATATTTCACAAGATCATAAAAAGGAAGATATTAAAATCGACGATGAAGAAATTACTATTAATGCAAACAAAACGTTATATCTCAACTGTTCTACGAACGGAGTGAATTGTTTATATGTTGATTGTAATTTTGGACCGTATAGTAAGGATCATATTCCGGCTTCAATTAGTTTGAAAATGGATGTGAATAATGCAAAGTTGACAGGTAAAGATAATATAAGTATATCAATAAGTATAGATACATAAACATATCTTTTAGGTAAAAAACGCTAACAAAATTAAATAGTTTTCTGGGACATTTTTTTGTTCTCGCTTGCAGGGTTGCCTAAAAAAAAGGAGAGTTTAATTTTTCGTATTTTTAAATAGAAGATTCTTACGCAGATTGAAAAAAGATTTTTCTCAATTATTTATTACCAGTTTTACTATTATTAATGGTTCAAGCATGCAAGTTATGTAAAGAATCCCTCAACAGGCTGGCAAGAGACAACGAACTGTCTGTAATATGGGTGCCGGCACAAGAGGGGATTGCAGGTAATGAAATGGCTGACCAGTTACCTAAAGAGGGTTCTAAAGGAGACTTCATAGGTCCGGAACCGTTTTGCGGAATCACAAAAGATTGCATAAAGGGGAAATCGGGAACTGGCTAGATAGGCGACACCAACTCAAATTGAGGTTGACACAAAGGGTACTTCCATACAAAGAGTTTACTGAACAAGGTAGACAAGGAACTCTCAACCAGGCTATTGAAACTGAGTAAGAGACATTTAAAGACAGTTGGTGACTGGACATCTGCACAAAATGGGCAAAGTTAGTGAACCTATGTATGTGCAGGAAATGTGAACTCTATGATGAAACACCTACTTTCATACTCTGGTTCTGCGAGAACTTACATGGACAGTCAAACTTGTGGCCTATATAGAATAAACAACGCTTAAGGAGGGCTAGTTTTGAAATATTTCATTAGTGAAATTTCTTATATTTCGATTGATTTCGATCAATCCAAGTTTCGAACTAATTTCATATGTGAAATAAAATTAGAAGTCGAAAAAATTTCACAAATTTAATTCGAATACTGTTTAGCTGCCGAAACGCTTATTTCACTTGCGAAATTTCAATTTATTTGATGTTTTAGAATCATCGAATTTTTTGTTATGGTTTTGTCAGATACTTCGTGTAGTTTTAACATCCCTTTCTTTTAGTTGAATTACCTTTTCGAACCTTTTTAGTTAATCTTTGTAGTAATAAGTTATTAGTTAGACGAAAGTGACGCGAGAACGTTTTATATTTTTTAAATGGGTGGGTAATAATAACATAACGTATAGGTACTAATGTATAATTCAATTTATATTATGACATTAATAAATTTTAACGTCAATTATTCTTCTTTTTTCTTTATTAACATTTGAAATATTCCGTTGTTGTCAGATTGTATCGTTCGAATTAAATTCATTTAAGTGAATTTATAATAATATCGTTTCACTATAATTCAAAACTAGGTATACTATTTCAATGGCGAATTAAAAATCGAAATTTCACTGGTGAATTCAATTTCACTGATATTCAAAACTAGCCCCCCTGGAATGAAAGTAACATTGTAGGAAATGGTACAAAGTTTCAGTTCAAGTTTCTTAATGTATGTCATGGTTCATGTATAAAAATGAAAATGCAGCCGCCGAACTGGGGGATGTCAAACGAAAACATTTAATGGTTGATAGGAGTTTAACAATACTTTTAAATTTATTTCAGATGTGGCAAAAGATAAAGATGCAGTACTTATTTCCACATACGGTGAAGTTAGAATAGACTTTCCTAGAAATTTTATTCAAAAGGGAAATAGGTAAGATATTACTGTGTCACTAGGGCAGAAAATGAGCTTTAGCAGCACGAAACTGTAAGATTCACGAGTGAGATTAGCGAATTTTTTTAAGTTCCTATTTTGTGGTTGTTTTTTTTTCAATAATATAAGAACGGAATCGAGTCTTAATTTTTGGCCGATTTCATGTGAAAATATCTCGAAAATCTTCAAAGAATTCCCAACTAAAACTGTTAATACATATGATAAATAGGTACGTTTTTAATATTCTAATTAAGGCGGATTCTCATGCATCCGATATCCGACGATATATACGATGATACGAAAATCATTCTATTGGTTGAAGTTGTGGATTTGTGATTGGTTGAAGAATTCAAATGCTGGCATTTCTCATACATCCGATATCCGAAGCTACGACGATCCGAAAGAATATTTGTCTGCATTCGATAATCTCATCTCCTTTAACAAATTGTGATAGACCCCTTGTTTTATTCGGTTTTTATAAATATCCCGGACCCAAATTTTTCTTGTTCGTTGTCTCTGTCTCCTTCTAAGCAGTAAAATGGTTAAAAGTAATATATTATTTAGCTTTCTCTGTTGTTGGAGCTGATAAACGTTCATTTTCATAGTATGTAATAACACAGAAATGGCAAACGACCTTTTACACAAAAAACGAACAGTAAGCTTAGGAGACATACGATATCGGACAAAAATTGAAATAATTTTAACAATCATCCGACGTCGTACGAACAGTAACATTTTCGGATGAAAAAAGGCGCCAAATCATTCTAACCAATTGCAAGTTCGTCGCGGATCATCGTATCGTCGGATATCGGATGCATGAGAATCCGCCTTTACGCTACATACTTATTTCAAGTCGAATGTCAATTTCACAATATGGCGCTGCTTTTGACAACTTCACGTCGCGTCGGCTCTTCTTACGTAAAACGGAGTCTATCAATTTTGTGAATATTGTGGAGAGTGGGGTTTTCACTCTACTCTTTTGTTTATATAAAATTCGTAATCACTAAAATGTATTAGTTAGGAAGTGATTGACAAAATAATTTTTATTTTTAGATCAGATACAATTACAATTTCGAGTATTCTTGTAAATGAGAATAGAAAACAAACTTTGGCTTTATGGATATTTATTCTAGCAATTATCCTCGGTTTGATGCTGTTGTCGATACTGATTTTTGTTCTTGTAAAAGTAAGTCTATTAAATGTGTATTAATTGTGATGTATTTTCAACGTTTCTATTTTTAGGCTGGATTCTTCAACCGATCCAAAAAAGAAGAATTGGAAAATTTAAAAGCAGCGGTAAGTGAATCTTATTGTTTAGAGGTTAAATTGATGTAACGGTTATTTAATTTTTTAATAAAATATTTATATAAACTTTAACGTTAATATTACAACAAATGTTAAAGATATTGCAATCTATCACAGTCTCTTACAACATCAATCAACGTATTCATAATGTATATTTCACTTCTTCTTTCTTCAGTAAACATTTTTGTCCGCTCTTCTTCGCTCAAATTATTCGTCCAGTCTGGTATTTCGTCTATTTCAGCAGATATTAACGGAATGGTAATAAAACACATCATCAAACCATACTTGGAAAACCGTTTCATATGGTAAAATAATTCTTCTTTCGAGAATATATACGAATTACATCCCAATTGTTCTAAAAACGATGATAGACTGGAATAATAAGCGTTTAATAAATCGTCGTAATGGGAATCTCTTAGTTTTTTATCTGTGCACGAGAAAATAAAGTACGAAACGTCTATCGCTGGTGATGCACATCTACTGAGCTGCCAATCCAAAATGCAAACTTCCGAAGGGCTCAAAGAATTGTCCTTAAAATATTAGAAGAAATAAGTTATTTTACAAACTTTAATCAGTAACAAACTTTCACAATCTTGTACAATGGAGAGAAATCGCGTTTATTCAACTACAATTTATTATGGAATGTCAAAAAGATATAATCCTATCTAATAATACTTAAGGCATGTCCACATTGTCCACCAACTCACTTGACAATAGCGACAGTCGCTCTGAGGGTAGATAGATTTGCATTTGTAATTTGGTTGTTTTGTATATTTATTCAATTATCATCTTATTTTAATCAGTCAGAAATAGCTTTTAAGAAACCTAAGCAACTAAAAAAAAAGTACTTATAATCGAAATTAAATGAGCTCAATCTCTATAACTATTAAAGGCCGTATGACATTATGTAGTTTTCGATATCGTTTTCTGTACAGTTTGTTGTCAATGTCGACAAAAACTGTACAGGAAACTTTACGCCCATTAAATTGTGTAAGACACTTATGTAGTTTTCGATATTGAAATTTTCAAAAACAACGCCTCTGATTGGTGGTATAGTCCTGCCAAAAGTCCTTGTCAATTGACATAACGACTTTATTTCATCCTGATTTCATTTTCAAACAAAAAGTCCATAATAACAGGAAACCGAATAAAATTATTTCAACTAAACAAGGAAAGTTATTATCTAGGTTAGGCTAAACATAAATACATATCTGTATCTGACACCGACACGATATTTGACCTATTGCGCAGAAACTGTACAGAAATATGATGGGGAATGGTATTTCTGTACAGTATTCGATGTCGAAAACTACATTTTTGTATGACACTATACAGTTGTCAACATTGAAAACTATACAGAAAAAGATATCGAAAACTACATAATGTCAAACGGCCTTAAGAACTGTGTGTTGAGTAAAGAACGTTAGCTTCTCATCAGGACGACTGTCACATAACTACACGTGAACTTGACCTATAAAAGCAATCTAACCACATAAGCATAAACCTATATACTTCAACACGATTTTAAAAAAGAAGACGACAGAATTGTGGTCCTACGTCAACCCCTATGTAGATTACTTCTCTTTTAGGTAATGTACGTCACAGTATAAATGGCGAACTACGAGTATTTAAATCTTACAAAAGTTCAATCTTCTTTATATTATAAACAGTCATATAGCTTTTAAAATACGTAAGCATTTAAAACAACGCCGAGAAAAGCACTTCATAAAAATCAAATAACTTTTAAAAACCACGTGTTGTGCAGAAAACTGACAGTATATGTAGCTTTTAAAATGCTTAAGCATTTAAAACAACATCTAAAAAAGCACTAAATCAAAATCAAATAACTGTTAAGAACCATGTGTTGAGCAAAGAGCTCTTGTTTATTGTCAGATTCACGGAACATGTTGTATATTCCGTGACAGATTTCTCAGGGCATGACGACACGTGGACTTGCCTTATACCTAAATGTTGAGTTTAAACAAAGCTTTATTAACAAATTGCCAAAATTAAATAAACATATAAACATTACACTAAGAGGAAAGAATTATAATCCCATAAAAAGGTTTAAAATGGTAGTGTAAAAGTTACCTTATATTTAAACAAAATATTATTTATCCAGCCATCTCCATGAGAAAAAACTGCTTGTTCATTGGCTGCTTCAATGGACAAATTTTCCAATAAACCATTAACAGGAAATTTAATGAAATTATTCAGTTTTTCTATGATCGTTTTCTCATCATCTGGATCCAATCGCTGAATCACCTTGTCGATGACGGCCTTAATAGTTATACATAGATTTTCTAAATTTACATTATTAAAGTAAGTTTCCCTTGAGCGCTCCGATAAATTTTTAAATATTTCTGGCTCTTTATCTTTTAGCGCTAAACATAGGGCGTGGTATTTTCCGTATGCTTTTAAAACTTCTATGGAATGATTTAAATCTAGAAAAAAAATTAGGTGTAGGTGCTACTTTTGAAGGAGTGGTTTTAAAAAAAGTTTATACCCATAGTAATTTTTCGGTTTTTCATTTGAAATCCTTTAGTAGTCATATCTTCTAAAATTAAATGTTCATGAGGAGCAGTTACGGATGTTTTGTAACATTCCGGTAACGGATAAAAAACATCTTTCAAACCAAGCTTTTCCTGAAGTTTTTTAAACTCCGGAAAAACTTTATCGTACATGAAAGCTTCCCGCTCGTATAAAATATCTATTTTAACGTATTGTCTGAATTCTTCAGCTTGTGGTGCACTTTTTATTATTAAATTTAATGTTCTATGATTATTATCCTTTTCTGTGACCGTAACTTTGGTTACAATGCCTAAGTAATTGTCTCCTTTTAGAGAGCCTTTTGAAAAATTCAAGTCATAATCTTTGAACTTAAATTTTTGTACAATTAAATCTTCTAAACTTTTTTGGATTTCCTTTGGTAAATCAGGAGAGTCCATTATTTGGGTTTAAGGCTGAAACAGTTGAAAAAAATTGCATTTCAATGTAATTATAGTGGGTTTTATTAAATTTTTTCTGTGTCTATTTATTAAGGGTTCTTCGACAAAAAGTTATTCATGGTAAAAGTTTCTGCATATCCTAAAACTAAACATGTACCTATAAAATATGCTGAAAATCAATGAGTTTGTGCCTAAATACTTATTTTGTTTTGATGATTTGTGTTTTGATATTATTCAATTAAGTACTTGTTGCATTATTGCCAATTTCGGCGTTAACAAAAAATAAAAATAACTTTGCACCAAAAACTTACAGGCAAAAAATTACATGCTTTTTAAATAAATCGTTTACAGAATGTTGCCTACTCATCGTTTTAACAAATTTTGCGTAGGTCTAATTTAAAAAAATGGGTGAAAAAATAAAACTCCACCTAGATAGACATGTCTTCAAATCTATATGCATTTATTAATACCAAAAGCAACTGTTCTAAATAACATTTCTTGAAATTTTTAAAAATAAGGGTAATTTACTCAAATTTTTGAATGCTCTTCGTGAATTACGTGTGAAATACTATATTTTTTTGTTACATGTCTAGTTTTAGGGGATGCACAAATTTTTACCAAGTATAACTTTTTGTGAAAAAAATCCTTAATAAATAATGTGCAAACTTTTGGGATGACACTGTATATTATATAAGATTTAGAAGACATATAATGACAAAAATGATATTGTTGAAGTTGTTTTCGAAAGATTTATCCAAATTTGTACTTATACCAAGTTGTCTAATTTAATTATATTGGTGTGGTTATACTGTATGGAAAATCATGCATTATATTGATGATCATTTTTCTAATATTCTTGATTTCTGCCTATTGAGTAGGTACTATAATATCTTAAAGGACAATAATGCATGTCTAGATTTTAAATATATCTATAGGTATAAAATAAAATAAATGATAAGAATATCAATAAAAACATCGAATTAAAAACTTTGATATGTATTTTTACTACGTACCTCGTGTACTTAACTATTTCACACACTTCATACTCATTTTCCTACTTCAAATCGAATGAGATTTTATGTTTATCTTGCAACCAACTCGAAAAATGCGATTACCTTCGAATGTTATTGACCTGGCCTATAAAAACTTACAAAACCGTTCCGTTGGTTATTTGGCATAATCACTAAAATGGCGATTATGTAATGTGAATATAATATACCTACTACAAAGTGCTTTTTAAGTCTAAAATCAACTTTTTTATCTATAAAATTTTGATCAATAATCCAGAGACAGGAATTTTTACAGTTTCTACGAAGAATATATAACGAACGAAAATAACAATAAAAACCGTAAAAATAAGTTACAAAATTCTATAGGTACTAGATGCCGAGAAATAATAATTGTAAGGATAAGCACTGTAAATAATTTTCAATCTTCCTTTTTAGGCCACTCAAGAAGCTAAGATACTTGAAATAATAGAAAACAGTAAATCTGTAGATGATGAATTGGACCCTTCTGGGGAAGAACAACTTGAAGTGAAGAGTCAACCACCTGTTACATTACAAACAAACTCATCGCAGGAAAATCTTATTGATAATTAGAGAAAATAATTTAGGTTTTTTATCAATTTAAGAGTGTACTGTATATATAAATTAATTGCCATAGACTATATATATATAGATGTATTTATATATCAAAAAATTTACCTATATACTTTTAGTTTATTAAACTAGAGGTCTGGAACTATGAATTCAAAATTAGGATTCCGCCTTGAGGGGGGAGCTTATACCAAATATACAGAAATCCCCCGAAAAGTCTATAACTTGCGCAAGCACGGTGGAACATTACATTACATACCTACTTTGCCGCCGTCCTGAGGACCCCAGCGGCGGTCGGCTGACATTTGATACATAAATTCCGCCTAACGGCTGACTAAAGTTAATTTTTTCAAGAATTCCGTCCGAGTCCCGAGTTCCATTTGCTGTCAGACTTACGAACCCAAGAAAATAAACGGAATTATAAGTACATTTATATAATATATGCTGATATCCTTAAATTGTGTATTTGAAGAAGGGGAAGACAATATAACCATTGCATTCACCCTTCCCCTTAAAATAAAATAAAATGATACTAAACTAAATTGCGGACAGAATTCTTACAAACTTAAACTTTAAACCCGCCGTCGAACGGAATTTAATCATCAAACATGAGCTGGGCGGCGGAAAGCATATATATTATCAGGGAATAACTCCGCCACGATAGCGTAAATTATGAGTTGTCCGCAAGGCGGAATTCTAATTTTAAATTCCTAATTCCGCGGCGGAAATCTAGCCACACTGTTTATTAAATGGTACAAATGGAAATACAACGTGTAAAGTTTCTAAGTATTTTCCAGATTTATTATCCTAAATCTGCTTTATTTTTGAAAAATTATTAATGTAACAAATAAAATTAAAAATGAATTTACGCTATATTAATTTATTTATCATTTTTCTATTTTCGTAACTGTGGTAGAGTAAGGAAAGAAACAATGAGAAATGTAATAAAACAATGGTACAAATAATAGTCGATATTATTGATAATAAAGTAATTAAAGAGCGATAATTATTCATAGAACGCCACGTTCGTTGGTGACTGGCGATTGTCATTAGTGTCAACATGTCAGATGGTGGACATGCCCTATAATCAATACAAAGAAGAAGAAAGTGGCACTTGACATCTGTCACTAGTGTCATCCTGATATTGTAAATTAAGGTTAAGGGCAGAGACAACCAGTAAAGGGTAAAAAAGAAAAAAATACATTCAAACAATGTAAAGTAGCATACTCCCTTTAAAAATCAAGGTAAAATTCTATATAAACTGGTAACCAGCAATTCCCACAATCATCAATTTTTAAAATGTCAGATTTAGAAATCGAACCGGGGGCAGCGTCCGAAAGTGTTTTGGTACCAACTAATGTTTTAGATAATTTTGAACAACAACAAATGAGCTCCAGTCTGGAAGAAATCAAAATTATCAACCATGATGCAGCTCAAGAAGAATCTAGTGAGAATCCAAATAATGAAAATTTTGATGATAGTAATAATGATAATGAAGAGTCAACAAATGAAGATGATTTGGAGCTCAATAAGGAGTGGATTAACAAAAAAAAACATGTATTTATTTTAAGTATGGCAGGGAAACCAATATATTCTAGGTAAATTACTTCCACTGATTGGTTGGTCTGTTTTAAAAATTTTGTGTTATACCAAGGTTATGTTTTTGAACTGACAACATTTTTATGCTTATTAAAAAATTACTTGTTGTAGATATGGGAATGAAGATAAATTAGCTTGGCTTTTTGGGGTCATGCAAACTCTAGTTAGCTTTATTCAGTCTTCAGATGACTGCATTCAGAATATTCATGCAGGAGATACACATTTTGCCTTTTTGGTTAAAAAACCTTTAATATTAGTTTCAGTGTCTAAAACAAAAGAGTCTGATTTTCAACTAAGATATCAACTAAAGTGAGTATCCAAGTAATTATTTAATCAAAGTTTTTCTTCTACTACTATTCTAATGTATTTTTTTCAGTTATGCTTTTAACCAAATTACAAGTATTCTAACACTTGCAAGGCTTAATAAAATTTATGAACAAAGGCAAAACTATGACCTAAGAAGACTACTTGCAGGAGTAGAAAGATTAATAGATCATCTTTTAACCTTCTCAGAAAATGAGTCTTCTGTTATGTTGGGTGCTGTTCAATGTCTACCCCTTAGTGCATCTGTTAGAGATACTATTAGTTCAGCTATTGTAGGAGCTTGCAGTAAAATAAAGGTTTGTTATTTTTGTTTGATAAATTCAGAAAATTGCATGCTTATTCTGCATATTGTGGTCATTTAAAATATTTTGTTTCCTATGTTACAGAATTTGGTTTTTGCTATACTACTTGCCGATAATAAACTCATCACGTTGGTTCGTATGAAGAAATATTGTCTCCATCCTGCTGACTTACATTTAATCTTTAATTTAGTCCAAGCTTCTGAGAGCCTTAAAAATTCAGAAAGTTGGACTCCACTTTGTCTGCCAAAGTTCGATGCTAGTGGATTCCTCTATGGTCATGTTTCTTATTTATCTGAAGATTGTCAAGCATGTTTGTTGCTTCTAACAGTGGAAAAAGATGTATTTTTTACTCTAAGTGAAGCTAAACAAAAAATAGTAGAAAAACTGAGGAGGAGCAACTGTTTAGAAGCTATTAATGAATCATTAGCAGCTCCATTAGAAAGCTGTGCAATCGCTGGATTTGCTGATATGCGTCATTATTTGTACAAATGTAAATCTACTGCCCAATTTTACCAACCAAACATTAGTCCCCCTTACACTCAAACCAAAGATCATTTGATAGAGATTTATAAAAGAACACATCACAGGCTGCACAACACATCTAAACCTCTAAAACTCTTATTTGAAAGAAGTTCAAATGAAGCTATTCTTGCATGGGACACCAAGGGTTTCGAATTATTTGTTGTTTTCGAACCACTTATAGATACTTCTACTGCTATTGTTTTGGTTGGTAGACTTTTAAATTGGATTAAGAAGCGAGAAGAAAGGATCTTCCATTTAAATGCACCTACATTTTAAGAAAATTCTGCAACTTGAAATTCATATCTTTTGAAAAACCTGTGGTAATTTTAAAAGCTGGATTCTTAAACACATTCGTTTATAAACCGTTGTTATCGCGTGGCTCGTAGTTTTTATGTTTTTCGTCATAGCTGCAAATTTTATTTCTTTATTTCATAATTTGCAGCTACCCCAATAAAAACTTGAGTTAGTACCACGTGGCTTTAGACTTGTGTATTATTTTAATCCAACAATGTTCTTTAATGAAAGGTGTTATATCAGAAAAAACATTTTCTAATTGAACTCTTGTAGGTAAAATGTAGCTGCAGTTTTAAACAAATGTTATTTTCCTCGTTTCCTTTTTCTCTACCAAAAATAATCCTTATACAATTTTGTTTATCATACGCCAAGACATCATTTTAGAAATTGGAAAAAGATATCATTGTTGAACCAGTTCATAGTTTTGGCCTGGCAATGTAAATGGTCAGTTGTTTGTTGTACTTGACGTTTAATATGCCTTATAGTATATTTTCCCCATTAAGAATCTTCTGCAGCACAATCTAGGAACTCGGGAAGTGTACAAATAAATTCAACATCAAATGAAATTAGATGTTGGTTATATTATTGTAAGTAGTATCAGAGATGAAATAAATTAAATTGTATATATTTATGTAAAAATAATATAATTCAATGGAATTGTTTTAAAGAAAAATGTTAGCAGTTGAATTTCATAAACAAACAAATGTTGCTAGCCTGCAATATTTTCGATGTTAAGTTTCATACCATCAAAGGTATATAGTGGTTAATAGTATAGCCATGTTTGACATTTTTCTCATGTCTTGTGTTATCAGTGATTTAGTTAATTTATAATGTACAAACTTGTTAACTATTTAAAATAATATGATTAAATTAACTGTGATAATCACATTCTTACAATAGTTTATTTCTATAGGTTCAATAAAAATTTTTAATTTAATCTACGAATTTTATTGATTGACTGGTTTAATTTTACTGATATAGTGAATTTAGATGATAGTCTATAATAGTCTTGTAGAAAAAACATACTATCAAATAATTTTTATTTTTGGTTGAAAAGTTACAAATAAAAAGTTTAAAATTAATCCTAACATCAATTTATCTCCTCTTTCTATCATCATCTCTTTTCTTTTCGTCCCTTCGTCTATCCCTTCTACTTTTGTCTTTTCCTTTTTTATCTTTCTCCCTTTCACGATCCCTCTCCTTATCTTTCTTATGCTTTTCTCTTTCTCTGCTATGATGTCTTTCTCTTGAACGGCTTCTATCTCGTTTTTTATCTTTTTTCTTTTCGTCTTTGGGTATTTCATTTAAATCATATTTTAATAATTCATCATCTTCAATTTCTATATCATCATCCAAGTCGTCTTCTAAAGCAGATATTTTGGCATCTATTTCATTATTTTCTTCCAAAACTGCACGTTTCTGGACTCTAGGTAATATTATGTCGCAAACCTTAAAACAACTATGCATAAGTGAAACAAACCTATAAACACAATTTTAATGTAACACATTAAGATATCAAGTTCCACTTCATAACTAGAACAATTCTACAATAAATAAAAATTATGCCCTACCCGCTCTTCTCTTAGAAGTTCATCTATAAATTCATCCATATGCACCAGCTCAAATTGTGATTGGCGATTTTGTCGTCTTAATTTCCTATTATCATTATACAATGGTTCTAAATATTTATAACAGTCAAGAGAAGATCCAGTTAACCTCATGTAAAAGGCTCCTAAGGCCCTGACGTATTTAAATTCCTCATTTTTGATGAATTCAACAACTATATCTTTTTCTGGCTGAATTTGTAACATTTTAAGAGTTAAGCACAAAAATGGAGTAGGTTTTATGTTACCACCAAAAACACCACCTATGAATCTCAACTCCATGGCTTTATCAACAAGGAGTTCTGCTGTGAGAGCAAAGCATTCTTCTTTCCAGTATTTGGAATCATAAATACGAGAGCGAATTATTTTCTCCACTAAGTATTGAGGATTGGTACCATGAACTGATTTCGCATCTTTTACCGTTCTATTAGCCATTTTTGACTGTTTGTGAACGATAAGAGACTAGTTCTTTTAATAACAACTTACTATACTTATTGTTTATAATTGTCGTTTATTGAAAAATAATATGTAAACTTGAACTGTCAACATAATCACAACTTCAAACTTCATATCATAACCACCGTGGCCACAGACTGTTATCCATAGAGAAATAAATGTTTTGGTCTTAGCTACACTTTTGTTAAACAATTTTTAAAAAGAAGCATCAAATATGCAGGCATTCAACATTTATAAAATAAAAATCATCCTTTATAGCTTTCACATTTCCGGTTATAGTAAATGTTATTTAAAATAATCTTTATTAAAAGCAGGGGCTAGCCATATATGCTTCCAATAGAGGCCAGAAAAAGAGTGACAGGTGACTTGACATTGACCATTTGCGAACGTCTACGTCACAGTCATACGCCATGGCGTAAACCAACTTGGCGGGAACGTAAACAATAATAATTTTATTCTTTTTCATGGTACACACCCGATACTTAAACTTTTTAATATCTTATAAGCAGTGATTATCTATGAATGTTTTGATAATACAAGTATTGTAGATTTTTAGCTGTTGCTGTAATTTATCAGAAGGTTATGTTATCTTAACGAAAGTGCGCGTTCAAAACTAGTTCCCCAAATATCAACAAAAAAACTCCCGCGATATATTTGCAAACAAAAACAAATAATTCAAAAATGCAAGGTATTTCAATGTGATTCCCGCGCAAGGTAATAAAAAGAATACAATTCAACAAAAGAAAAATTATACTTTCCCGCTATTTGTAGGCGTTGGTTTTTAATACACCTATGAAACTACAGTAGGTAATCCAGGTAGACAAAACTAAAGTCTAAACAAAATGGTACTATCGGAAGGAGAGGATCAGCTGCACAAGAAATTATTGGATTTGGGCAGCAAATTAAATCTGGACCAAAAGACAATCTCTATAGCATGGGATAATTTTACAAACATAAATAAGAATGTCACTCTAGAGGTAAGTTTTTTTAACTTTATTACATTGTGATTCCCGTTCCGCGCCAAATACCAATTATTTTAAAAATATGACTTGATATATATCTCTCAATCCTTTGAATTAAAATAAAATTAGCCCCTTTTTATCCTTGTTGTATACTGTTTTAGATTATTACTGTATTTACTGTAAAAATACAATTGTTTTTTGTACTGTCCTTGATGTTTTTAAATGTATATTTTTACATTCTTCAGACATTATTACATTTGTTTTATTGTAGGGAGATGCTTTGCAGTGGTTAGGCTGTGCTATTTTTGTTGCTTCACAATTTGTAGAAGTATCAACAGTTTCAATAGCTCCATCTTCTCCTGTTATTAAAGGAAGTGGAATAAATTTGACAAGTCTATTGAGACATAGTAATTTAAGGTATGTATAGTGTAAGAAAATGTAGCTAAAATTAAATGTATTTATATTGTTAATAATAATTATGCATTTCTTCATTCCAGTTTTGTTCAGTTTTTTAATAATATCCATTTATGGGCCGATATGGCTAGTTTATCAGAAGAATTCAAGATTAATGTAAACCGCCTTAAAGATAATTTTAATGTTGCTCACAGTACATTCAAAAATTATTGTTTTCTATTCTCTAAAATATTTGTTGCACCAAATTTAGCAGAACTAGAAACATCCAAGCATCACAGAAATAGAAAATTAAGGTAAGTAGTCAATAATTAATTTTATTTTTATATATACTTACACACAACTTATTATTCATAAACAAATCATTTTGTCCAAAATAATAGAAGTGAACATTTCCTATAAGAAACAAATCTCACCTAAACTGTTGAAATTTGAGACCTTCATGTATTTTTTTGTTGTAGGCCTGTTATGTGTAATAGTTCCAGAGTTTTTGAATTTATATGGAATCTCTTTATAACATTAAAAGCAGCAGACTCACAGTATAGTACCGAACTAGTGAAATCTTTTCATTTACTTTTTGCCTGCCTTGACTTGGCATTCAAAAACGCTTTTTTGGGTAAAAGAAGAGATCTTTTAAACTCAAACTTTGAATGCTTACCTTCTAACTGGAATCACCCCGATTTTGTGTCACCTTTAGATGCTCCTTGTTTAATAGGTCACCTGTGTAAAGAAATGGTAACAGAAGCAATGCATACGAAAGTTTACGACTTGAAGGTACTTATTGGAAATCTTGTTGTTAACAAGGTATTATCAGTTGATTCAAGACATTTCACTGGACTATTTGATCAAAATGTTTTTGAAAAGAATTTTAAGAACGTTGTAAACACATATGAAGCTCTTTTACTAAATACAGCAGATGTAGATGAAAGGATATTTTTAGGTAATTATTATAACTTTACACTATATATGTTTGTAAATATTTGAAAATAATCAGACTATATTTGTTGTAAATGATATTAGTTTCATGGTTTAAATTTTTGTACTTCTTTTAGCTGAATATCGTAGACGATTATTAGAAGAACAACAAAGTCAAATTAATTACGAACCAAGTGTCAGAGCATCACCAACGACATATTCTGGTAAATATGTATAGAAATTATCACAAAATATGTCTAATATATTTTTTACATTTTAGCAGAGTGTACGGTTATTACTTCACCCCTGAATAGTGGAATAAACGGAATTGTAAGTAATTGAATGTTATATATACAGGGTGTCCCATAACTAATGGACAATATAAGAACTGTAGAAAGGGGTGATAAAAATAAGTCGTTTGATACAAACATGCACTAGTAAAATGTTAATAGTAAGCGAGATATGGGGCGTTAAAGTTGACAAAATATTTTTGAAAATTCGTAATATTTAGAAAACAACTGAACAGTATTGGTCTCAAAATTGGTACACTATGGTTTTTAATGGTAATAAGCATGATATTGCCTTAATTTTTAATAAATTACCATTACGAATAAAAACCTTAACATCCAGCAATAAATTTAAGAAAGAAATTAAAAAACTTCTTGTTGACATTGAGCCATATTGCATTAATGATTATTTAAATGCAAATTTAAACTAACTTTCCCTTAAATGTTAAAGTTGTGACGTCATTTCATTCTGTGTTAACAATTATAATTTTTTTGTAAATATATATTATTATTATTATTATTACTTCTAGATGGCGCTGGTTACACAGTTAAAATTTGATAGATCAGCGGTATTTTTTTTCCCCCTGTATAATGTGCATTTTATTACAAAATAATAAAAACTGCATCATTTTGAAACAAAAAAGGTATACTTGTTCAATTCCCATAATATTTTAAGTCGTTTTCAAGATATTGCTATTTTAATATTGCAGTGCATAACATTACACTGCAACGTAATTACTAGAATATTTTAAAGAGGGCTGTGACTATTAAAAGAACTGTCATTAATTTACTAGTTAAAAGCGAAAAGTTGTCATTACTGTGTTTTTAACTTCTGAACTAAAAATACGGCTTTCATTAAAAATGCCTAGAGGCAATGAATTTACAAATAATGAACTAAGGGATATGATTTGTGTTTATGCACAAGTAAATTATAATGCATGTGCTGCAGTTAGACGATACGTGCAGTTATATATCCAAACCGAATTGTACCCAGTCGTAAAAAATTTCAAAGATTGTACTCCAATTTAGGTGAAAGCGGCTCTTTTCGTAAGAAAAATTCTGGTGGTCGACCTAAAATAATTACAGCTGATATGAAAGATGAAATTTTAACAAGAATTATAGAAAATCCTGAATTGAGTACTCGGCGCTTGCAGGCAGCTACTCTGCCGTGCTTAATGAAAACGCGGTATCTGCAAAAAATCTGAAATCGAGTTTTTGTTACACTTGGGTTTATTTACGAGTCTAAATATCATCTTACAACTTCTAAAAGCGGTATCTACAGTTTTAATGTGTAAATTGTGTATATTTTATATGCCATATGTGCTGAATTTTCCTGATTGCTTAACGAAAACGCCGTATATGCCTTAACCTTAGTAATAAAGCGGTATCTACCAACGGACCAGATGTAGTTACGGCCTTTTCTTTAAGGATGCCGCAAATGCCGCTTTTTCTCTTAGCAACACGTGCATAAATTGGCGGCATTTCCTCACAACACACAAACGCTTTAGTTTTCAACTTGATCGAGTGGTGTCAGTTTATGCTGCAAGGTGTCAGTTAGAAAAGAGTATTATTTAAACAATTAATAGTGAGAAATATATTCTAAATCTTATGTGAATAGTAAACCCTATGCGGTTGTGTGGCACGAGGCCATAAGTAAACGCAGTAAAGAAGATTTAATTAGTACATTTTATGCATTTTTTAAGTGGCACACAGATGCTTCAAGTTTTATAATATGGCTGGATAATTGCGCCAGTCAAAATAAAAATTGGACTTTGTTCACTTTTTTAATCAGAATGGCGAACTCTGATGAAATATCGGCAAAAGGTATAACTTTTAATTATTTTGAACACATTTATGTCGGCTGACAGTTTCCACCATCAGGTCGAGCTCTCTATGAAGAGAAAACAGAAAATTTATGACTTCAATTATTTTTCTGATGCAGTTGGAAGTGCCTGTAAGGGAAACGTGGAAGTCAAAAAAATGGAGCACACTGATTTTTATAATTGGAAAAACCTCACATCCCAACAAAAATTAAAAAAAGACAATCGTCCATATTTATCTGACATTGTCCAAATTATTGCCGAACGTGGTCAGTATATATTAAAATATAAAAATTCCTTTAATGAGAAAACTACAAAAAATTTTGACTTTTTAATGAAAAAGGGGGAAATTCTCAAAAGTGTAGAGTGCTTAGATCGACCCCAGGGATTTTCGAAAGAAAAAAAAGAAAGTATTCTAAAACAATTGGATAAGTTGCTGCCAGAAAAATATTTTGGAAAAATCTGCCTACAACCATGTCGCATGAAGACCACCAAGAATCTTTAGAGGAGTCATAATATGCATTTATAATTTAGCAACAATATTTTCTTTAGTCTGGTAACTTAGAATTTAATATTTTTGTTCTACATTTTTAATAAACATTTAAACAATGTGTTTTTATTATTTACACGATATTTTAGAAACTAATATACAATAATATGTACATTTAATAACAATAATCAAAATAATAATTTAATGCATATTTTTTATTTCATTAATTTACGGTTATTACCTTTACAATTATTACATGAACATCAAAAACAGTTTCAATATAGCAGATACCGCATCTTGCTTTGGGAAACTAATTTGCTAATTATACTTGTTACCTAAATTAAAACGCGGTAAGTGATTTTTTGGCTAGTAGATAACAGAAATGACGAAATTTCCTCTTTCCTGATAATTTTAATATGAAGTAATTCATGAAAACACATTTTTTATCACTAAAAAAATATTAGTCATTGAGGTACAAGGAAAAAACTATAACGCCTGATTACTCAGTTTCGCTCCGTACGTAGATACCGCGTTTTCATTTAGCACGGCAGTACTGGTGTAAGTAAATCAAGTGTGTCAAGAATTTTACATACAGAAAAATTGTACCCATATCATTTCACGCCTGTACAAAATTTATTACCCAATGACTTACCAAGGAGACTACAATTTTGTCAATCAATGCTCGGTAAGATCAATCAAGATCCAATATTTTTAAAAAAGGTACTGTTTACGGACGAGGCTACATTCACACGCAGAGGAGTATTTAATTGGAGAAATAACCACTATTACGATTTTGCTAATCCTCATCAATACAAAGAAACTCATTTTCAGCATGAGTTTTCAATCAACATCTGGTGTGGAATCATTGGCGATCATTTCATTGGTCCATTTGAACTCCCTAACAGATTAAATGCGGTAAATTATTTAGAATTTTTGCAAAATGATTTAGGCATTTTACTTGATGAAGTTCCTTTAATTGTAAGGCAGGATATGTGGTTTATGCAGGACGGTGCTCCACCACACTATCCACTTATAGTCCGGGAGAATTTAAATAACAATTTTATACTTTAAAAAATGGCAACGCGATGTTTTTTAAAGTAAGACAACATTTACAAAAAAGTTTACGAAAATGTATTGAAGTAAGCGGTGGTCACTTTCAACATTTAATGAAATAAATGTAATTATTGTTTTTTTTTCTTTTCTTTTTCCAATTAAATTGTATTCTTTGAACAACCAATGTTTTATTTAGGTAATAATTTTTAAATGCCGGCGTGGCAAGCAGTATTAAAATAGCAATATCTTGAAAACGACTTAAAATATGGGAATTGAACAAGTATACCTTTTTTGTTCCAAAATGATGCAGTTTTTATTATTTTGTAATAAAATGCACATTATACAGGGGGAAAAAAAAATACCGCTGATCTATCAAATTTTAACTGTGTAACCAGCGCCATCTAGAAGTATTATTAAAAATTAAGGCAATATCATGCTTATTACCATTAAAAACCATAGTGTACCAATTTTGAGACCAATACATTTAGTTGTTTTCTAAATATTACGAATTTTCAAAAATATTTTGTCAACTTTAACGCCCCATATCTCGCTTACTATTAACATTTTACTGGTGCATGTTTGTATCAAACGACTTATTTTTATCACCCCTTTCTACAGTTCTTATATTGTCCATTAGTTATGGGACACCCTGTATATATATATATATATATATATAAATCAAAAATGGAGTCGAATTAATTTTTATTCAATCGGTTCGCATCCTGGGACAGCTGTTTCGGCCTTTAGGCCTCATCAGCCAGGCTATCGAACCGATTGAACTAAAAATCAACTCGACTATAATGATCAAAGATCAAGGTGAAACAACTAATACATTAGTGTCGCCATCTACTTTATATATATATATATACAGTGTGTCCGCGTAAGTTGGCTACATATGGAAAACTATGTTAATATTGATTTTATGGAAAAAAGGTATTCTTCATAAAAAATTCTGCATATTCTAAAACCCAAAATTCAACCATCAGATATTAAATGTTATCAGCCGTATACGCGGTGGGTCAAAAAACATGATTTTTGTTCAAGAGTAAAGTAGGTATAAGTCCTAAATTTATTATAAATTTTTCATACTGTTGTAAAATGAACATCTTTATCTGGATGTCGGGTATTAAATATTTCTGCAGCTTCTCGATATGTTTTATACTTATCACCCACTATTAACACAATTTCAATTTAATCGTCCATACTTAATGTTGCTGGCATTTCTACCTTTTCATAAACAAATACTTTCAAAAATAAAACTTTACAACAATATCACAACGAGGTATTACGTTTTGACGTTCACTGACAAGTGCCTCCTAGATTAATAATGTATTAATTTTCAAACTTGAACTTTCAATGTTAACGCAGAGAAAATGTAAAAATAATATTTTTTAAAAAATAAAAAAACAATATTTCAAAACTATTTAATCCTCAACATCTTTTCTTATTAAACATTTTCGATATGGTCAAAAATGAAGGTACTTTACTCTTGAACAAAAATCATGTTTTTTGACCCACCGCGTATACGGCTGATAACATTTAATATCTGATGGTTGAATTTTGGGTTTTAGAATATGCAGAACTTTTTATGAAGAATACCTGTTTTTCATAAAATCAATATTAACATAGTTTTCCATATGTAGCCAACTTACGCGGACACACTGTATATATATATTTCATTAAAATTATTATTTCAGGCAACTCCACGTGCACCTGATACTCCTTTAACTGGTAGGAGCTACTTGCCAAGAGAAGCAGATACTTCACCTTTGTCTGTCGACAAATTTTTAACACAAAAACTTACAAGACTACATAATATTTTGAACAACAGGTCTCCTGGTCCCAGTGAATACCTCTCAAAATTATTCGAGTAAGTTCTATATTGAAATAATCCAAATTGGCTTCATGTATCAGGTGGACCAATAATCCAATCTCTCAGTTGTATATATCAGAAATTATTTTGTTTTAGATCATGTAAAGTGGATCCAAATGCGAAAATTCAAAGCATCATAAATAATTTAGGTTATAAGTTTATAGCCGCCTATGTTAATTTATTTCAAAACCGAAACGAAGATGCAAAAACTATGGTTCAATACAGTATCACCCTTTTTTACAAATTTATTGAAAACATTTTGAAAAATGAAAAGAAAATTAGAACTGACATATCCGTAAGTACAAGCAACTTTATGATTACAGTTAAGATAGATGTGGATTACGCTTAAATTATATTCCTTTATCAGCTTATATCTCACAAACTAGAGAAACATTGTATCTTTTTTAAATTTTTCTTAACGAACTATTCAATATACATAAATTACCTCATTGTCAACCCCTTGAATCAAAATAATAAGCACAAAAATTGTATGAAACTGTAGGTTCCAAATTACTGTTTTTATTTGTAGGACCTGGTTCAAAAAGATATATTTTATTTGTGCATGTTTACATGTTGTGTGGAGATAGTTCTGTTTTCACATAATTTTCCACATAAGTTTCCATGGATTCTTGACGTCTTTGAAATACAACCACTTCATTTCGTTAAAGTTATTGAACTGATTGTTAGATCTGGGGGCCAACTATCACGAGACATGGTGAAGCATTTAAACAAGGTTTGTTAGTCATTGACACACTTAAAGGCAATAACCTATTATAGTCCGGGAAAGTAAGGAAATCAAATTCAAAAGTTTCCCATAATTGATTTTTCATTTTTAAATGAAAATATATTGACCCAGCATCACTCTCCTAGATTGTCTAATAATTTCCGCTGGAGCTTGCGACGCAGTTTGCAAGCACAGCTCAGACCACCTAAAATTCAAGTGATTTATGCTCGTGTCATTTCTGGATGTGTTCTTACAAAAAAATCGTAGAGATGAAAATTGAAGCAAATCTTATGCTCTTGAAGGTGACGTAAATAGTTTTTTCAAAAAAAAATTTTCCGATCTTAAATTTTCCAAAAATTGAAAAATTTTTCGAAAATTATATTTTTGGCTGGTAATTATAAATAAAATATTAATATCGAGGTCAAAACATAGATAAACATAGAGGGCAAACTCCTAAAAATTTACATTTTTTCAGATTTGGAAAATTCAAAATGGCGGCTGCGCAAATTGGAAACAAATTTTTTTTTTTCATTCGCGTCTAAATTTATGAACATTAACGATATTGAGAAACGGTTTGTTGCAATCGGCAGAGTGAAAGTTATATTTTTATAAATAACATAAACAAAATTTTTAAACATTTTTTTACATAATTTTTTAGAACATTTACCGAAAATAAAAAAAATTCCATCTAGTTTTTTCTCATTTTGGCGTTGAAAAATTTGTTTAAAATATGTTTTCACATTATAAATATGTGTGTCTTTAAAAGAAGAGTATGTAAAAAAAAATTTTTTTAGATGCGACTTTTACAAGCTGAGATAAACAAATTCAAAGTCTGTTAGATACTGTAATAATATTGATTGAAATTTTCAAATTTTGATCACTTCGCTAGGTTGTTGAATCCCAACTCAACGTAAACACAATTTTTAATTTTTCTTCCGTCAATTGGTCCATTCAAAAGATAATAGTAATCCTAGCTCGCTCGGCCAAACGGTGCGGCGGCAGCTGCTTGGCGTTGTGGTGGGGGGCCAGCGCTCGTTCGCAGTTGAACGAAGCTCAAGCTTTTATTTTGGTTTTCTTTGTAAAAATTTTGCATTTGTGGTTTGCTAATAGTATGGTTATTATCAACCATTACATATTGCTAGAATGAAGGTACAATGATATTTATAATTTATATCTATAAATCCATTTATTATATATATATTATACATAATTCGAAACGTAGATACTAAGAATAATATTTATTTACAAATTTACATCTATTTTCTACAAATTCTCGCCCTTTTTGGTCTCTGAGGAAGTGGCTCTGTACAATTTTCCTCGTCATTATCATTAGCAAACAAATCCTCATCGATATTATTGCTATACTATCAATTGCAAGTTCACAATCGAGTAATTGACTCATATAAAAATTCGGCTCATCACTCAGAGTTTCATTATCATCCTTGTCATTGTCAAGTACCGTACTTACAATTTCGATGTTACAACAGTTTTTGCCTTCGCAATTTTTACATAATATCGTGCAATGTATGCCAACTTTTTTACAACCACACCTGGAAGTGGAGCACCCTGTGGTACAAGAACACGAATTTTCAATAATTCGTCGGGTACAAGTACGTCGTCAGTCATTTCTGGTGCGAGGCCATAATTATCAATGAATTTCCAACCACAGCCGGTAGGCTTCATTTTGTCAATAATGGTTTTATACTTATCCCACAACCGGAGTTGATAAAACACTTTAAACGAATGAAATTTCATTGCAGCTTCCGTTGGTGGCAAAGTTGCTAAATTAAAAGTTTTTTTAGCTGAAGATTTTAAAAAATATGTAAATCGTAGCATGTTTAACGATTCATTGTGATTTGGTTTCGACACATATGCATATTTGGTAAATTCTGTGCCAGCTTTTTCGACTTCAGCTTTCGTTGCGTTACTGTTGTAAAATATTTTTAGTTGATCGATCAGTTGCATGTTGTTCCTAAGAAGATCTATGAATTTGAGTTTACCTTGGTTATAAAAAGCAGACGTGGTATCACAGCCGCTAAAGGCATGTAATAGTGACACGTAATTTTGAAGCATTGGGTATTTGAAGCTGTCGCATCGATAAAAATTTTTCGCGTTTTACCTTTGCCTAGTTGTTGAAAGTAAATATTAGTTTTTTCATGAGCCAGCTGACTTAATATAACTATAACGTCTACATCCTCAGCAACGATGCAAGCAAATGGATAGTTATTGGAATAGTTTATAGCCGACCGAACAAGCTCTGCATCGACATCTTCTTCTGCTTGGTTTACCAAAAATCCAGCATTGGCAAGTTTTCTTTTCAATAACTGAATAAAATTGTTTTTATTCGTATCATTGCTTAAAAAGTTGCGTTAGTTGATTGTTGGACTATCATCAGTAATAGCATATGCAGGTGATGTACACTGTTTTTTTCGCCGGATTCGTTCTACATTTTTTGTTCCCCGGTCATTTACACTTTCAGGATAACCATCAAAACCGTTTGATCGGGCGAGCTATAGGATTACTGTTCTCTTTTGAATGGACCAATTGACGGAAGAAAAATTAAAAATTGTGTTTACGTTGAGTTGGGATTCAACAACCTAGCGAAGTGATCAAAATTTGAAAATTTCAATCAATATTATTACAGTATCTAACAGACTTTGAATTTGTTTATCTCAGCTTGTAAAAGTCGCATCTAAAAAAATTTTTTTTTACATACTCTTCTTTTAAAGACACACATATTTATAATGTGAAAACATATTTTAAACAAATTTTTCAACGCCAAAATGAGAAAAAACTAGATGGAATTTTTTTTATTTTCGGTAAATGTTCTAAAAAATTATGTAAAAAAATGTTTAAAAATTTTGTTTATGTTATTTATAAAAATATAACTTTCACTCTGCCGATTGCAACAAACCGTTTCTCAATATCGTTAATGTTCATAAATTTAGACGCGAATGAAAAAAAAAAATTTGTTTCCAATTTGCGCAGCCGCCATTTTGAATTTTCCAAATCTGAAAAAATGTAAATTTTTAGGAGTTTGCCCTCTATGTTTATCTATGTTTTGACCTCGATATTAATATTTTATTTATAATTACCAGCCAAAAATATAATTTTCGAAAATTTTTTCAATTTTTGGAAAATTTAAGATCGGAAAATTTTTTTTTGAAAAAACTATTTACGTCACCTTCAAGAGCATAAGATTTGCTTCAATTTTCATCTCTACGATTTTTTTGTAAGAACACATCCAGAAATGACACGAGCATAAATCACTTGAATTTTAGGTGGTCTGAGCTGTGCTTGCAAACTGCGTCGCAAGCTCCAGCGGAAATTATTAGACAATCTAGGAGAGTGATGCTGGGTCAATATATTTTCATTTAAAAATGAAAAATCAATTATGGGAAAGTTTTGATAGTTAACAGATTTCTCGACCTTACTTTCCCGGACTATTAACAATGTTTATTTGGGCCCCTAGCCATTTTTGGAAACTGACCCTAGGGTTTTGTCTGGACTAGTTTGGAACGTCTTCTCCTACATTTTCAGCTCCTAAGATGCATTGGGCGCAAAAAATATGTTTCAGTACTTTTTTTTCACTTTTTTGCTCTATCTTAGCCAATAATCAATATTTTTTCACGTTCATTTTTAATTTTACTCACGAGAAATTTTCCCAACAAAAAACGGGTTATAAAACATGTGAAGTTCAGGATATCGTGATTCATAATACAGTGTGACGTGACTTTTTAGTCAGTTTCTCAATCTACTTCATCATTGTTACTTTTTGCCTGTCCATTTTGGCCAAAAAGTGAAAAAAGTCCCGAAACAAGGCTTTTTTGTATTTGCAGCGTCCCGAATACATCTTAGGAAATAGAAGTTTAAGAAAAGCCGTTCCAAACAAGACCCCCGAGTCAGTTTTCTAAAATGGCTGGGAGCCCAAATCAACTTTGTTAATCAGCTATGGCCTTTATTTCCAAAAATTCATAAATCCCAGACTGAAATTAGGGGATATTTATTGGTTCAAATATCTTGTTATTTTATGTTATATAGATTGAAGAAACTGTTCTTGAAAGTTTGATGTGGAAATCTAATAGTTTAATCTGGGAAGCTATAAATAATTCAGGAGAAATTCCAAAATTTGAGGAAACTGCTTTACCAGGTCAACTTTTATATAGCACAACAAATGGAAATAAATCTGATTCAATGGAAAACCTAAACACTTCAGGTATGTTTTACAAGAGAGTCTAACTAAATGTAGCTCTCTTTTCCGACGTTGCCAAGCGTAGTCCTAAGGTTAATTTATCTAAAGGGCAATGAAAATGATTACAGTAGGAAAACGGTGAATGGAACGTCGGTAAAGAGAGCAACATTTAGACGCTCCTATATTTTACTAGTATAGTTTTTAATCAAAATATAATTTACCTAAATTTATTTCCAGAGGAACAACCACCATCAGCATTTGAACGTTTTCAGTCTCCTAATAAGATGCAATTATTTTCCAACGTTTCTTCAGGACAATCACTATTAATTGAAAGTAATCCCAGTCTTCCTCGCAGACCAGGTAGCTTACCAATAATATTTAGGAAGGTATGTACATTTACATTTCTTACATAAACGTCTAGTACTTATACAGAATTCACTACTTTTTTACCAACCATATTTGAATGATCTTTATTTTTGTGACAGAGTGGGAAAATAAAACAATTATTATCATCCAGATTACATACACTAATAAAAAAAAATATGTTATACATTTCTTGATGCTTTTGGTACCCTAGGAATTATTCTAAAATTTGGATAATTTATTAGTTTTATCTTTAGTGCTATTATAAGTTATATCAAATTTTATTCATTTTAATTTGATATACAAAATTACTACTCCCCACTCTACATTTGGTTCCTGAAATTAAATAAGTGTAGACAAATATATAAATAGGTAATCGTGACTAGAAGTGGCTCCTTGTAGATGGAGGTTGTCTCTCGTGGATGGAAAATGTCCTAGCCAGTAGAAAATATAATCAACCAGTTAAAATATTATCAAAACCAATGGAAAATATTCTCCACCGGGAGAGGACATCACACGCCAAACAAGAAAATGTCCTTAAAGGCTTCTACCGGCTGCACCCTGCCAGAAGTTTGTCTTTACTAGCAAAGTGCAGTTATGAAAATTTACAAACAGGATGAAATAAATTCAAACTTAGCAATTATAAAAATCAGTTATGGAGCCTGAATCAGATCAAATAATGTAACAATTATTGTGTAGGACAAAAACGGTGATGAATTTCATATTATAGAATAAAATTTTTATTTCTATTTATGCCTCGCCTGTCCATATCTTCTTTCGGCCTGAAAAATGCCATTTTACCGCCTAGGGGTATTCAATATATTATTTTTGGTCTTGTTTATATACTTTTTAAGTATTATATTGAAAAAAAAAGTAAAAAGGTACAAAAATCGAGCAGTATAAAAACTGTTAATTCCAAACAACTTTATTATTTTTATGTGAAGTCTATCCCAGGGATCACAGTTTAGGTATGCTGGAAAAATTATCCCACAATTTCATCAACATTTCGATAGATGGCAAGCATTAAACATAGCTTAAGATTTTTATATATTGAGTTGCCTATATATATTATTTTATTAGGTATTCTATGGTCGTTAACAATTCGTACAATTTTAAAGGATAGTTAAAAATTAGACAAGTCGCTACTTCCTTTTTCTATCGCTATAACCTTATCTAACAAAAATATCGGTGCTATGCCCATGGCTTTCAATTCATATGGTCGGTAAAAAGTAGTCAAATTAGTATACTGTAAAGATGGCATATTGTTAATTAAAAATGTTCACTGCAATCATGTAGAAATTTTTAGTTTTACAGCTTAGCTGGTATTCGCATGGAGCATTTGTGCATAAGACTTGGTTTATCAGACACAGAAGTGAAACAGAAAATTTGGACAGCTTTCGAACATTCGATTCAAAATAGTGATTTAATTCGAGATCGACATTTGGATCAATTGTTGATGTGTGCTGTTTATGTAGTTTGCAAGTTAACCAATTCGGATTTAAAGTTTCAAGATATTATGAAGTTTTACAGGGATCAGCCGCAAAGTAGCAGTGATGTTTATAGACATGTCTTAATTACAAGGCAAATTACTAATGAAGGTATGTTATCTCGTTTACAAGCTGCTTCTGACATGGAATGTTCAAAATATAAATTTTAGAATTATCCAGTTCCTGTTTATCTTATGGCTTTCCCAATTTTGTTAAACTTTATATTTTGTATTGAATCAATATCGTAGATTGTGTGTATTAACTTTTTCTCAATTATTCTGGTTCTAGTTGTATTTTATTTGAAATAATTTTAGAAAATTGAGGTGAAATCAAAAGGCCATAACCAAAAAGTGAAAAATGTGTCGAAACATGTTTTTTGCCTCCAATACATCTTGAAGCTGAAAATGTAGGAAAAGATGTTTCAAACAAGACCCCAGAGTCAGTTTTCTAAAATGGCTAGGGGTCCAAATTAACATCGTTATTTGGTTATGGCCTTTATATGGGTGAAATTTTTGTTTTTGTAAAAATTGGGATTCCCATATCGTTAGTTATTTGTTAAACAAAATTTCATGCGCTTTTTTTATCGGATTTAATGATTAAATTTAATGGGCCTTTTCAGTAGATGCTTGAATCTCAAAACAAATATGTTTATTTGAAAAATTACTGATACTTTTTCACCTGCGCAGCTTTGTTTCGAATTTAATTATCACAAAAAAATACGGGGATATTTTTTTATCAAAATCCTTCAATTTGAAGCAATAAAACAATTACTGAAAAGGCCCGTTAATATTAAGTGAATTTTTGTTTGTAGTTGTTGAAGTTAGTTGTATTCAGTCTTAAAAGACAAACGTGTATTTTATATATAAATTTATAGATGGAGCAACCATTCCTGAGGATCGTAGCGACTTGATAAAATTCTACAATTCTGTATACGTTGAAGTGATGCGAAAGTTTGTAAGCCAGTTCAGAAGTCCTGGACAGGTAGATAAGGACATTTATATCATTATTATTTCAATTTCTAGTGTTTCAAACCTTAAAATCAGAATTCGAATTCAAATTTCATTATATCTTTGCCATAGTCTACTTTTAAAATTATCAATCGATAAAGTCTTACATTTTTTTATATATACCGGGTGTCCCATTATATTTTCAGGTATTTTAAGAGCTTATAACTTTAAATTAATAAGGACAAATACATATTAAGGTTTCATTTGAAATACTTCACAACCTAGAATAATATATTTTTCGATTAAAGGAAAGCTACTATATGTCATTTTGCTTTTTGGTTAACTGGAAGTGAGAAAAAATCTTTGATAAGTCCAAACAAAACTTTTATCATTTTGAAGTACATATTTCAATGCATTTGTCTTTGATCGTTTAATAGTTATAAGTTCTTGAAAGGCCGGAAAATATAATGGGACATCGGGTAATTTCGTTCAAGTTTTTGATGTACTTTAATTTCCATTTCAGAGAAACAATTTGTTGCTTAGTCCACTTCCAGCAGTGAAAAGGGATTTGACATCGTCAAGCGTGCAAGTTGTGGGAAACGTCTTTGTACGCAGATTCGAAAGTCCGTCGACTGGTTCAAGTGATAGTTTCAATTACGTTTTCAATCGCAGTCCCTCAAAGGTAAAAAAAATCGATTTATTATATTGGAATTTTTATTTTTTATTTTATTTTACAGGATCTGAAAGATATAAATAAATTGGTCAACAACAATAGGGTTTTAGGCAAGCGACTTTTAATCGATGACGATTTAGACAAAGAATTGCCTCCCAATAAAAGACTTTCAAATCGAAAAGTTCATACACTAGTTGAGGAACGTAGAAATCAAAATGGCGAGTAACTATAAACAAAAATCGATTGCAAAGACGCGTCATTTTATTTTGGACAATTTTTAATATATTTGTGATCAAAGGCTATTTTGGAATTTGCAAGGTTTTTGTAAATATATAATTTTATTATTGAGGTGCAAACACTTTCATAGATAACAACAAACTTATATCCGACGTTCTCCCTCCGTAATCAATAATTTTAAATATAACAAATGATAATTTTAAAAGCAAAACAGTTATCGGCTAATAATATAAGTGGAAACCTTAAAATATAAATTTTATTGCAATACTTACATTATTGTAATTTTTTATCGACTATTTTTTTTATAAAACTTGTGATTGCTTAATATCGAATTGTAAACAAAATTTTTTTAATACTCAATTATATTTCGTAACTTTTCCCGGTGCTGAAAACAAATCTTAGCTTCTATTTATACTTTTGATCTCTTTAATTTCAATTTACCGGGAATTATAATGGAAAATTAATTTATTTGTCACTATAAAAACAAATTTACACTTCTACGTTGTCATCAAACAGTACAAACATCAAAGCCCTTCTTTCCTTCCCTTTACAGTAACTTTCAAGGCTAATAGGGTAGGTTGTACAATCAAAGTTTAAGTATGGGTTTAAATAAACCACTCTTAACTGTAAACTCGACTCAGTAAGCGGTGACAGTTGCATATGTCAGATTTTAGGAGAGTTTAACTAGGTAATTTGCGCATTACCTGACAGTAGAGGCAAACTGAGTGCTCTGTGATGTGATTTAAGATCAACAATCACATAACCAAGTATGGTAAGTGTAGCGTCTTGGAATATTCCTAATTATTCCGTACCAATAGAGGAGTTCGGTGTAAGGTCAGTGTGGTTTTTATGACAAGAATGACAGTTGATGTCTACCATTCAAAACTTAGATTTTTGCAGGTTTTTTATCATTGCAAATATCTATATTGCTTTATTAAAACAATGAATATAACTCCGAAGCGTAAAATAACGATTTAGCTGGATTCTCAACGCATCGGTGTCAATAATTATAGGAACTTTTGGCATATCACCATTTCAATTCTGTCATTATGTCAGATGTCAGTGGAAAAAGCAATCATACGAATAAAGAGATACAGCTTACTAGAACTACTATAAAAGTGTAATGAAAAATATACGTTAAACAAAAATAAAAAAAGCTGACATCTGACATAACCAGTGACAGAATTACAGAAATGAAATGGTGACTTGCCATAAGTTCCTAGAATTATTGAGTACTCAGGGAAAACGTTATTTTAAATTTCAAGATTTACGCTTCGGGGGTTGTTTTAATAAAGCAATGTAAATGTTCGCAATGATAAAAAAAACCTGCAAAAATATTATGTTTTGAATGTTAGACATTATTCTTGTCATAAAACCCACTTTTTGTTGGCCACACTCACCTTAAACTGAACTTCGCTATTCAAATCTAGTAACGACCAGTGGCGGATCAGTAATTTTTAGAACACTACGCTTAATAATGTTTGTATCCTTTCTCAATAATTTTTTCAATCATTCACATTAAGACAAAAGAAACAAATTTTTTCAAAATAAAAAAGAGGGAATACGCACAATACGGTTACTCCGTCACTGGTAACGACTATAAATAGTGGAAATCGGAAACTATACTAATAAAGAAATGACAACTTTTAAATTTAGAAATACTTTTTAATAATTTTTTTTAACGTAAGAAAATGTTTCAAATTAATAATTGAATATGTAGTAAAATGTTTCGTACTGATGAACATGGGTGATGTTTTATAAACCTTACGACTTATCGTGATCGTTAGTTATTATATTGATTTGTATAAATTATGATCTATTTAAACTGTAGTTTAATATTGGCCTGAACACTGGAACTCACAATATTTATTCGGGTGGTTTATAAATTGATACCACTTAAGTAAAACTGAGAAGCAACTACATCAAAATATTAGTGTCCATTTATAGTTAACAACTTCTTCAGTAGTTTTTTAATTAATTTTTTTCTAATCATACCTTTTTATATCCAGCATTTACTAGAAGAAGGGGGTCTTTCCTTGATTTTAATATTTTCTGATCCATTTTGTTACTGAGTACTCACTTTATCCATACGGTTTCTAGTATCATATCCGATTTATACAAAAATAAATATGAATTTTTCAAATTGTCCAACTCTCTCTTTTTCTGCTGAGATTTAATCCTATGAATTTCTTTCTTTCCGTAACATGACCATAACATTACAATCGTTTCTTACAGTGGCGTGGCTTGGAAGGGGTAGCAGGGCATGGCGATGACATGTAAATAAAAAAAATATCTTCAAATCATGAAGTGCTATTGACTAGTGACCCAGCGCCCTGCCAGTTTTCGTAAACGCGAACGAACTAACAAGTGACAGTACTCAGTTATTGAATCAAAACAATAACACTTCTTATTTTGGTTATTTTCTTAACTTCCTGTTGGTTCTTTGCTCCATTTATTCCCATTTATTCCTTCCAAAGCCGCTGTTCTTATATATCTATGTTTCATTTCTTACTTCGTCCTGTTTTGTATTACAATGTAACTAATATTCCATTCTTAGATTTATTCATACTTTGTTAACTGTTAAATGGTTCACAAATTCTATTTTTGTTTATTTTGTTTTAATTGCAATAATTTAAATTAATCTTTCGTCAAAAATTTAAGTATCTAGATCCAAGTAAATGCTTTTCAGTTATTCTAAGAGGTAAAGTTTAACATTAGATATAACTGCATAGTTCCTGTTTTATTTAGATTGGGACATATAACATGTAAAAAAAGTCACATACATTATGTATTTTAGGTTTGTTCCAAACAAGATATCTACTTTTAGTTGTCACTAGTTCGTGACTGGTTCTCTGTTTTAATTCTTGACGTATGGGACGATTTTTCACATGCGCTTCCGTATTACTCAGAAGTCGGAATTAAATTCACCCTTTTTGAACTAGTTCTAGTATATTTCGATTATTTACAAAATTGTTCCGAACTCATTATTGACTTGTTGGAACGACACTTTTAATCTACGCAAATTCCGATCGAATGCTCAAGCTTGTTGGAACAAACCTTTTGTTAATTTTTATTATTTTTATCAATAATTACAGTCCTCATAAACTAATACTACTTGCAGAGCAAAAATAGTTGACAAGAGACGAGACAAAAATATACTCATACTTTTGACTAATTACGGTGAAATTTAGAATATGGTTCCAATCAAATATTCATATTTACATTGTGTTAAATGTAATTTTTTGCATCACTATTATGTTAAATTGATTTTAGTGTATTAAGTAACAGGGGCAATTTGTAGATATTCGTAAATTTTATTTATTATAGTTTATTATACGAAACCGAGATTTATTTTTACCCTACCTCTAATTGTATCTAGTATCCCTTATTAGCTGTCGAGCAGTTTTATTAGATTTGATGAGGTGATTAACTCGAATATTCATCTTCGACCTTTTCAGATCTATTGTGGTCCTCTAAGAATCTGGATGCCATTTAACCTGACTCCTTTTATGTACCCATTCAACCTCCAGACTGAACCTCTTACGCAGTTTCTTGCCGGTAGCTTCTTTCCAGGGACCCAGGGAGTCGCACTGGCGTGGAATGTCTTCTGCAGTTTCCACCTCTAGGTGACAGAATCGACATATCCGTTAGCATACGACCCTGTGAGTTATTAGGTCTGCCGTAAGTTTTGACGAAGTTCCTCAAACTGTCTCTATCCTGGTGAGATTTCCCACCAATCTAGATACCTATTTCTGTTGCACCCACTTTTTCTTGTGGTCAGAAGGGTTTCATCCGCCTTTTCCGTTGCCCTGGTACCCAGGCTATTGTGATCTTGCAATGGTCTCCTGAGTACGTTTAAGGCATGTTGCCTGAGAAGATTGCAACGTTTCAAGCATAGCATAGTTAACATATAATTTTTTTTATTTCATACCTCAACAGTGTGAATGAAATTTATATTTTTAAAACATTCCAAGTACGGACCTGCACGGTTCTACCAAACGCACTCCCACGATCACGAAAAACGACTTCGGGACACATAGGGTTGTTTTATTTTTATTGGGGAACTACGCCTGCGCATCCGCAAGACGCGCCCTATAGATTAGAGCCCAGTCGAGGCCAGACAGAGAGCACCTGTTACATTTGCCATTTGTACGCAAAGAACTAAACTTCGATAGCAGCAGACTGGTTATTATAACGTGTGGCATAAAATAAAGTTCTTAGCGTTCGCGTGTGAATTAAAATTTTTACAATGTCTGAACAAGAAGCACCTACTAATAATGCTGCTACCACTGAAGAAGCAAAACCTGAAAAAATAGAAAACGCCGCCGAAGAAACAAAAGAATTGAAGGAGAATGGGAACGGGGAAGTAGAACCTGTTGCCGAGAATGAAAAAGAGGCCCCGAAAGAGATGCGAGCTGTGGTTTTAACTGGATTTGGTGGTTTGAAATCTGTCAAGATTCTGAAAAAACCAGAGCCATCCTTAAACGAGGGAGAAGTTTTAATCCGAGTTAAAGCATGGTAAGTTTTAGTATTGATTTATTTTTGCCGGTAGAAATAACTAACTATCTTTTTATATGGCAGTTTTTTTGTTTCATATTTTATAAAAAATTACGTTTTTTTCCGACTGTTTTGACAAGAACAAGAAATAATTTCTGTGTTATTGAGTATAATTGATAAGAATATATTTTCGGACGTGAAATATTAATTGTTTTGTTGTTTAAAGAGAATACAAACAGTTTTTGTGATATGAATAGTATTAATAGAATATTTTTAATTCCATCTCGTACAAATTTTTATTAATCCCATAAAATTTTAGTAAATATAAATTTATGATGATTGAATATTCGTACTGGAAAATTATTTTAGATATTTTGAAATATTGTAGGTGTATTATTAGGTACAAATGCTCATTTGATTTTCCATTTCCGTAATATGTAAGTATTTGATGGTAAATTTTTAATAATGATACATTTTTCTAAATTTTTACTAGTTTATATAGTACAGGGCGCGGTTGCAATAAAGTTTGATTGGGTGTGTCTCCATGATACAGAATTTAAAGTTTCTACTAAGTTCTACAAATTGGAGATGAGAAAATATTTGTTTTAATTAATGTATGATTTTTGTTAATTGGCAACATTTAGAAGTTTTTAAATCTATTTTTTTATTATTAGTTAATATATTAAATATTTTTCACATTTTTGATATAAGTATCAATAGTATATATAGCAATGCACATACCTAATTTATTTTTTGCAAATAAAAGTGTAGGTATTCAGTACTATCATCAGATATATAGGGTGTGTGGCTAAATTTCTAGTTGGAAGTTATGTTTTATGAAAAGGTCGTATATACTATATATTTATCTACGGACGCCCTGTATAATAAGCAAATCTGTGACATCCGGCATGTATTTATCAATATGTTGAAAAAGAATAATAGTGGTTTACCTATCTATGTAAAATAATTTGTCAGTAATTCGTTTTATCACCATTTTAACATACATTTTTTACCTCTCCTATCTTAATTATTTTGGTTTGAAGGCATTCCAAGTAAAAAATGCGATAGCATTATCAATATGGGTGAAAATATTAAACTATAAAGATAAGTTTATAGACCTTTACAGCCAGAAATTACACAAACACTGACATACCTACATTTTTTTAAAGTAATATCTTTCTACCTACCTAGAATTAATTATATGATTAATCGCAATCAATTTCCATAATATTTAAATAATATTTTTGTTTTGGTTTTGAAGCCGAACAAAATCTATGAACCAATTTAACATTTACAATGGGATCATAACTCATTTACATAAAATAAAATGACTACACCAAGAAAAAGTTACTTTTAATATACAATTTTTTTTATTTTATGATTGAAATAGGATTCTTGCCTCCTATGGTTTGTAATAAAATGCTATAATGGGTCCACATTTATACAATAATTATATAATACTTTGCCTTATATGCCATATATTTAAGGAGCCTGTTTAGACCGTACACAGAAGGACCGCTATTGTTTGAATTACTTAAAAATTAGAGAAACAAAGGAATGAAAAATATCCTCTTTTGTGTACCAACTCTGAGGAGATAAATAAATAATACATTCTTTTGAAATAGTTCACTTTGTTATCATTTTTATGCAGCTCATAAACCAATGATAACAGCTCTAAATAATAACGGTTAATTGACCTCAAAAAAAATGTAAATAATTTTAAAAATAATAATACATAAATCACACATCAGAAAAATTGCTTTAATAATTTTATCAATAATACATCTAAAAATATTCGTAATTTGTGGACAACAGTTTTAATCGAGCTCCGCAGTTGCCTATACTCGAGAAATTTCTTGAAAAAACAGTAAATACAGGATGTCTCTTCTAATGGTAACATTACTATATTCTAATAAATAAACCGTAGTAGGTAAGTAGTTATCAAGAAAATTCTCGAGTTATACAGCCCTGTTTAAGATATAAAACGAGAAATATGTCCATGATCATATCCGCTACCCACTTTCAAGTTTTTATTTTATTCTTTTTAAATCCGAACAAAGTGGGCATTTAAAAAACTTCCAAAGAAAACAAAGCATCGATTTGATATTGCACAATTATTTTAAATTGAGTGCGGGTAATTGGTGAAGAAAAAGAAATTAAGTAATAAGATGAAGACATCGTAAATTATGTTTTCCGGTCAATTCATCGAGAATGAATACCGAAGGGGAGACCGTTTAATTCCCAACGATTTATTAACTGGATGTTATACAGGGTGAAGCAGATCTAATTATTTATTTCTACTGTTAAAAGTCGAGTTTATGTATGTACTTTTCTTTGACACGCTGTGTAGCCTAGATGGCTTGATGGATTTTAATATATGAGGTAATTGTCGGAATGACAGGTTATAAAATTTCAATATGGCACACGAGAAAATGAGGGTAGAGGGGGAAAATAATACGGGTATCAAATTAAAGGTAATAAATAGACAATTCCAAATATATAACTCACTGCTTGCTTATATTAAATTTGTTTTTAAAAATGAATTTTTCTGTTTTTATTTAAAAAAAAAAAACGAAATAAAATGCATAAACACATTTTGTTGTTCTAAAGAGCAAAATACGACTATTTTCCTCAAAGATATTTTAACGAGCTTATGTTAAAATAATGTGAAGTAGAAACTCTGTTGGAAATTTTCAAGTTCGCCAGATTTGTTTGTCTATAATTTGCGTTAGTCACTGGAAAACACGCCAGAAACATGTTTACGTATAACTTCCGGCTTTTCTCAAGTGGGGAAAATGATAATGATGCATTTTCTTGCAAAAAGTTTGGTATACTCTTCTGTTTACGGACGCTTAAAAATACAGGGTAGATAATGCGACACAGACCTGTAAAAGTATATATAAATAAAGCTGTCCGTTGAAATTAAGAATATTAATAGCATCTATAAAAAAAACTGGAAAATTATTTTATTCAACTGAGCTATTATTCCGTTGAGGAATATTTTGATATGTTGTCCGACATTTTTCTATGTTGTCGAATATAAAATGTTTTTGCCAAACATTATTTCTGGTTACCTCTATATTATCGTTCTATCTATAAAGGTTATTGTACCATGCGGGTGGTAACTACCAGTACTATTTCACATGCTGTAAGACATCTAGAAATTAATTATATCATTCATAGTTCAAATATTGCAATACAATTTCCATGAATCGATATCCTTCAGCGCTATCAAATACAACCGCAGAAGATAAAACGTGCCATAGAAAGGTGACAGGTATGCTGTTTTCAAAAAAAATTCCATCTCGTTTATAACCTCATAAAAACGAATGGAATTTGTTTTCTCATCGAAAAGGTTCGACGAACGAATTCCTGTTTAGGATAAATATACCTTTATAGAATTTTGTGTAAAATGAGCTTTAGATATCGAACAATTGACTCCGAAAATACAACATGAGTATCGATAAGAAAATACCGGATATTTCAAAAGCTAAATAAGTTACCTATATTGTCCCTGTAAATGTCTACAGATTATATACTATGTTCCACTGCACTTGAAATTCCAATTAATAAATTCGATACAAAAGGGGAATTCTTCAGCGATAAGGACCGTCTACGTACCCTACGCCAATATTGAGCAGTGGCGCCAGAATGGCAGGAAGTGCATTTACCCCTTACCAGGCGAGACAGTGACCAACCGGAAGGGTAAAAATAGAAAATTGCACTGCACATTATTCCCGTTTTATTTGAAGAGGTAAGGAAACTTACCATTTGTATTTGTGGTTAAAGTCAAACCAACGCAGCACATTTCCTATAAAAATATTTTTTATCTATTTGTGGACATTATATTGCATGTTATCAGACAGGTTTTCCCCTTTTTTTTATGTATAATCCTTTGATAATAACTAAATTATTGTTTGCTTTCAACTACAGTCAGCAATAATCAAAATATTTATTTTGGATTCCTCGTTGTACTTTTACAGATTACACACCACTTTTTATAAAAACAAGGGAAATATTAGCTCGCTTGTATAAACCACATGTATATATCGAATGATAATATATTATATTACATTTTGGTTTATAGAGTGGCTCTCAACTCACTTCTTTGTCTTTCTCCGTTTTAAAAAAACCAAGAATGGCACGGAGAACCAGCAGTAATGATAAACACTGTTTTTTTAACGTACACTAACTTTTGCAACAATTAGGAAAAAAACGAAAGCAACGTTTGAATAAAAATCAAACAATTAAAATGTTATGGCAAAGAGAGTGAGGTTAAAAAAATATTTAAGGAGTAATTCAATTGTAGCCACCGCGGTCCTACTATCTTAATTTTAATCAACATATTAAAAAAAATTTAAATCCTAAATGAACATTATTTTATCCGGTTAGAAATTATTAAAATTTAGATATACTTTTACGTTTATATATAATAATAACATTATTAAATTTAATATCACGTAATAAAATACTTTTTTTAATAAAAACTGTAGATTGCTCTGGAAGCGTGTACAAAGACTTTGCGGTTTTATATGCCGCTAGCCATCTAGTTAATATTTAAATTGAATATTTTTTATAACCTGTGATCTTGGCCTTGTAATTTTTGTTTCGATTCTATGGTACGGGCGATTATTTTGAATAAATGCTCTGCGTTAATTCACAAACTAGTACAGAAGCATACATTATTCATTCTGGTTACAATCTATCAATTTGTCGTGGAAAAAAACAATGTGTACAAGTATCGATATATTAGTTGAGGTCTGGAAGCGTATCAAACATTTCAAGTTTAAATTGTTCTATCATCCCTCGTACTGATCACATGACCAACCCAATTTCAGTTGCCTGGCGATAACTTTAGTAGACAATATCAACACCGGTTTTGGTTACGTGTAGGTTTTCATTCCTTACATAATTACACCCTATTGATTTTTAGTACCAAAAAAATTTGGAAATGAAAGTTTTATGTCTTCAAACATTTATATCATGTACAAGTTATTTAATGTTTCACAGAACGTATAACCATGTAACTGTACTAAAATGTTGATGGTCACTGATACTATACTTTTTTTATGATAATGGCAGAACTATCTAACTGATTATACTTGTTTCAGTGGGTTGAATTTTCAAGATTTGATGGTTCGTCAAGGTGCCATCGACTCTCCTCCAAAGTGTCCATTTATCTTAGGTTTTGAATGTGCTGGTGAGATTGAACAAGTGGGTGAAGGAGTGGAAAACTTTGCTGTAAGTATTATTGTCTAAAATAAAGGTACGAAAATCTATAATTATCTCCTTTTCATATTTCAGATTGGAGACAATGTAGTAGCTTTACCAGAATATAGAGCCTGGGCTGAATTAGTATCGGTACCGGCAAAACATGTGTACAAATTACCTACTGGTGTGTCCCATTTGGATGCCGTTACCATCACAATGAATTATACTGTTGCCTATATTTTACTGTTCGAGCTTTCTGGTTTAACTCAGGGAAAATCCATTTTAGTGCACTCAGTAGGAGGTGGAGTGGTAAGTTATGTTTTTATTTTTCTCAGTATAAAATGTGTTTCCATATATACTTTCGTAGCAGACATTGCTCTAAATTTCAGCTCAAAATTCCTATTATTTTGGACTATATGATTTTTTGACTTAGAACGTGTATTTGTTGCCGAAACGCTAACTTATATTTTGCATTTTAAAATATTCAAAATCGATACGAAGTCTTTTTCGGAACTTTTATATTTGGACTAATTCGACCATGTAGATTCAGAAAATGATTATAAAAATTCCTGAAAAGCTAAGCTAATTTTACTCTTCATTTTCGGGTCATCCTGTATACACAATTTTATAGATACGATTCTTCTGATTTTTTTCCATATTCTATCACTATCTAGGAATAAGGATCTCAATTTTCAGTTAAAAATTCTTATTATTCGAGTATAGGTACCCATTTTTAAAATTTTCAAAATTTCAAAATCTGAACTGAGTACTCTCCTACACTTTTAAATATGAAAATCCACTAATTCGATCCCGTAAATTCCGAAAACTGCTATTAAAATTTTCTAAAGCCTTCATTAAAAATGCTAATTTTTCCGAAAATGTTTACTCCTTACTTTCGGGTAGCCCAGTATACAAAATTTGTTAGATACTATTCTGGCTTTTTTCCATATCCTATCACTACCTGAATCGTAATTTTGATGACAAAAGAATGAACTATAACTGATGTATTCTTTTGCTAACAACTTTAGATTTTTATAAAGAATAACCTTTTTGTCGTAAAATTCATAACAATAAAATGTCCCAAATGAAACAAGATATTGAGGAAAAACTTGTTTGTGCAATCCTTGATCTTGAATATCTTGACTTGTCAATTTATAAAATGTCAAAACGAAAGATTTATACAAGTTTATTAATATTTTCATTTCGGGGCTTACCCTTATCTGACAAAAATCCCTGTATACAACTCACCCGATCTCTCTAGTCTCTACATCATAAAATCATTTCACGCACCAACCGTCCCTAAAGGTTACTCTTTCATTTTTTAAGTCTGCAAAATATTTCCGATCCGAAGTTTCGGAATTAACTTCATTACATTTTTCCTCAAATCGTGCGGTATAGAAAATCACAACTTTATACTTTTTTTATCGATATATTTATAAAAAGAGTTTAGTTAAAACCAAATTTCTACCCATGAAAAACTCTGAATCGAAATTAGGTCCTTAACCCTATGTCGGGGCCCAGCAACAAGTTGACGGGGGTTGTCTGAACAGTTCAAGGCGCCGCGACGGCTGCTAACGGCGTCCTCGAGTCTGGTCCGCAGCGACATCGTGTCGAAATAATGTATGAGTACATGGGGTAACGAATTCTTCCCCTAGAAAACGATGACTAGTAGGAGAGTTTAAAAAGAGTTGTCTGGAAAACGTCACTTGTTAATGGAAATTGAATTAAGAAAATTTTCTTCTCGAAACAGACACATCTGTGAATAATATATGCAGGGAATCCAACTTTTTATTGGCATTATTATAGCACTATGAAAATTCCCGTTTACCATATGCGTACGATAAAATTTTTGAAAGGAGTTTAGGAATTTGTGTTTTCACTTTTGTCGCCAGTAGCATGTCTGCCTATTCATTTTTTTATTAGAATCAGTTTCTCCCAATATATCTGTCGTTGTGGGGGGGACCTGGATTACGAAAACGGAGAAAATTACGTAAGGTTTTCAGGGGGGAAGGGATAAGATCAAAGTACATGTAAAAATATTAAATGTTCTTGGCCTATCAACAAATGAAAATTAATTTTTCTTCTTTTGCGAAACTTTTCCCATCGTTTTTGCAACTTCGATAATTATTCTTGGTAACTTTTGCAATTTTCATTTAAACTGAGTTGTCTAACCTCTTAAAATTTCAATTCCATCGATCGGTTGTGGTTAATTATAAGTTCCCTGTGATTCATTCGCTGTTTCTAGCTTATTATTATGTATCCATTCTACAGATTCCCTAAAATCAATTCTTCTCTGTGCAAATATATCAGATAATTTACTTTTTAAAGGTGTGAAAGAATATTTTAAAATTTTTCCAAATTATTGGAAAATATTCGCTTATCATGTCAAGCGATACTTCCTCTGGCGGTAAAATATTGAAGGTGAACATAATTATTATCCAATCAACTAAAAAAATATAAAAAATCTACTATACAATTTCTCCCCTGCAAAATTCTATCCATATGCTTCTAATAATTCATACCAACTTAGAGTTGTATCGATCTTTGTCCGGTGTGGGAGTTGGACTGACACCGAAAGTGGCGGGGATAGAAAATCGCCGCCGCCAACAATGAAATGAAATGAGAGGAGCTTATTCGCAAAGCTGCCATTTTCGACCGCTCGCTATGTAACGGTAGTGATATCACTGACAGAGGCGTTAAAGAGGGAAAGCCTTCTAGGCAAATACTAAAGGTGTTATGTAAGCAATGATAATATACAAAAATACTTGTAACAATTTTAGAAAAAGCGTCCAATGTACCAAACTCCATCTTAACTATTTATTCAGTTCTATCTATGGGAGCATCTATTCAACAAATGTGTTAAAAGTTGTTAGCTAATTAGTTAACTAACAAAATTTTATAGTGACCATGTAAATAGAATCTACTTATAACAAAACTCTACTTAATATCAGGAATCTACGTTTAAATCCTGATACATCCTCTGAAAGTGCCTTTTTTTATTTTCGGCTTAAAATTATAGCATTCTACTGAAATGGCTTTTTCCTGGAAAGAGCAGGATTAAGGATGATTGAAGACCTTGGAGTTTCAGAGTCTCGAGACGTTTCTTCTACTAGATTTATAAAAGAAGTATATTTTCGAAATTAAGAGGATTTTATATATTTTTTTCATCACTTTATCCTTATCAATCAATCAACCAGCAACAATCTCACACGTTAATTTGTGTAAATAAACGGTACTCTTAACACCAGAGTTCTTCTAGGAATTCGGGCTCAATTGAATGAAATCCTGAACTAATTATTGAACAAGACAGTTTGGTGCAGTCGAATTTATTTTATTTTATGTCGGTGACAAGGTCGCTTGTGCTGCCGGCCTAGCCCAGTTTGGTGAAGCTCCGCATGTATTGTGTAGGTCAGGTGATGTAGGATTTGAAATAAAAAGCAATGTCGGAAATGAAGACATTTATTCTGTTTACTTAAATGTATGACAATGCTGATGAGTATTTTTTAAATGTGTTTTAATAACAGTAGATGAAAATAACATTTCACAATAAAGAACAACTTCCCGATTGCAATTTAATTACCGTTTTTACGAGAGTGGACTGTATTTCATATAAATTGAATTCTTTTGTAATAGCACACTCGCGTCAACCGTAAATCCTTCCTTTTTCTTCCGTGCTCACATTATTGCAACTGACTATTAAGCGCAGGTACTTACAAACGTAGTTGTCATTATTGTGTGATTTTGTTGTAAAAACATTAAAATGGTCGAAATAAGTCGACCGTGTCTTGTATGACGAATCTAATTTTTGGAAGTAAAAAAAGCGATTATATTTTATATAAATTATAAACGGAAATTGTATTTCAATAGATTTCATATGAAAGATTGTTCGTCGATCCCAGAATTTGGTCTTCCTGTAATTGGGATCGAAAACAGAACAGATAATCCTAAATTGTCATTTCCCTATTTAAATATATAGTGTATGACCAGACTAGATATGTCATTTTGTAGTGGTATTTTTTGGAACTCTCCTGCTAAGTAAAAACTTGAATTTTTTAGGGTTTTAATTTAAGAACTTTTAGACTTTTGGTTTTCCAAATTTGATGCTGTTTTTCCAGAACCGTTTGGAAGATATAAGATTTTTAAAACAGTCGAAATTTAATGAGACCCTGTATAACTAAATGTAATAATGTAAAAGATCTCCCTCTGATATCCGGCACATCACTAACTTACCCTAAGCCACAACACTGTTTGTCTGTTTTTTTTTTCTAAAGATTTTGTATGATATTTTATCAGACAAAGAGATTATTAGTATTCGTTTCCGTTAAATAATTAAGTTCTATTTCTCACGACATATTTAATCGAGGTCTTCTTCAAACAAAAACAAATTTAATGAAATTCCACGACATAATTGGTTTCTGCGGCAGAATTAAACAACGTCTGAATTTCACTAATAGAAATAATGTGAAACTACACGATAACACCGGATTCGCATTATAAAAATATGTTAACTTGGAACATATATATACAGGTTTGTTCTTTTTGTAGGAATGTTCATTTGATTTGAATATTTCTTTTTCTATATTAAGTAAACATGGGTAAACGCTGTATGTAATATTGTCTCTGAATGTTCAGTTGTTGAAAAAAGTGTCTGTTGAAAGTAAAGCGGGAAAAAATAATTTGGTAGGTACCCATACTTAAATATACACGGTGTTTAGCCCGTTGTTTTCACAATATTTTTTTACACATTTTCAAAAGTGGTTGCCTCTCAAACTACTCATTTGATTTTGACGATTGTTTTGTGTGAATTGTTAGTCAGTTCTTTTGTAGTAATACCGAAGTAGACATTTTTTATGTATAGTTGAACTTGAGCACGTTATAGCTACAAAACACAATAACAAAATTATGATAGAATGTTTTTTTCATCCCTTTTTGAATTATGTAATTGAAAATGTCAAACATATGTTGTCAGAGGTCACACCCGAATTCCGGAAAACTTTTTTCTAAACGCCAGAGACGAAGACAGGAAAGCAATGTTGACGACAGAACGAACAATCGGAAGTGGTATTGATCGCATAGCTAGGCACATGGTATTAAAACAGTGGTGTATACATTTCCCAATGACTTTGTTCAGTAATAATATTTTTAAATCGAAAGTTCTTTTAAACAGTGGCGTTTTAATCACTGGATATATAATGTATTTAATAATAATTGTTTAAAAACAAAATTCTGATATTTACTTAATTATAAATTCCTGTAAATAATTGTCATTTCAGTAAAGTGTGTTATCAATAGATGTTGAAGATAATAGTTAAACACTATTATAACGAATTATCCTCAATAAAGGAAATATTAAGAATGCTCTATCCCCATATATAGCCAGAGAAGTAGGCGTTATAACAGTATTTGAATATTATCTTCAAATGCTTGTGAAACCATTTCTTGTTTCCTCATGTAGAAAATTAGTTCTTGCACTAATTTTTTTCTATTATTTTTTGAATTTCAGGGTCAAGCCATTGTGCAACTGGCAAAGACTATTCCAGATGTGACAATTTTTGGAGTGTGCTCCAAAGGTAAACATGAAGCGTTAAAAACTGCCGAATCGCCTATCGACCATTTATTAGAAAGAGGATCCGATTATACAAGTGAAATCAGAAAAATATCTCCGGAAGGTGTAGATATTGTTTTGGATTGTCTTTGCGGAGAAGAATGCAACAAGGGTTACAATTTGCTCAAACCTATGGGTAGATACATTCTCTATGGATCGTCAAACGTTGTCACGGGAGAGACGAAGAGCTTTTTCAGCGCTGCCAGATCTGTAAGTATTTTTGGAAAAGTGTTAAAACTATCAAATAATCAAATTTTATTGTTTTTCAGTGGTGGCAAGTTGACAAGATATCTCCATTGAAACTCTTCGATGAAAACCGCACTCTCTCTGGTTTTAATTTGAGACGTCTAATGTATAATCAACAAGGAGATCAGCATGTGCAGCAAACTGTTCAAAAAGTTTTCGAACTGTTCAAAGAGAAAAAGATCAAGCCTTTATTAGACTCCACTTGGGCTTTAGAAGACGTAAGTTTTGAACAGAAGTATTTACATGGAATTTACTTGTAATGTACTGTAAATATTGTTTAGGTTGCTGAAGCTATGCAGAAAATGCACGATCGTAAAAACGTTGGAAAGGTCATTCTGGACCCAAGTTTAGAACCAAAACCAAAGCCGGCTACTCCTGCGAAAGGCAAAAGTAAAGAAGACAAAAAGAAACAGTCTTCAGAGGAAAAGAAGGAACCAGAAGAGAAGAAGGAAGAAGCAGCTAAGGAGGAGAAAAAGGAGGAACCCGCTGCTAATGTTGATTCGGAAGGGGATTCAGCAGGTAAAAATATTTTGTTTTGTTTTTATTTGTTGGCTAACAGTAGGAGACATATTATTTTATAGTTTTGTCGATAATGGTAGTTCGTTCGCAGATATTTTATACTGTCTATATATTACTGAGTCTATCGTTTCTTTTCAGAATCCAAGAAGGAACCTTCGAGTTGAATTGCCACCTATACACAGGAGCTATCTTAAAAAAAAATTAAATATATGCTTACATTTTTGAAAATTTTTATCTATAGTTTTTAGTTTTTTATTACGGAAACATTGAATGCGACGGACAAAACGAAAGATCTCAAATATGTTACAGTAGCGATTTTAAACTATATATCTAAGCGAGAACTGTGTTATTTTTATCTTGACCAACGGTAAATATATCAATTATTTTTATAATTGTTTTCACATATGAATGGTGCTCATTTTTCCAGTAGATTTGAGAAATCTTTTTGATCCAGCTTTTGAAGACACATATCTGTGTACCAGACCAAAAAAATATGAAGCATTTTTGTAACAAATTATTTTTTCAAGCTAATTCACTTTTTATCATAGTTCGAGAGAAAGGAGGACAAATAAAATGTAAAAAAAAAGTAGCATTGTCCGGTATTTTTGCTATTAAGCTGTTATAAACGTTTTCTATGCATATCAAAACGCAGAAAATGGGTAAAATTTTCACACAATATTTATATCGATTAATTTGTAAATTTTAATGGCGAAGCAGTTGCTTATGAGATTATTTTTTTTTATAATATTGATTGTCCTAATGAATTTTTTTTATATATAATTGTGTTTTGTTTTAAGAATGTTTTTTTTATATTATGTTAAGCCATTGTAAAATATTCAAATTGGATTGTTTCTAACTTGAGTTTTTACCAATTTGATAATATATAACACACGTACCATTTAAAAGTGTGTTAATATGCTAAGAAATGCTTAAATATTTATGTAAATGTAAGACTGATGTGTTATTGCTAAAGCTATTATTTAGATGGCCGTAAAATTAAATTGTATAAATGCCATAAGGGTTTTATTTTCCAAAAACTATTAATTTTATCCCTTCCTTACGTGTAAATACCATCATTGTACCATCTTTTTCTTGAAGCCTTTCAAGGCATTTTCGACACTCTGTAACTTCGTTGTGGATGAAGCCTGTTTAATACTCGGAATTACTTTTTTGTTTCCAATTAACTTGGAATTGAGTTCGACGAGGCGAGATTATTTTTTTCAGAATAATTGATGAGACCGAGGCAAGATTTTATCTTTTAACTCTTAAATTAACCTCTCCCGACGTTTCGCCTCCATAAACTGTATATTTTGAGTACTTAATTTTCCTACTAGTAAACTATAGAGCTGTTTTATAATTACGGATACATAATATCCAACAATTCTCACGATAATTATATTCATCTAATACTATTCTTATTAAATTTAGGAAAGTACTACCTCCTTTTTGACGTGGTAGATAATGTAAAAGTTTTCAAGTTCGATAAATCTCGGAAACGAATAATTTTCGAGAAATTATTTTAAAACTGATTCAATGCGTCTGTATCTTATCCATTATCTTATCGAAAATGATGCGATGTAATTTTTAAATTGATTAATTTACTTTCTAAATAAACTCGAACAAGATATTTTTGTACACAATATGAATGGTAATTTACCAAAATGAGAAACCTTTGGATCATATGTTTAAGTATATTTTTAACAGGTAAGTGTTACGATTTTTTCTAATCAGATGGGTTTTTTAAATCTCACTATGTTTAAATTTGTATAGGTACTTTGGAGTTTATTTAGAACTATTATAAATTCTTGATATAGTGAAAAAAGTTATCCATATCCTTTGTTTATATTGATTAGGAACTTTTGCATTATTTTCAATGTCATGCAAGATTGATTTTTTTAATAAATATGGCTTCATCTATTGTTTTGGCTAGAAAAACATGTTTTGATTTATCTTGATGTTATAATAAAACGTAACTAGATTACACATACTTATTTATTTCCGTTTTTCAAGTAGGTACTTTTTTTAATAACCAAGATCCTTAGTACTCAACACGTCACTCTTACTCAATGCATTTACTCATATAACATTTTTCTAATAAAAAATAAGATTTATTTTCTTCTAGTCATCCTGTAGATTATTTTTATTTAGTTTTCAACATTGCTAAAGGAAATATAAAAAATGAAACTACCTTAACTAGACACCAAAAGAATTGTGATGTTTTATAAATTTGAGTGAAATTGCCTTTGCATATTATACAATTAAACGTTATTATCGGTGAGTATTTATATGATTTCAGAAATTAGTGAAACAAGTATTAGTAATTCTCTTGAATCAGCTACATATTTAGAAGATGCAGAAACTACAATTGCTTCAACAGATAATACATCTACTATAAGTACCTCAATGACTACTATACCTTCTACTGATGCCTCAACTATCACTCCATTACCTACTTCAATGTCAACAAGCATTACAACACCTACAACCACTGATTCAATGGACACTACATCTCCAATCACTGATTCAACGGACATTACAACTCCTATAACCACTGAAACATCGGGCATTACAACACCTACAACCACTGATTCTACAGACATTACAACTCCTATAACCACTGAAACATCGGGCATTACATCACCTACAACCACTGATTCTACAGACATTACAACACCTACAAACACTGATTCAACAGACATTACAACACCTACAACCACTGATTCCACGGATATTACAACACCTACAACCACTGATTCTACAGACATTACAACACCTACAAACACTGATTCAACAGACATTACCACACCTACAACCACTGATTCCAAGGATATTACAACACCTTCAAACACTGATTCAACAGATGTTACAACACCTACAACCACTGATTCCACGGATATTACAACACCTACAAACACGGATTCAACAGACATTACAACACCTACTATCACTGATTCAACAGACATTACAACACCTACAATCCCTGATTCAACAGACATTACAACACCTACAACCACTGATTCAACAGACATTACATCTACAACCACAGAGTCAGTTACCACTACAACTTCTATTACTGAAAGTACAACAACAACGCCAAGACCATACTTTTTGGGATCAGAAAATATTACTTGGAATCCAAGATATGCTGAAGATTTGATTGTAACCACTGATGAAGGATACAAAATTGCTGTTACTATAAAAGACTGCAATTTTGAAGAAAATGAATTCGTCACATTTTTCACTGGTAAGGAAACTCATATTTTACATGAACAAGAGTAGATTTAAATGCTCTATTACATTTTATTGAATACTATACTTAAATAAATTTTATAGAGCAACTATTACCAAAAATGTAGCATCTGCAAGTTTCAGAAAATTCATAATACTCTGAAAGAAATGTCAAACTCAGACTCCTATAATGCAGTCAAGGTGTTAAATAATTTCCTTTTCCAAAAGACATTGAAAGTTTTTGGACCAACTAATAATACACTTATTAGTTTCAATACAAATGGACACCATCATAAAAAAAATATTAATATATTTCTTTCACATAATTTACAAGTACAATTTTATAAGTTCATCACTAACAGCAGATGGAGTTAAAATACCTAGATCTGTAAATAAAAGGGTTAAATATGAAGGGGGAGTATAATCAACCAATGGATGTCTTTCTTTCAAGTTACATTTTGCTCTTACTTCAGAAGTATATTTATATTCTTCAGGTAAATCCTGCTGACCTAGTGGAAATAGCCTTGAAAATTTAAAACTTTCAGTCAGTACGTAAAATGGTTTTTTCATTTCTTTAGCACATACTGCCATTGTGTAACTACCAACTTTGTTAACTATGCCGCCACTCTCTACAACTCCTTCAGCTCCTACCATAATGAAATTAACTTGTTCCATAATGTATCCAATAGCGGAGTCTAATATTAAAGTACAAGGTATACCTTCTGCTTTTAAATCTTTTGCCATTCTTGCACCACTATTATCAGGAGCTGATATGGTTACAAAAACTTCAAATTTCTTGTTCTGTTTATGTGCCTTACGTAGTGTTTGCAACACTACTCTTGATCTCGAGTGGGTTAAAACTTTTGAACCATCTTCTATGAAATTGGCAGCTAATTTTACAATTTTACCTCTAGCTTCGTCCAATTTATTGATGAAAAGATGTCCTCTATCTAACATAATTTTTTTGCACTTTCCAAAATCTCTTGTGTCAAGAGCTGCTAACGTAATAAAACGTAAAAACAATTCACACCCAGAGTTAATAGCTGCTACTGTGTAGTTTGAATTTTTCATTTCCTGAATAGCATTTTTTAAGTTGGTTTCCAGTTCTTGCACAGTTTCGGACTTCGAACGCTTAATTATTTCCATTAAAGATCTAATTGCAGCTACTCCCACAGAAACATCTTCATCTTCCTTTATTATTTTGCAAAAATAATCTCGAATATCTGTATTCGTCGTCATCATTAATTTTCTTAAATTATGTTCAGAAAAATTACAGCTTACTTCAAATCATAACGTAAAATATTATTAATTTCACATCGTAGATAACATAACCTGACATAACCTAATATTATTTTGAATTATCTCTTCTTTTTTTGTATTTTATCATAGATAATGTATCCTATATCTGGCCACTACCTTGGTAAATCAAACTAAATTAAATAATAATCAAGATGTGCTTTTTCATGATTTCACTATTCAAGTAATATTAACTGCAAATATTGCGTAAATTTCAATTTGCAACAGAGCAAAATTTCTGACAGCAGCACCATGTAATTTATATTTTGTTGTGATTGACTTGTAAAACCTGATAATTTTTTTAACTCTTGTTTTTATAAGAGAAATTTACTTAAATATTATAAATTATATTTTCAGACTATGCTAATGAAACTGTAATGATAGCACGATACGTAATTCAAAATACATCTGTGTTCTGGAACAGGAATATACTTTATGCTCATTTCAATGGCACTTCAGCAAGTAACTTAACAGTAATTTTTAGTAAAATGGGTAAGTTAATTCTATACTAATATCAGTTATAAATACGAATATATTTGTTCATACTATATTATGTGGTTCCTTCTCGTTTTTTTTCAAATTACGTAAACGTTTATGCAGTAGAGAATTAGTTATAATGTAGTGCCATCTACATCTTACTATGTTAACTAATATATCGCATATCATGTAGAAATCTACATTTTGTGCATTGCCTCAAAAATTAAGTAAGTAGATGGCGAAACACTAATTACTGTCTCACAATGCCTATTCTTCTACTTTAGACACCCTCTACCATCGCTCATATGCGTTAAGTTAAGCTAATTTAATATCATTTTTCTGAGAAAGTTGGCAAAAAATACGGGAAGGTTTTGATCTATTATGTTTTGTAAATGGTGGCGCTGTCTAGTGATTAGTGTCTAAAGTAGAAAAGTAGGCATTGTGAAAAGGGAGAAATCTACAAGCCTGACATTATCTCAAAAAATAATTAAGTGAAATCGTTGATTGCGAATTTTCATTCAACGGTGAAATGTAGATTGCCATTTGGGACACACTAATTATTTTCTCACAATGCCTATTTTTCTACTTGAGAAACGCTCTACCATCGAGCATGTGTCTGACAGTAATTAAATAACATTCTTCTGAAAAATCGGCAGATAATACGAGAAGGTTGTGATCTTAACCAATATCTATTATGGTTTATAGGAGAAGAGATTACAACGACTACAACAGAAATAACAACAACTACCGAATTTCTACCAACACCTACTGCCAACGATTCATATGAATTGGGTGTACATTTAACCGGTCTGGATCCGTATCAATACCGAGATCCGAATATACTATTGGCATTTGAAGAAATGATATCCAGTATGGCTCGAGAGTATTGCCAAAATAATAATTTTGAATTGATAGACGAGATAACGTGAGTATGAAGTAATCTAAAAATAATTAGCCTAAAACAACATTTTCTTGCCTTATTTCGTTATATTCAACATCTATTTTTTCTTTTTAGTACAAACAACGTCAAAATAACTGAAATTATTCGATGCAATAATAGTTGGCCCACTTGCAATCCTTGTGTTAAAGTTATTTTTGCTGTACCAATAAATATGAAAGAAAATAGTTTTTGGAGCGGCTACCAATTAAATTCAGTAAATCTTCAAATAATGTGGGACACATATTCACAAAGTTATCTCGGTATGGGAATCAGTACGTGTGAACAGCCGAATATAAATAGTTGGATTAAATGGAATATAATTGGGATTTCCATTGTCACAGGAGTAATCTTGATATTTTTACTGATTTTACGATATTATATCAACAAATTGGCTAAAGGTGCAGGGTAAGTAAATGTACTTTTAATATTATGTTTAGGTCCCCAAACATTTCCTGTTTCCCTAAAATGTATACCTCAAACCCTACTTCTTTAATTAGCGCTCGACGTCTGACTATTACTCACTTCCAGTCCCTCACCAAGGCGTCAAATCACTAGTCAATTATTATCCCATCTTTATAACTTTTGATTCCGATATTTCAATACTAGTGCCATTTGAAATGATCATCCTGTATAATGAGTATGTGCCGTAACAAGTGTTTAAATTATTTATTATGTTCAATAGAAAATCAAACATGCTGATGAACGACGTAGCTCCAGTTGCATTAAACGACGAAAGAGTCGCCGAAGATGAATTACCTCCGCACTATCTTCAAGAAATGCCAAAATTATTTGACAATGCATATCCGATGTACAATCCCGATGGCTGAGATATATGCATTATTTGGTTTTCTTATAATTTTGTTAGTAGCTAAGAGCTTCTCACATTTATGTATATTTTTAGTTGTCATTGAATACATTTTTATGAAATATAAAAGTTTTTTAATAGCCTATTTTTGTGTTAAAAAACTGGAAACCTTCTCCCCCAAAGATACCACCAATAAATTAATTGCGACATAGGTGGCTAACATAAATATCTTGTGGAGAATATGACCCCAGGCAAGCGAATCGACAGTTACTAACAAAAGCAAGGAGCGTCTAAATGCACCTCTCTTCACCAACGTTGCCAAGGGAAGTCACAGTATAACCATTCCATTCACCCTTCCCCATCTTTATAACTTCCTCAATCATTTACATTTACATTTACACGCTTCTACAAAAGCAAGTATCTATAGTTAACACTGAAAGGTTAACCGAAGATGTTCTGAAGTTTTCAGTCCTCAACAACTAAATGAAAATACTGAAAACGCAAACGATCGGTACTAACGAGTTACGGATGGGTGTAGACCTGAAATGGACAAGCAAAGTCCCAGTGAACATTTGGCCAACACAAAACCTTCAGCCCAGTTACTGCGTTATCTCAAACTTAAAAAGGCGATAACTTTGTTATTTTTAGAGAGAATTACAAATAGGAATCCATAAAAAAAACTCAAAAATAAGCGAATGAAATGTAATGTTAGTAGATAATCAAAGCAGGTTCTGGACCACCAAGGGTTTCCCAGGTTTGGATTACAATCCCCTTTGATTATCTACTAATGTTAAAACAAACAATTTAACATAATCTAGAAACACATATTATAAAAATGAGATAATAAAAAAATTCTCTTATAAACTATCAATTTCGCGTTAAATAAAATCACAGGACTAGTCTTTCAACGGTAGAATTACCGATTGTGTTTCGTTTTACCTGCCAATAACTATCGATGCTTTGCACTTGTGTAAGACTTCTTAAAAAATCTTCATCGTGTGTAATTATTAACAATTGGAAATTAGACTGGTGCTCCCTGCTGTTTATAAGTTCGGAGAGGGCGTCACTTAAGCTCGATATATTTGCTTTGTCGAGATTTGTTGTCGGCTCATCTAAAGCCAGTATTCCACAATGAGAGGTAAAAGTTTCTGCTATAGCCAGACGGATTACCAGACATGCAAGAACCTTAAAAAATATAAATAATTATTATTGTTTGGTTTAATAACGGTTTGACAGACAATCCTATACCTTTTGACCGGCACTACAGCGTCCCCGCATATCAAGTTCTATGCTATTTTTCACTTGAACAACTTTGTATTCGTAAACTCTACGTCTGCCACCAGGTCCAGTTGTTTTTATCTCATCCGTTTTTATTTCTATATAGTCGATATCGTTTCCTCTACAAAATTAATGTCAATATTTAAAATAATAAAACAATCTAAACCTACCTATAAATAGTTCTCCATAAGCTTTTAGTCAACTGATTAATCTGAATCATCCTTTCTTCATGGAATTTGAGTACAGATCCTTCTAGAATGGTTGCATACTGTTTTAAATCTTCTATAGTAACCATATTGAGTGTGTAAAAATAATAGAATTTTTTGTAATTAGTATTAGCCGTTCTATAGTCCGGTCTCATCAACTCCTCTTCTAGTTCTTCGATTTGAGCTTGTATTTCTTCCATTTGACCGTTAAGAGTATTTATTCCTTTTTGTTTTTTGCTTATTTGTATAGTTTGTTTTTGTTTTTCCTCGAAAATTTGTCGATAATTATATCCTCCCATTTTTTGTTTAATTTTTTGGATGTCAGTTTCTATTGATTCCTCTGTTTTCCGTATTTCTCGCAGTCTTGCATTGTCTGTTAAATTACGGAAGTGACTTTCTCTTTTTGCTAACGCTTCCCTCTTTTGGCTGATAGATTCTGATGTGTCACTTTTATTTTTCTCTAAATCGCTCACTTTTACTTTTAGTTCAGCCAATTCTTCGATGCATTTGTCCAAATTTTCATTAATTTTCTTTCTCTCATGTTCTAGTGTAATTTTCTGTAGTTTATGGATGTCACTTAATGCGTTTTGATTGGCTAAAAGTTTATTTCTAGCTTTTTCCTTTATTTCCATATTTGTTTTGGTTATTTTATTTTTATTATCGATGGATTCTTTTAGTTCATTCCTCTGAGACGCAAGACTTATTGTTAATTCTTCTATGTCTGATTGTAATCCTACTAATTTATCTTTATATTCTTTATTTTGTATCTCCAACAACGGTTTCTCTTGAACCAATTTTTGAATATCAATTTGCCTCTGAACTTCAGTTTGAATTTTCTTATTGAGATCTTGACATCTATCTCTATGTTGTTCCAGTAAAGTTTTGGTGGTATCATATCTAAAATTGGTAAGATTACAATTGTGATTCTACCGTAAACATTAGAAATAAAAATATAAAAACATTGTGGCTGAATTCCCCATAAGAAAACACACTAAACAATATATAATTAACACTTTTAAGAATATGAAAAATTATTTCTTTCAATTATGAGAGTGAAAACCGTTAAGTCTATAATAATGGGTACATTTAAATACAATGAAAGAATATGGAAAAAAATCAGTGAAGATGTATCATATTACTCACTTGCGTTTTGTATTACTAATGTCCCCTTTAACAACATCAATTTCCATTTCAGTTTCTTGTCTGGATCGATTGGAAGCGACTTTTTCTATGCTTCCTTCCAGATCTCTAATAGTATCATTAGCTGTTGAAATGTCAGTTTGATATTGATCAAAAAGTGTGGCATCTGTTATTAAATTCTTACATATTTCAATTAGTTGACGGGGTTTCTCCAAACTAGCTTTTTCGGCTAAAAAATTACAATGTACATAAACTTTTTATATAAACTGTAATAATAATTACCTGCTAATTCCATCGATTTGTCTTCAAATTGCTCAGTAAGTGAACTAATTTCTGATTCCAATTTGGGTATCTTAGTATTTGACAATGTTTCTATTTCATTGTTAACAGCATTCATTCTTTGTAGTTCATTGTAGTATTCTTCTTCCTTTTTAAATTCCACTTCAACTTGAGCTAGATCAGATGGGATTTTATCGATTTTTCCTCTCAAGTCTCGAATTATTTGTGGCAACGCTGGTAAGTTATTTTTAAAATCAGTTTTGCATACTGGGCAACATTTATGTGAATCTAATGTTCCTACAAATGCTTCATACATTATTTTTGCTGCTGAATAATGCCCTCTATCTTTCTGCAGTTTTTCCTTCTTTTTATAGCTTTCATTCAAAGCCGTTGAGAAATCTTTTCCTTTGCACAAATCAAACATTTTTCGTTTGTTTGCGGATAATTCTGCAAAAAATAACAAATTTATTGTTTCAATCCATACTATGTGAAGTCGAACACAACTAACTAAGAAATCAAACATAAATAACATAAGAAGAACGTATTACGTACCTTGCTTATTGGTTTTAAGCATAGATTTGTTAAATTCTAAAGTTGTCTCTAAATTCACCAAATCTTTCTCCATCTTGTTGACAGAATTTGTATATCTGCTAAATTTCATATCTTGATTAGTTTGAATATCCAAGACATATTTTTTCAAATTTTTTTCTGGAATATCTTTATCGAACAATTTTATTAAATTTTGAGAATGTTTGGAGTGTATCTTTTTTATATGGCTCTGTTTTTGGATAACTATAGATTTTTCGTTATCTATTTTTTGTTCCAAAACATAATTTCTTTGTAACACTCTATTTTCTCTCTCTAATTTTTCATAATATTGTTCTTTACTATCTATTACATCTTTCAGTTCTTGTATCTCTTGTAACTTTTGGTTTTCATTGAATGAATTTTTCAATTTTGTATGTGTAGACTGGAGAGTCTCAATTTTATCGGTAATAGTTTTAAGTTGAGAGTCTGAAGTATCAAGTTCTTCTAGCTTATACTGAATTTCGCTCAATTTTTTTCTACAATCCTGTGTAGCAGTGGTTTTGGAATCAATTAATTGCTCACTTTTGGCATTATTTTCTCGTAATTTATCAATTTTTTTCTGCAGTTCATTTTCTTCAGAATTTTTTTCTTTTTGTAGCTCATTAAATTTATTTTCCTGGGTTTTCAAAGCATTAGCAAGTTCCCCAAGTAAACCTTCTTGGTCACCAAAATCTTCAATATTCAATTCCATTTTAAGTTTATCTGTAAGAACCTGCATTTCTTCCAATTTTGTTTTATATTGTTTTTGTTCTTCTTTCATTTGGCCTATTGTAACTTGTTTATACTGGATGTTTAGACTTTCATTTTCTAGCTTTTTATTGATATCAATGACATTTTTTTCCAATTTTTTAATAACAGCTTCTTCAGAGACTTGTTCATCTTTGAAAGAGTTTATTTTGATATTCAATTCATCATCTGTTCCCTCAAAAATGTATGAAATGTCTTTCTGTAGCGTTCGTTGTTGATTGACAAGACCTGAAAGTTAAACAAATCAAAGTAATATAATATGGTTTAGTTCTTCCAAAGTTAATGTAATGGCCCATATTTTTAATCCCTTTGAAGGAAAAAGCCGCCCAATGGCGTGCATATAAATTTTTTATAAATTCGAATATTGTGAAATAATGTTAATCTACTATATCAATTTGAATGAAAAAAAATAACCTGCCTACAAAATTCATAAAATTTGTAATACAATAATAAAGCGCATTCCTTTAGAACAGGGGGAGTATCTAAAGAACAGTTTTTTGTATCGTCAACCCAACCATATTTTAAAGGTGGGTGTATATCCTCATACAGTTTTAATTAAAATATAATTACCATTACTACTATTTTCTTACATATTAAGTTAAAATGTATTTTATTTTATATATTTATTCATGTAATAAAACCGTAAGGATTGTTTAAATAACAAATAAATGAATAAACACTTGACAACATCATGCGTATCAAACCAAGTTTCGTCTAAATAAATTATAGTTCTATTTGAATCACGGTACCCTTTTATTTTGCGCAAATACTCCTGTCTAAGCTCAGCGATACGCCGAGATTCCATTATTACCATTCGATTATCTAACTTCTTATATTTATTTTTTCTTATTTTCTTCGGGAATCAAACCACAATAATGTTTTTTTATTTTTTATTTCGACGTTTCGGTAGCGTTCCAGCTACCGTTGTCAAGATTAACTATTTATAGTATAAAAATAATTTTTTGGTCCCTATATAGAAGATATTCTTATATTTAAATCCACAATTCAATAATCCCGCGCATTATCTTGGACTGTTGTTTCAAATGGTCTCCAAAATCCCATTCTAATTAATTATATTATAAAACTTACCCTAACGTCTACGAACAAATGAATATTATATTAATATCAATTCACTGACGCGACCTAACCACTACACCATCAAAAAGGTATTATATTAATGATACCTTTCTACACTAGATCACCTACACTTTCCTATAAATACCTATAACAATTCACTAAACTCACTCAACCAAGAAATAGATATTATATAAAATATTTTTTTAAAACAAAATTCACACCCGACACTGAATGATACTAATGGATTATAAGCCGAGCCACAACACAACCCCCCCGAACACCCTCAAGACCATAGAATTTTTTCTGCTAAAATCGTAATTCGGAGTATACTTCGGTTATTTCGTTATATTACGATGAATACTGCAGTTGATGATTGGTTATTTCGAAGTCTTGACTGCACGTGCAACTACGTTGCCAACTCTTCAAAATTTTCTTAAATATAGTAACATATAAAAAGTGGTTTTAATTAATTTTTCTTTTTTCAGTAATTTCAAGCGACTTATTTTAATGTTTACTAATAAATTTACATTATGTATTTTTTAAAGAATACTTCCAAACTAGCTTTCTCATAACATCACGAGCTAACAGTTTACTGAAGTAAGAGGAACACTTGTGTAGCGAGCCTAACAATTTTAGAAAATATATCTGACAACATTGCTTTATTTTATGGACATTACACTGACAAAAGTTAGAGTATAACAAAAGTAGCGGTGTGAAGACAGCTGCGAGACTTGGCTGGCTAAAGCTCCGACCGCACCCGAACGTTCAGTGGCGTGCGTACTTAAAAAAATGGTTAGGTTAGGTTTCGAAATTTATAAAATATCATTTTTCATTAATTAAGAAAACGACTGTCAAGATAAAATTAGGTCAGGCAGCTTACTTTCAATGTATACTAACGTGTTTTAGTAAAATAATTCCTTGCTCAAGGGGATAGCAGGGTCGTATTACGCAAAATAGGAAATTTAGAAAATATCATTTTTCATTAATTTAGCAAACGACTGTCAAGATGAAATTCGGTCAGGCAGCTTACTTTCGATGTATACTAACGTCGTTTGCTAAATTAATGAAAAATTACATTTTTTAAATTTCCTATTTTGCGTAATACGACCCTGCTATCCACTGGAGCAAGGAATTATTTTACTAAAACACGTTAGTATACATCGAAAGTAAGCTGCCTGACCGAATTTCATCTTGACAGTCGTTTGCTAAATTAATGAAAAATGATATTTTCTAAATTTCCTATTTTGCGTAATACGACCCTGCTATCCCCTTGAGCAAGGAATTATTTTACTAAATCACGTCAGTATACGTTGAAAGTAAGCTGCCTGAAGATATTTCATCTTGACAGTCGTTTGCGAAATAGACAGCCTAAGTCTGACGTCACAACTGTGGGCGGAGGCTATTACGGTTCCAAACAAACTCTCTTTCTATGTAAAAGTCCCATAAGGAATTTTTTATTTAGTGTTTTCAACGTTATAAAGGCAAAATAAGACATCTAGTTTCCATATTGTGTTAGAGGAACGTGCCGTTTAAGTGATTTTGTATAGCTTTTTGCCAAGGTGAGTTGATTCAATTACTAAATTCAGTTGAAAACATTTTGAGGTTATGTTGGTTATGTTTTGGTGATAGGTTTTTGGATAATTTCTACTATGTATATTATTATTTAGTGTGTGACTTTAACTGAATATATTTTTATGGCTTTTAAGACACTATGGTAATGTGCCTTGTGCTAACAAAATCATTAATACGTTAGTTCACTGTATAATATTGAAAAAGGCAATGTCATACCTATAACGACATCGTACGATTTATTTTTCATGCTAGCACTTCTCCCCTTATGATCATCAAATCAGAATCAAGTTCCATTTTCTTTACGTGATTGGATTCTAGAGCATTTTCACCCTTCTTCATAATTTTGTTACCGCCTAAGAAATCATTGATGCTTGAAAGGTTTAAGACATGTTTTGAAGCCATCTGAAGATAATAGAATATAGAAATCAAGAATACAGAATACAGTTTAGATGGTTTCAAATAAAATAAAATAGCCAACATAACCTCAAAAAGTTTTCAACTTAATTCAGTAATTAAATTAACTGACCCTGGCAAAAACCTTTACAAAATCACTTAAAAGGCACGTTCCTCTAAAACAATATGGAAACTAGATGTCTTATTTTGCCTTTATAACGTTGAAAACACTGAATAAAAAATTCCTTATGGGACTTTTACATTGAAAGAGAGTTTGTTTGGAACCAGTCCAGGCTCCGCCCACAGTTGTGACGTAAGCACTTAGGCTGTCTATTAATCAAAAATGACATTTGTAAAATTTCCTATTTTGCATAATACGACCCTGCTATCCACTGGAGTAAGGAATTATTTTACTAAATCACGTCAGTATACATCGAAAGTAAGCTGCCTGAGCATATGTCATCTTGACAGTCGTTTGCTAAATTAATAGAATAGAATAGAAATTTATTCAGTTTAGTTTAGTTTTAATATAAATAAAGAAAAACCTAAGAACTAAGTTTACTAAACTGTTAACCAGCACAATGGATTTTTTAAATCTGTGCATGCTGGTCTTTACTTACAATTTATAATTATAATATTATAATTTTAATAAACGTATACTCGTATATACTAAAGTAATAAGTCTGATAAATAAATATAACTATTCTGTACAAAATTGGTCTATATATATATGTCCCAATAAATTTATTTTTTAAAATCCAATCCTTGGTTTTTAATATTCTTGAAGGGTTTATTTCTAAGTGAACCAGGTAGGGCATTATAAATTCTAGGGCCAGTGTAGCTAATATGTCTCTGAGCCGCTGTATGTCTGACAAGGGATGTTGCTAGGTTACGCCTTGCAAAATTCCTTGTATTTAGTTGATGTAAAACTTCATTTCTGTAGTAGTGATTATTAATCATGAATCTTAATACTGATTTTATATACAACTGCTCTAGATTTAAGAGTTTGCTTTCCTGAAACAGTAGTTCTGTTGAAAATCTTTTATTTTTGAACATCATTAATTTAATTATATATTTTTGTGCTATTGATAAACTGTTCAATATGGTTTTTGATGCATTTCCCCAGACAATTATTGCATAATTTATGATAGATTCAACTAGTGAATAGTAAATCATTTTTAGTATATTTAAAGATAGAATGTTTCTGAGTTCAAAGAATTTATATATTAGTTTTCTAATTTTTTTTGTTATGTAGGTGACATGATTTTTCCAATTTTGGTTTTCATCAAGAAAAATTCCCAAGTATTTTATGCATTTTACCCTCTCTATACTAGTACAATTACAGTTTTTTAAATCATCAGTATTACAATCTGACCTATGTATTTTTAAATTTTGAGTATCAGGCAAAGATTTACGTGTTAACGCAAAAGTCATGAACTTAGTCTTCTCTATATTAAGCGAAAGCAAACTATGGTCGAGCCAATTTTTTATTTTTGAAGCAGAATTTTCAGCCTTTCTGATAGCAAGTTCCCATGTTTTATCTTTAACTATTGCAGCAGTGTCATCGGCAAAGCAAAACACTGCTCCCTCATCAATAATTGACAAAGCATCATTTATGTAAATGTTGAACAACAATGGGCCCAACACAGTTCCCTGTGGCACACCACACACCATCTCAAAAGGCTCACTTACACTGTTTCCAATTTTAACACATTGCATTCTGTTACTTAAATATGATCTCAGAAGGTTAGGTAACACCTATCTTGTAGAGCCTTTCAAGAAGTATATGATGCGCCACAGTGTCAAAAGCTTTTTTCAAATCTAGGAAAATGCCGACTGTAATTTGATTTGTTGTCAAATTTTTTTCGTTGTGTCAGATAGGGACCAAAAATTTTTCATTCATTCATTATTAGTTAATCTTGACAACGGTAGCTGGAACGCTACCGAAACGTTGAAATAAAAAAAATAAAAAAACATTATTGTGGTTTGATTCCCAAGAAAATAAGAAAAAATTTATTTATGGTACTCTGATTCCAAAAAACAGTATACTTAGGTATGTTGAAATTATTGATGTCATGGATCTCTGACATTACAATAACATCAAACTGCTTGCCAATAGATTCAGTAAAAACTAGAAAATTGTCAAATTTTTTATAGATACTGCGAATGTTGACATGAATTACATTTAAGTCTGCTTCATTATCACTGAAGGAAGGAACTTGAGTTAGGTCATCACATATGTGTGTATCACAGGTCTTGTATTCATCTAGAATGCTGTTTTGAGGTGTGAATGTATATATATATATGTGTTTTCTTGCACTTAATTAAACCATCTTCCTAAAAGCAATTATGATAATATTACCTTCAGGTCCTCCTCTGAATTTATTTTAATTGGGCTATTGCCTTCATTCTTTTTCAGAAATATGTTTCCATTCAGAGTGTATGCAGCCTTGTAACCTTTTTCCTTTTGCATATTCCTAACTTCTTGAAATAGCTTTTTTTTTAATGTTGTCATATCATCATTTATATATATCTTTTGATCTATTCCTTCAAAACTGCATTTTTTTACTGTCACACCCTTCATTTCCTTGATTCTTCTAAAAATTTCCCGTTTTTTTTTCATTTTTTTCAAGTTTGACTACAATCATACTGTCTTCCTGTTTATTCACTCGATAGCTTTCTCTAATGTCATGCTCATTTACAGTTATTTGCATCGTTTAGGTACTCCCACAATAAGTATGTAATTGGCTTTTTCTCTCTGTTCCCATGTGTCAAATTTGGTCTCAAGCAGTTTTATCTTCCCCTTCAGCTCAATGTTTCCCTTTTAAGAGATTTGATTTCTTCAAACATCCCTTCAAAGGATTTCTTCTGGTCCTAGAAGGAGTCGGACATAAACTGTATGGAGTTTTTGATCTCCGTCATGGTTTTTTCTACGTCCTTCTTAAAAGGACTAATTAAATCAACAAGGGTGCTCTTCATAATAGATCTCAATGCTTTTTCATCCATATTCATGGTGCTGATACCACTAGAAGAACTTGCACTAGCCCCAACTTTTGTTGTTTCTTTACAGCAATTCACTTTTTCGTCCTTATCTGCCACCTTTGCCTGAAAGGATATTTTCTAAATTTCCTATTTTGCGTAATACGACCCTGCAGTCCCTTGAACTTGAAAGTATTTTCGTAAATCACCTTCTTAGGTATACATCAAAAGTTATCCTCTCGACTAATGAACAAATTTTGTCTTTTATTGTCGTTTGCGAAAACAATCATATCATCTCTTATTTTTTATTTTCATATTGTCACGGCAATTGAAATATGATGTTAGAACTATTAGTCGAGTCAGATTAAATATTTCCTTCAGTTTGCATGTATATATCATTCACCATTTTTTTAAGTATGCACGCCACTGAACGATCGGAACTTTAGGCAGCCAAGTCTGGCAGCTGTCTTCACACTGCTAACAAAAGTAAACTTAAAACACTCTGGTTTGCTAAAGGCTTACCTTTTTTTTCTTCTTCTTTGGCAGAAAGCTTTTGTTGAAGTACACTCAGTGATTCCTCTAGATCTAAAATTTGTTTCATTCTGTCTTCTAATGGTTTTAACTCATTATTACTTTGTTCTATCATCTTTTTAATCTCAACAAGTTTCTCTTTTTTATCTTCCAGTTTGGATCGTTGAAATTCAACAAGATCCTTTAGTTCTCTTTTTGCCTTTAATGTTGATTTCATCCCATTTTTCATATGAGCCTGCAAAAAAGGATTACCAAGTTACACATAATGATGATGATCATAGTTGCAAATCTCACCTCTTTATCTTTTATAACCTTTCTAAGATTTTCAACACATTTTTTATATTTGGTAGCTTCAAATATATCATCAAATTTTTCTTTCAGTTTTTTGGATTCATCAAGAGGCCATAAAGAATTTTCTTGGTGACAGAAGAGAACATTGTTGAAGATTGATTTTGATACATTTAAAGCACTACAACAATAAGCATCAATATCAACACATCTACTAGAAATATCTTTAACATTCCCAGGATCATCCTTATCTCTTCTACGAATAGAGTAATTAACTTTCTTGAATTGCAAACTACCTGCCGGAGTTAGGGCTGCCTGAAAAAATGTTTAAAACTGTTAATTTAGATACTCATAAAACAGTTAATGCAAATAAATTAATCTGAAAAATGTCTACCATCAAATAAAGGATATTTACCTGTATTACTCTTAATACGGTCAATGTGTTTCCTTCTGCATCAGTAAATTTAATTTTAATACTTCCTTTTGTTGAATTTTTATTTGTCATTTTTGGATCATTTACAAAACCTTTTCCACCATTAGTACCACCAGGTAACTCTCCAGTTAGTGCATACTGAATGGATTCTAGAATTGTAGTTTTTCCTGAGCCATTAGGTCCTTGAAATAGTACCACTGGGGTGTTGAAAAACACAGTTTGTTTATGATCTGGATTAAAGTTTCTAATTCCACAAATTTCTAAGCTGTGCAGCAGAGCCATTATGGATTTTTTTTACAAAAATATATAATTGAATACCGATGATAAGTGCAATGTTTTGGCCTATTCACAATTATTTTTCTTATAGGTAAGAAAGAGTAGGATCTTTTATAAAGCTGTTAGTTACTGTTATTTTTTATAATATAACTTTTAATTAATATCAACTACCTAAATATGTACCTATTTTTTAAACCGGTTAATCTTAAACAAAAGGACACTTTGCAATCCACTCACCATAGAGTAATATTATTATTTATTACCCTATGCCACTCACACTCACTCACTTCTTCGCGCCTTAAAATATACACGCAGAAACAGAAGATCCCGATTGACTCTTCTTTTCACAGGCCTGTTTTTAGCGTTTTTCCAAAGCACAAGCTCACACCATCCAATGACCCAATGTAAAAGGAGCGTCTGAATGTAGCTCTGCACCAACGTTGCCAAGTGAAGTCCTAAACTGAAAGGGTGCCATCGAGTATCTCCGGTGGCGCTCGGCTTTCATGCGACGGTTCTAAAGCTTTTAACCTTCTATACGATATCATTAATGTGTGCAGAGATTAGCACAGCGTAAGTGTGCTGGGCTCCTAACACAGAGGTACCAGGTTCGAGTCGTGTCCGAGTCAAGATATTTTTATTTTTATTTTCTTATTGTTTTTTTCAAAAATTGACTAAAAATACGAAGAATTTTTCGATTCGGATTAGGGTAGGGGGTAAGGTAGGGTGGTTTTGGTTAGGTTATTATTGAAAATTATTATAATAATCTGTCAATTACACAATTCAATTTTTCGATTCGGATTAGGGTAGGGGGTAAGGTAGGGTGGTTTTGGTTAGGTTATTATTGAAAATTATTATAATAATCTGTCAATTACACAATTCAATTTTTCGATTAGGGAAAATGTATCTATGCATTCGTGAGTTTTCCTTTTTGTATGATAATTCTGTATTGTAAACTCGAACAATTTTCAGTACGTTTTGCTAAACATAATTTTAAAAATGACAAATATTGATTTCTTAACACATTGCTTTTTAATCAACTGTGATAAATATCATTATTAAAATATTTTTACTTTCCAAAACACAAACGTTTTAGTTTAGGACTACACTTGGCAACGTTGGTGCAGAGCTACATTTAGACGATCCTCAATGTAAAGCGATATATTGTGTGTAACAATGACGTACGTCATTGGTGTGTAATTACACCTTTATACAATTTACATCATAATAATTTGTAATTTGTCTATGGACTACACCACAGATAACATACTTAGACTACACCATATTATCTCTGCATTACACCACCAGACCACAGAATACACCAGGTGACAGTGTCAAATCCGTCTATTTTTTTGTGTATGAAAGAAGTTGTTTGGTGTCAAATCTATGTTTGGTGTATTCCTTGTGTATATTATCACTGGTGTATTCTTTGGTTATGTGATAAACAATAACCCACCCACAGTTGTATATATGATTCGATATCTTTATTTTCTTCCCAAGTAATTGTACAAGATCCTATCAAAAGGAACAAAAACCGACAATAAAAATACAACAAAATATAAAAAAATGTATTAGAAAACAATTTGAAATTATCAATATCATCATTGCCTGTCTTTAGCGTTGCAGTACATTTTTAACAAAATCTGTTCCCAAATGGGGTAAATCCTCGAGTTTTAATAACCCTTTAGGTAAGTATCCAATAAGATTCTTGACATGTTGTTGGAGCATTTTTATTCTTTCTTCTTCTATGATACGACGTCTGAAAATAAATAAACACTTGAGTAAATTAATGAAACAATAGAAAATAACGAGACATGAAAAACCAGTTGGGAAACGTAATCTAGGACGACTCATGAACATATGAACTAAATATTAAGATCACATTTGGCAAAATCGAATAAAGAAACAAATATATACAAAGAAGGGAAATTAACTATGACCAAAGTTTGAACTCACCTAGCTTCTTCTTTTCTTTGTTCATCTTTTTCTATTTCTATCAATAGCTGGAATTCTTCAGCGTATTTTTGCCTTCTTTCTTTCATCATTTGTTCAATGTCCCTTTTCAACTCTAACATCTTGAATCTTCTCTTTTGGTCGGATAGCTGTTCCAGTTTTGCATCTTCTGCTAATTTGGCCAACAACTAAAAAATAATTCATTGCATTATTAAAACACTAACAAAACAAGCAATCAACATACTTCTTCTTTGTATTTTCTATCCTCTTCTGCTTCCTGTCTGGATCTTTCTTGTCTGTCTTTCATTTGTTGAGTTAAGCACTGTCGAGTTTCTAATTTTGTTCTAAGTTGTTTCTCCACATCTTGTCTATGACGTTGATCTATATTTGCTCTTTGTTCTTCTTCTTGTAAATCTTGAATTATTTCTTCTCTTTCTCTTTGTTTTTGCTAAAAACATATTTTAGGTCCAAAATATTCAAAGTATTTTAATTATTTCATTGAATTGTTTGCAGTCCAATGAAAACAAATCTTACCCTTTGTTCACACATTTTTTGGGCAATATTTTCTATAACTTTTTCCTTTTCAGCTTCTTTCCTAGCTTGTTCAATTTGTCTAATAACAAAATAAATGTTAAATGGTTTCGTAAAATGTAAGTAAAAATAACGATAAATATAATGCAATCACTGGTTCTTCTTTATAATAACAATGGTTTGTTTGTGGGAAATCAGTCAGGATTTAGGGAAGACCATTCATGTGAAACATCTTTACAATTAACTATATCTAAATGGAAGCAAGTACTTGATGAACGTAAATATATACTAGCAGTTTTTCTAGATTTCAAACGAGCTTTTGAGACAATAGATCGTAAAATTTTGATTAATAAATTGAAATATTATGGTTTTGCAGGACGAGCCCTGACCTGGTTTGAACAGTATATGACTGATAGATTGCAATATGTAAAGCTAGGTAAATCAACATCTGAAGTGATAGAAAATAACTTAGGAGTACCTCAAGGAAGTATATTAGGACCGCTTCTATTTATCATATATTTAAATGACATTAATTATATTGAGTGTGATTTTATTAATCTATTAGCACTGTTAGCATGTTATGGGTATAGCCTTGAGGAAATTTTAAATAAAATGAATAATATACTGAAAGTCTTAACCCAGTTTTTGAATAAAAATAAACTTAAACTTAATACTAAAAAAACGAAAGCAATGATTTTGGGAAGTAAATATAAATTAAATCAAATAAATTATAATAGATACAACATTAGAATTGAAAATGAGTACATAGAATGGGTTAATGAATTTAAATACCTGGGATTTATTTTAGATGAAAATTTATTATTGAAACCTCACTGCGAATATGTATGTAAAAAAATAACAAAAAAGCTATTTTTCTTCTCAAGGATTGCTTCAAATCTCTCTCTCTTCTCTAGATTAACAGTGTATAATACTATTATAAAACCTCATTTTGACTACTGCGGATCATTACTTTATAAATTGGATAATAACTGTTTACAAAGACTACAAAAATTGCAAAATAGAGGAATGAGAATAATCCTTTGATGTAACAGATACACACCAATAAATAGTATGCTGACAACTTTAAGTTGGATTTCAGTCAGACAAAGATTTTATTATTTAGCAATGACTTTTGTTTACAAAGCTAAAAATAAAAAATTTCCTGAGTACTTCAATGATTTTATCATCTATAATAATGAAATACATAACTACAATACTAGATCTGTTACAAATTTCTATATACCACAAGCAAGACTAGCCATAGCAGCAAAATCTATTTTCATATGTGGATTACGTGAATTTAATGCTTTGCCTACTGAAATTAAAATGACTACCTATCTACCTCAGTTTAAAAAATATTTGCTACAATTTATTTCCAATCCGTAGATTAACTTTGTAATTTTGTATGTTTATTTTAATATGTATTTATTTTTAACTTTAATACTAAAACTTCTTACTTTTATTACTAATTTTATCAAGACTGACTATAATATGTGATATTAAAAAAAAAAAACTACTATGTATTAGGACTTCCTATATTAAATAAAGATTCTATTCTATTCTATTCTCATAATACAATACCTAGCTTGTACTCCAGCAGTTTTAGTCATGAGATATTCCTCTATTTTTCTATTTTCCTCTTCAATTTCTTCCATTCTTTTCTTTTTCCAGGCATCTTGGGCGTTTTTGAATGCTATCATTTCGGCTCTAGTTTTCTTTATTTTACAAAAACGTTCATATGCTTCTCGTTCATCTTCATCTTGTATTCGTTGAACTATATCATCTATAAGTTTTTTCTCCCTCAAATATTCTTCATATAGATGGCGCTTTATTTTCTCTCGTAAAATCATCTGCTCTTGGAGTTCTTGTTTGTATTGAGCCTTTTTTATTATTTCTTCTTGAAGGCACTGGTTTTGATATTCTTTTTGATCCATCCAAGCTTGTTTAAGAACTTCATGAGCTTTTGATTCTCGAATCTATTACAATTTTGAAAAGTTATATTACTTGAAATTAAATCAAAGTAAAAATTAAGTGGTGATTTAATTTGAAAATTTCATAATCCAAAAGGTATTCAATTCTGTTTATAAACAAATTGTAGACATACTCAGTTACCTTCTCATTAATTTTTTCTGCTTGTTTTTGTGCTATCTGGGCAGCTAGTTCTTTATTAATGTATGCAGCCTTTAATTTTCTTTCAAGATCCCGTAGCTCACATGAATTCTGTCTCAAAAGTTGCCTACAAGCACCAGAAATGGATCAGACAAAAATAAAAAAAAACAGAAACTTTCTGTAAAAAATCTTCTATAATCTGTAGTTATTTGTAAGCTAGTAGTTGTTCAGTGTGGTACAAACCTCATTTTTGCTTCTTTAAATTCTTGTCTTTTTATACTATCCAATCCTTTTGCCAATTCATTTTCCTGGTGAAGTTGTTTCTCTTTAAAAATATTTTCTTCTCTTGTCGTTTTTGCTTGTTCTTCTTCTTCATATTCTCGTCTACACATATTAACGTATCTGTCAAAGTTATGGTAAGCATTTTTCTTTTCAACATGTCCTAGAATGCTGGACTGGTAGTCTTTTAAATCCAATATTGAATTTTCTCTTTTTTCAGGAGGAATAGTTTTAGGTGGCTAGAAGGAGTGGTAATTAGGTGCATGTTCTTACTTTGTGAAAAGTAGCAGAATATGAAAAAAATATAGTATTCATTGTTACATTATAGTTGAATGGGTACCTTAATTTTCAAATAATCATCTTTTAATTCAGGTTGTGTTTTTTCACTGGTAACTGTTTGTCCTTGAGAAATTTCGTTATTTGTAGGTGTGTTATCAATGAAGCATAATCTAATATCCTCACACATTTTCTCAAGACAGAATAGAATACTATATTAATATTAGTGACATAAAATATGATGAATATAATTTTCAATTCAAATGAACAATTGTTTCATGAATTGTTTATAAACAAGTAGTATTTATCGAAATAGGTATGAAGTAATCATAGATATAATAACTTAACATGGATGCGCCTTAGAAAGAGACATCATGGGACCAGAGCAACCAGACAAAGACAGATATAGAGGAGTGGCAAAAAGAGCGTGAAACATAGGTGAAAGAATTGTGAATTGTGAGTTTTGGATTATTTTGTACTCCTTAAATGATAAATTAATATCGCAAATTCAAAATATATTCGTGTGTACATTATATTGAATATAAAATGGTGAAATAATTTAGAATGAATTTCTACATTTATTTATGTTTAGAAAATAAATAATTACGTTTGCAAAATTTATTTTAATCCATTCCCAAGCCAAACTTCCTAATAAACTATAGATAGACAAAATTAATTTCAATTTTGTATGTATTTTCCATTGCTGGCTCGCGCTTTTTGCCACCCTTCTATCTCCATCTCTCTCACACTGCTAGTGCGACACACGATAATATGAGCTGAATAGTGACAAGGCGCATCCATGTTAAGTTATTATATCTATGGAAGTAATATACACAATTATCTTGACATTATCCTCTTCTTTTTTGTGGCCCTTATTTATTTCTCTATAGGGCAGTTACTCAGTATGATTATGATTTGTTGATAATTCAATTCTTTTTGAAATAATTGAATAAGAAATATTGTATTATTTCTAAAATAAAACAATAAAAAAGTAACAAATGAATTTTTTTTAAATATAAACTTAAGTACAAAATAAAAATGAAAGTTTTATTGTCCGCAAGCATTTTCATTTTCAAGTGGCAGTTCCTTGTTAATTAATTGCACGAACTTATTAAAAGGACAGAAAGTACTACAGCCGGGAAGCTGGAGCAGTTTTGGACCTTCTCCTGTCCAGTTATCGAAATATATCTTAAATCCTGGAACTCCTTTAACCAAATGAAATTCAAATATCATAAAGGAACCGTAATCTGGAATTTGATTCTCGTAAACGCCCAAAGAAATGAGAACTGAAGCGATGTTATTTTCGTGAGCGGAGTAAAGATACATTTTCTTACTTAATTTTCCGTCATTGGCAAACAATCTATTTTGGGAATCTTGTATAATTTTTTTAAGCAAGGCTCCAGCGAACATTTTACGTAATTGGTAATTACCAACAAAAACATAATATTGACGTACGACCATTTCTTCTAAAATTTCTGGATACACGGGCTTTGTCCATTCTGGCAATTGAAGTCCATATTCTTTTTGGGTTCTTAGTCCATAATACAACATGAATGCATCAAAAAATGTAGTAATGTTTCCTCCTGTATTTTGCGAAAGATATTGGAACACTTTTTCATATTTTTTTAACGAGGTTTTTATTGGCTCAGTTTTCATCAACTTTTCAGTTTCTATCACCCAATTTGGACATGCTAATGGTAGTAGTAACTGAAATTGAAATTATTTTTATAATACACCGCTTAGTTTAATAGAATTAAACTTACACTGTCTTTATTTGATGATACATAATTATATGGAACTGGTTGCCAACCACCAATTTGTTTTGCAAATTCATCATTTTGATTAGGAGGAAATAGACCGGCTAGAACTAATTGTAAAGACATTTTTGTTCTGTTGGTGTCTGTACTACGAGCGTCTAACATTTGAGGATAGTAAAAATCTCCCAGGAAATTGTTGTACCTCTGCCGCAACTTCTTTCCTAAATTATATTCTCTGTTCTTTCCAGCCTAAAAAAGAACTAGATTAGTTTAGATTAGAAATGGAGTGGCTCTTTGTCCTATCCCACTGCGACCTTTGCAGATCGATTGTAGTCCTCCCTATTTTTAGAGCTCAATATCTAGCTTTATTATTTTTATTAAACATATTATTAGCCCGGATACCGCCTCCCTTGCGCCCTTCTCCGAATAGGTGAAACCGCAGCCTTACTAGGCCTTCGCACTCACAGAGTATGTGCTCCGCGGTTTCGTCTTCTTCCTGGCAAAACCTTCATAGGCTGTCATCTGCTAGGCCAATTGTGTGCATATGCTTCATCAGCCTACAATGCCCGGTCAGCATTCCCATCATCATCCTCGTCGTTACTCGACTTTGGCCGAAGGGCTTTTAAGGAATAGTTTAGCGTGATTTGGTCCTGGGGTTTTATGCCACCAGAGCAACGCCTGGTTGTTCATCCATTGGGGGATGCTCTCCTTAGTGAGGTTTTTTGCAATTCCACTGGAAGGTTCTGGCCCTATCATGACCTCAGTAGCTCCCTGCTTGGCTAATTCATCGGCCTTTTCATTGCCTTTTACTCCTTGGTGACCTGGCACCCAAGCTAGGGTCACTCTATTATGACTACCTAGTCTGTAGAGTAGATGACGATTCTTTGGTTATCCACCTCCCGTCTCATTAACTCTTCTGCACAGCATTGCATCGCCATTACCTCTGCCTAAAGACGGTGGCATGTTTCCCTAGGCTTAGAGAGATCGTGATCTTCTCTTGTACCCCATATATTCCAGATCCTACTCCAGAGTCTGTTTTAGAGCCATCAGTGTACCAGTTGAGATTCGCTGTTATAGGAGGCCCTGCTTCCCAGCCCTTTCTCTCTGGAATTAGCATTACCAGTATTGGATCTGCCTTTAAATAGAACTAAAACCTATAAGCAATATCAAAATATTGAGTCTACATAAAATGTATTACCCAAGTTGCACGAAACGTTTTTATTCAGAATATACAAGGATGGACGATTTTCTATTAATAAACTATTTTGGTATACAGGCAACTATTGAAAATATCGAAATGCTATGCGTATTTCATCGCACCAAGAAGACCAACAATTGGACTACTTACATTTGTCAACTGTCCCTGCCCGAGTGGATAAAAATCAACGAATTGGTAAGGATCGTTGGGATACAATCCTCTCATAGGTTCTGCTGTTCTGTTACCATGTCTGAAGAGCTGAAATGTTGTAAAATATAATCATGCATATAAACTTAAGTAGAGTGTTAAATTTAAAAAAATAGGTGAAAAAATTTGGAAGGTCCTAGGTACCAGTGATGACATTTCTCTTCTATCAATCTGGGCCATTGGTTAGACGCAAAAATAAAATCAGTCCTTGTCCTTTCTCAAACAATTTCGAACCTAAATAAAAAACTTCGTGGTTTACAGTGCTGTCTTTCATTTTGTGGAGAGTTGAAGCCAATGCCAAAATGAAGGGCAACATCCTTCTTTCAGCCATCCCATAACTGAACTCGATCCGAACCCAAATTAAGGGTACCTATTGAAACAAATATGAAATATGTCATGGCGTAGAGAGCCCTGCAATATCTAGAACAGGGGTAAGAACATTTGGGGTAACTAGCCAGAATTAAGAATTATCAATTTTACTTACCACACTGACAAGAACTAAAGTGTTCTCACTATTTTCAGTTAAAGAGCTTAATTCTTGTTCTTGCAGGTCATTGTTGGTTTCAACAACTTCTAACGGCAGTTTTAAATTATTTAAATCGGCACTATTCTTGGAAATTCCGAAATTATTTTCTGTATTTAAATTACTATCATTGATGGAACTACTGACATGCTCTGAAGGTTTCTTCTTAACAATACCGAGTATGTTAGATTCTGAAAAAGCTACTAAAAGCATAAATATAAACAAAGTCGGAAACTTCATCTCTGAAATAACCACGAATTCACCGTTCACGAACGTTCTTTTTATTTTGTTTAGATGCCGACTTTCTGATTTAAATATGCTTTCAATTATTAAGGCTAGATATTATAATAATTAACTATATATAAATATGAAAATTTGTTTATTTTAAGCTAGATATTTTCATTATACATGAACAAAGCAATGTTTTTGCAAATCAATAAGACTAAGAAATCGGCTTTTTCAGTTTCAATACAATTTGAACACTCATTTGACCTTGAAAAGAGTGATGTTAACTACCGTGGAATAGGCCATGTCCACCAACTGACAGTTTGACACTAATGACATTCATCCTGAGGATAAACAATCACTTTAGATTTGTAATTTGGTTGTAATGTATTGATATAATGATTCTTTTTATTACAAACAGTCAAATATAGCTTTTAAAGTGCATAATAAATAAAAAAAATGTCAAAGAAAGCATCAAGTCAAAATTAAACGAACTCAAACACTGTCAAAATAACTATTAAGAACCACGTGTTGTGCAAATATCGATTGTTTATCATCAGATTCACCAGGGCGACTGTCATATGAAGTCTCGTGGACTTGCTCTATTATGCTGGTAATATTTTCCAGAAATGCATAAAAGCAAACTTCAGCTGACAGTTTTGTTTTTGTGGTTAGATTGTTTACTTTACGAATTTCCTTGTGCTTTGTGTGTGAACATTATTGTAAGAAAATGATGCCAGATGATATTCCACATATCAGCAATAAGGAAAAGAATTCCATGTCAAAATCAATTTTGAGGTTAGCTGTCAAAAACCAGGAAAGCAGCTTTGCAAAATGCTAAATACCCAGAACGTAAACAGACCATTGCACCTTAGTATAGGCCTTGAGTATAGAGACTAATTGTGTATATAATCAGGGGTGTAGGTGATAATTTAAATCAGTAGCAAAATTAAAATATTTTGATAATACTTTCTAGATAATGTTTGAATATTAAGAGTAATGTAACTTTATCACGCATACATCCACCTTTATCAAGTTGTTTACTTTTGGATAAAAAATATAATTATCAGTTATCACGTTAAATAAAAAAAGTCAATTTGTCAACAAAATTTTAATTCTCACTACATACAATTCAACTATCCTTAGATAGTATTAAATACAAATATATAGTTCGAGTTCAATCAATATTCATTTTTTTAAGTATGAATCTCTTGAGCACAGCAAGAGGTCGCTACTTATCCAGAACTACATTAAACATTTATTTAAAAACAGTGTTTGGTCTCATTCAATTAATTTTAATTCACAAATCCAATCCTATGACTTATTTTTCAACATACCCTCAAATAATTCAAAATTTAATCTTCCTCTATAATAACTCTTCTTATAAATCACAGATTATTGATCACTTTACACGTATTGAAATTTATATTTATTACTAAAATGAAAACGAATATATAACCAGAAATTCATTGAATAGTCGATCCGTTATTTTCTATTTATTATGTATTACATTATTCAGTATTGAATTTTCAAACGTTACTGCGAGTTGTTTTAGGTCACAAGGCTCTGAGTTCGTTTATATTTACGAGTGCGAAACAGATTTTTTTTAATAACAACAATAGGATATTGCGGCGATAAATGCTCAAGAATTCGTTACAAAATACCAAAAATTCCGAATTTATTATTCAACTTATTAAAATACATACGTTGACACTAAATAATGTGCGAAACTTTTTCACTGATAGAGTCGTATAGTTCTGAAAAGTCTGCATCGTCAGGGCCGTTCAATCCCGAGGGATTATGGCTAGCTCCTCTTATATCAGTGCAACTATAATCTTTTATGTGTCCTGGCCTATTTAATTATAGTTTTCCATTTTCTCCTGTCTCTGCATTTTGTATTCCAGTCTCTGAATTTCAATGATTTTATATCTTCCTCTACTTGATCCATCATCTGGTTCGTGATCTTTCTTTTGTTCTTGTCCTTAACGAAGCTCATGCTGTTATTGTCTTTAATATTTCTGTTGGTGCTCCTCTCATAATCTGTACTATCCAGTCGCCTTGTTTTTATATATCGGACTATATTTTCTCACCTGTTTCCTTTTCTATTTATTTGTTTCTTTTTAATCTTGTTTCTACATCTCTTGTTATGCGTGGTCCAAGTATTTTTCTCAATATTTTCCTTTCTAGTATTGTTAGATTTTCTTCTTCTTCTTCTATTTTGTTTATAGTTGTTGCTTCGAGTGCGTAAGTAATGACTGGTCTGATCAAAGTCTTATAGATTTGTATCTGTTTTTAGGCTGATCGATTTATATTTTAGTAGTTTCTTATTTATGCCAAGAATTTGTTTTTTATATTGTCTTCACTAGTTTGTCCAATAGATGTTCCTAAATAATTGAAGCTTCCAAACTTGTAATTTTTTATTCTTAAGTGAGTATCATTGTCCTGTTTTTCTTTCCCCACTCGCATATATTCTGTTTTGTCTTCATTTATTCTTAGTCTGAATATTTGTGCCTCTGTGTCCAGCTTCTCTACTGCTTTTGTTAGATTTTTCTTAGTTCTAACCACGATGGTGAGGTCGTCGGCATAAGGGGTCTCGTTCACTATAATATTTTTCTCGTTTAAGTTTCAATTCCTTAAAATGGATTCGAGTACTAGGTTAAACATTGATGGAGAAATTGATTCTCCCTGCTTTACACGTTTATTCATTTTAATTTCTTCTGATATTTCACCTTGGAGTTTTACTTTCCCTTTAGTGTTTTGTAGGCTAATTTCCACCAATTCCCTAAGCTTCTTTGTGATTCCTAGTATTTTTAGATTATAGAAGCTATAATCTTGGGACTTATTGAGTCAAATGCGTTCCCGAAATATATAAAAATGACGTGTAAATCATTATTTTTTTTAGGGGTTTTTCAAGGATTGGGTCGATGGTGTGTAAGCCTGTTTTGGTAGCCTCCTATTATTTTTTATGTGTATGCTCTGAAAAGTCTTACATTTTCTAATAATTCAGTATTTCCGAAAAACAATTCAAGAGCAGAATTTCCTGAATATTTTTCCGGCCCAGGACATAATGTAAGAGAAAATCTGTATTTCAAATTAGGGTAAAAATCGCAAAAAAAGTCATAGGATTGCATTGATATCATAATTAGTGTCTAATTCTACTTATAACAATGTTATTGTAAAAATTATGCGGTGGATTTCTCTAAATTAAGTGATGTATAGTTGACTTGGCATGGATGCAAGTTCGTTTTGGCACAGAATTTTAATCATTATTTTCTATTTTCTCCAAACAACTCACTACTTGAATATAAGAAAGTGTATAGTGGAAATATCTAGTGAAAAATATGAGAAAATAAAATTTTCTCCATTGGTACTAGTTTTTTTTATTTTAGTTTTAGTGACAATAATATAAATCAGAGCTGCAAGTGCCCCAAAGGCCGCTTTAAAAGGAAGAAGATAATTCCTTTTTTTTCATTTCACACCAGAAAGAGAAGATGACTAACAATTTATTTCTTTACAAATAGGCCAGATGAAGGAAAAATTCATTTGTTGAGTGACGAGAAAATATTTAGAAGCTAGTGTCGTTTAAATAAAACACAGATCAATCAAACTGTCCTCTTCAGCGCCTGAAAAACTCATTTTTCAATAACAAATTGTACAGTGAAAACTTGTTATCACCTTGCGGCTAGTGGCCGGCGAAACCGAGCAAGTAGTGGAGTGGTAAAGCTTTCGGCTTGCACTCGGAAGTATCGGGGTCCAAATACCATGCCCACCTCTGATCTACTATTAGTTTTTTCTCGTACCAGTAGGCGAATACCTCACAGGCTCCTACTACCGTTCCCTCAACTCTGGCCAACTGACCAATTTGTTTGCCCTGGACGGCCACATTAGGTCACGTGATCTCGATTCCCTAATGGGAAAGACCACTAATTTTCAAAAACAGTATAATCGTGATCTCCATGCCTAAAAACTACTATATATAGTAATTATATATTTTTATTTGTTTTACAATATGAACACTACAATAAATTACATAATTTTCATTTCAAACATACAATTTTACGCGCCATTCGTAAAGGCTGCTCTCATTGGTGTAATGCAGTATAACGTACTAGCCCCTACATGTCTATAGACTTTAAGCAGCCAATCATATAAGTTTTATCATAATAAATCCGTATACCTGTGGTTCTGTGTGAGACAGATAATGTTAGGGGCTAGTACGTCATAGCACCGCCCACCTGTTCCGGACATTTTTCAATTTTGAATTAATATGTAGATTTCTATTACATACGATTTTGACACATGATCTGGTATCTGCACACTGATCCAACATGATTGTTCATTGATTGAAATATATTTGAAAGGGTTTAATCTCTTAGTGGTCTTCCCAATATCATTTTGACAAAGCAAAAGCTGTGGCTTTGTATTGATTACCTCGAAAATCTAAGGCAAAATATCTAAGTACCTACTACGACAAATTTGTCAATTGGGAAGAATCCAATACATCATGGTCGGAAGAAGTGCAGAATAATATGAAAAATGTAGTGTGTGACGCTGGATGAAACACGATTTCAGTCTTCTGGTGATGCTTCACTCGGGCAATACCCTAGTCTGAAATCATCTCGTTTCACACAAGTATTACATTAAAATGATCCTCAAAACAATATTTTCTTGAATTATTACTCAATAAAACTGTTCTGGGCAGGAATTTCGGTGACTACGATACGGACATAATATGCGACCAAATCGAGGACCGAGAGAGCAGGTGACGTCACAACCGTGCACTCGATAGTAAGTCCCAAAAAGGAATAGAAACTTTGGAGAAAATGATGTTTTTGACTAGACATTATTAGTGAATTCTTAAAATGTAGTTTAAATTGCATTTAAGCATAATATCTATTTATACTATTACGTTAAAAATGACGTTAATACTAAGATCATACAGCTTATGATTATTAATTTAAAGTTTTGACCAAATTTTTATATAAAAAATACAAATTGTAATTATTTGAAACATCCCATATACTTTTATACTGTCTTATTTCTACAAAGGGTTTGACACGTTGAACATCTTCCTATACCAAATTGATCGTAGTGATTAAATCAATTGTTCCTTGCCAAGAAGGCTTACATCTGGATACCTAAAACAAAGTTATATGCCGATAAAGTGGGGTTGAACATAAACAACGGGGTCAAACTACTCAATAATATAGAAATGTTTACAGATATTTTGATTTGATTATTATTAATACTATCTGAATAAACACATGCCTATCTTCATCTCTAAGGTATCAGGTAGAAGGTAATTCTTGTTGACAGCTATTAGTATCGGAGAACGTTTCTTCTGAATATTGGCATCGTTTACTTTTATTTGAAGCTGGAGTTCCGGTAACTGTAGTGACAGTTTCACTGGAATGTCTCATTTTTCTGCTGCTTAGCTGAAGGTATCCTCTAATGCGGTCAACTGATAAACTAAAACAATTATTAATATTTATCTATAGTGGAGACGAGCACCTAAAAAAACAGGCCAACGGGGAGGAGAAAAAATCTTTTATACTTCACGGGATGTAGTATATACTAGTAAATGTTACTTACATCCCTTATAGTATATAAAGATATATACGTTTGTATTACCAATGGACCGAATCGATGATAAAACTTTCTTTTTTCGTACGTCGTCTACATAAAACGTACTATTCGATCAAAAGCCTTTTGAAATTAGGCTCGTAAAACGAGAATGATAAAAAGAGAATTAAATTTCGGAACAGAATAATTCAACTTGACCGATAGTTCAATCAGCTCTTAATGAGAATGAGGAAGTCAAACAGAAATAAAATTACTTAATTTCTAACATGAGAAGCAGTCCTTAATTGGAATTAAGCCGCGTAACTCTTACAATTCAACAGTTAGAACGTTGTAATGACCCCCAATCGATTCATGGGAAAATTTTACATATTATATAAGTCGATTTTGAATCGATATTTCCAAGTATTAAAGGAATAGGCTAAGAACAACTTAAATAATAATTTGAAAAAATTGTACTTGTCGTCGTCACATAGCGAAATCCGTCATTTCGTGAAAATCCGACGCAGCACATGAACCCTAGGCATATCGTATAAAACTGCACCAACTGCCGCGACATATCCTGAACGTTGGGCATGTTGTGTACCGAACCTTCAAACAGAATCTGTTGTATACGTTGGAGGTTCATAAATGCGTTACAGACACAGATAACATACTTGTTACAGACACGTCAGATCGTGAAACTAAAGTTTATTGGTGTCCGCTGATGTTGATTGTGGAAATGGCGGATGAAAACAGTGAAAAAGTAATATTCGAGCAGCACTATCTCAAGTTTTATACAGCCAAACCAAGTCGCTGAAGAGATTTTAAAGAAATTTTTGCAATTTGGTGCACTTTCTATACTGCAAAGTGATAATGGGCGCGAATTCTCAAATAGAGTTGTGGAGGAATAGAAAATCTTATGGCCGAAGTTGTGCATAGTCCATAGGAGACCTCGACATCCACAAAGTCAGGGCGCTCTAATCAAGATGTGGAACACATGTTGAGGACGTGGATGGCGGACAACAAATGTACAAAATGGTCAATCGGAAACCATTTTGTTCAGTGGCAGAAAAATAGCTTACTTTATAGAATCCTGGGCCGATCTCCGTATAAAGCAGTTTTTGGTAACGAGCCCAAATGCGGCTTGGCTTCCACAAATCTCCAACCTCACGATATTTGGAACAATTACCACGGTAGAGAAGCTCGAGAAGCTAGAAGAAATTAGAAGAAGCTCAAACAGAAATTGAAGTTGATTCAGCACAAGAGGATGAAAATGAAGAACCAGCCGCTACTGAAGCTGGTGATGAATCAGCATTTACAATACCGGAAGAATGTTTAAGAGAAAATGAAGATGCTATGGGCACCGACATCAAGAGTGAATAGTGGCAATGCAAATATTGAAGGCTCGACAGTTGAATTAAAATAACTTGTCTTGTATGTGAAAAGGATGTTATAGAAATATCTATAGAGGTTTCCACTTCCACCTAGAGAAAAGGCGATACCTGACGTGTCTAACGCATTTCATGAACCCCCAACGTCTACAACAGGGCAGATTCTGTTTAAAGGTTCGGTACAAAACATGCCGACGGTTCATCTGCTGCCTCGGATTTTCACGAAATGACTATTGCGCTATGCGATCACTACATATAGATTACAAAGATTCTAAATCAAAAATTCTAATCACTTATTTTCTTATTACAATTTATTTATTTCAGTAAAAATAAAAATACAAAATATGGTAACACGCAATTTTAGTTAAAACACCGATCACAAATGTGTGATGTCAACATTTTGTTCGAACTTTTACGGTATTTTCTGGTTTTGCAGAAATGATATTTACTTGTCATAGAATTCATGACTATCACAAAAAATAATTCAAACTAGTAGGTAATCAAAATAAATTTTTAAGTATTTACAGATGTGTGATGTCATAGAGATGCCGTTCCTACATTAAAAGTCACGAATGTTTTTCGTTACGTCATACTTCCCTGAATGTATCAAAGACATTCTAATTTTATGTGGATATCACAGACCGCGTATGTCCAATCCCTCTGTCTTGTGTTGTGACAACGATTGTACTTAAAAAGCGAAACTTTCACTTTGTGCGGAAATTATTCTGTCACCATTGAAGTTCGTCGTCATTGTCATTACTTCAAATAGCTAAAGTTCATTTACATTTATTGCGATATTTGCCCGGTAAACGTTTGGACGAAAGTAAAAGTGAGTGTATTAGAAAATAACATGAATATTTCCAAAAGGAATTGGCTAATGGTGGACCACTTCTGCCGTTATATGCCATTCAAGAGGTTAGGTTAGTAACAATTTATTTGTAGAATTTCAAATTGTAGTCTAACTATGATATGTCAAATTTGGTTTTCATTTATTTCCTCTGATAATTAGATCATTAGAAATACGTGCCGAACCCTCTAACAATGATGCGCCGCTGGTGAAAACTGTCTTATTCATTTGATTCGAAACTTTCGAGACTTTTACTGTATTCAAGCGTTTTGTTGCGAAATTTGAATAGAATTTTAAACACGTAAATTCCTGCTTTAAAACCCTTGATTTTTTCAAGAAACAAAATTTTTTTGAATAAAGCTTATGCGTACAAACTTTCGTAGAACCGTTTTTCAAAATCAGTCATCATGCCTATTGGCGAAATATTTTAATAACAATTTTTAAAAAATTCATAGCAAGTGGGATCTTAAAAAAAAACACTTATATAAAAGTGGTAAACTTTGGATTTGCCCGCAGTTAATTATGTATTCCATTGTTTAATCCGTGATCGTATTTTCCGCTTTAATTTACATGCATTCAGCAGTTCAAATTGTAACAGCAAACGCTTAACATGAACAGTTTAACGTGTTAATCATTTCATGTTATATGAATCCAATTAGGTTGATTTTGTCACTCGACTAAATCTAAACGTGATTTCGATTATTATGAGCATCGCAAAAAATATAGAAGAAGCCAGATGTTAAAAACAAGTTTTATTATTTCAAAAAATATTCCCTATCCTACTGTCTCATTGTTATTTAAATAGAGATAGCTACGAAAACAAAACAGATGGAATTACCTTATTCTAACATAAAATAATGTTTGTTTCTTATCGTTTTACCCAGGGAATTTGCTCAAAATGAATATTGACCTTTTATATACGAGTAGCATAAACATGTTGAAAATTCTTGATACAGGGTTTCTTGGGACGAGAAATCGAATGGTAGACTTAGTTTTTTTGATAAAATTATTCTTTCACATTCAGATTTTTAAAAAAAGGCATTTTCAACATAAAAAGTCTTGTAAATAATACAAAGCCAGGAATATTGATCAGAAATTTCGGAATACTATAACTTGAATGGTTTCCATTTTATAAAAACAAACTCACGTGTCTGAAAACGAATGATGACCCGAAAGTATAGTTGTGAGTAAAGTTAGTTTGCACAGCTTCACAATTTGTCGGCGAGATAAAGAAATCTGCAAGCAGAAGCAGAAGCGGAGCCGGTTTCAGACAAATATTTCATTATTGCAGGATCCCAACGCATTAGCGATTTATGTACTCTCTTTTTCCGATGAATAGGCAGTTTTACCGATAACTGTAATAATGGATTTTTTGAAACTTTTGTCAATTATGTATTCTTTCAGCAGCTCCATGCTTTGACCCATTATTTTCTTGTTTCAGTTTACTGTACACATTTTGTATCATTTTTTGCGTAGATAACGACTAGAACATACCAAATTTCATTCTGTCTATTGTCTCAAATCCCTACTCTCCACTTTCAGAAATTTCAAAACCTTTGGTAAAAAATTTTAACAATTAAATATTCATGTTTTATACAGACGACAATCAAACAACTTATATTCACTGTGACATGGAATGAAGTAGAATAAATAAATAAACATTGACATGTTTATGTTGGCATAGAATACTCTTCTAGTATATTCATAGTTCGGAGCCTATAACAATATCTTCCTCTTCGAATGGTCGCCAAAAAGCAATAATTTTAATTATTACCATCAAAATAGTTTTAGTCAATAAAACAAAATCACAATCACAGCAACATCTAAGGAAATAATATCTCGTAGATAGCAGAAATGAACTAAACCCTGGGACGTTAACACTCCATGTGGACTAACAGTTCGAGAACATTTTTCATAGACCAATCTGAAGCTACATTGCAACAATGAGAAACAATTGTTCGCTTGTGGGTAGGTCAAGACTATAAATGATTTATGGCTTTTTTATCTTTTCGGCTTTTTAATTTAACTTTATTGTGAAACAGTGCAAACTAATTCTACTCACAACTATACGGACGACTATGTAAACTTGTTAGTTGACGAGTCTAGAGATGGTTGTTTTTACAATTTTTGACATCCGATGACAGAATGAGATGAGTTTATTAAGTTTGAGAGTGTATGTCGACTAAGCCGTCTGGAGCTGTAAAAGCTTCAAAGGCAAGAACACTGCAAACTCCTGACCAAAAAATCTTCAGAGTCACTGACTAACGAAATATCAAACGTCAACAGGATCAGTTAATTTTTCGAAAATATATTAATATAAATGCCGACAGATAAAATTTTGTAAGTAATACAAATCATAAACAATAATTATGGCACACGTCGTGCTTTCGGACTCGGCTACGCTTCGCTCAATAACATTTGCGACTTTTGTACCATAATGATCCTTATTACCTAAAAAATACTTGGACGGTGCTGTTTTTACGTGAAATATATTTTCATACAGACTTCTCACTTTTTCTCTTTTTCCTTTATATGTTACAGAATATAAATCACTACTTACTCTCCAGTGAGTCGAATTTATTTCCCAAATTGTGAAATTGTCAGTTAAGACTTGATGGATTAAAAATACTTTTCCTTCGCAAACCAATATCTGTGAAAGTTTTGCTTGAAAAAAAATTAGATTTATAAGTTTGCAGCGAATTAGATAAATAATATAAATTGTCGATAACTTTATAAATGTAAGTGGCGGGATTGTATTGGTGAGTTGATAAAATAAACTTCAAGCAAGAATATTTAGTTACCTTTCGGTGCAGGATCAAACAACGTCCCTATCAAAATGTAAAGGAGAAAATTTAGATATATTTGTATATTCTTTATTTGATTTTAACCCTTTCACGTGACACAAATAAATTTATTCAACAATCGTATAATTTAAGAATATATTTTATGTTTACACTATTGACCTGTCAACTTGAATGTAATTTATTTGCAGTCTTCCCATTTTAAATCCGAACTGTTTAAAATTTCAGACATTCTGCAATTTGTCAGTGTTTGCAGATATAGCCCAGTATTTTGAAAACAAATTCCAAATAAACTTAGGAAGCATGTCCATTTTACACATTTTTTTCCTACGCCAATGGCAAATGGAGATTTCTATCAATAAATCAACACAATTTGATATTTTTTGCCCTTAGTACATAGGCTGCTATTTATATTTTGAGCCTAATAATGAAAATACAGTAATTTATTATTAAAAATGGCTTTATTGTTTTTCGAAGTATTCTCCATGATGATCAATACACTTTTGCATGCGCTCGAACCAATTTTCATAACACTTTTTCCATTCCGATTGAGGTACCTCCAAAACATGGTTTTTGAATGCATCAACAGCTTCTTCAGGCGCCGAAAAACGTTGGCCACGTAATTTATTCTTGATATGCGGAAATAAAAAGTCATTTGGTGCCAAATCAGGGCTGTACGGAGGATGACCCATCAATTCGACGTTTTGGCCAGTCAAATAGGTGGTTGTTTTAGCCGATGTGTGAGAACTGGCATTGTCATGATGAAGAATGATTCTTCGTTGTCGGTTATTTTTTCGTATTTCACGAAGCACTTCTGGCAAACAAATGGTTGTGTACCATTCAGAATTCACCGTTCTACGTTGCTCTAACGGTACGACTGCCACATGTCCAGTTATTCCGAAAAAACAGGCGATCATTTGCTTCGAGGTGCTTCGCGCACGAAACACTTTTGTCGGATTGGGTTCGTCTTGAAAGACCCATACAGTGGATTGCTGTTTTGTTTCGGGTTCATATGCATAGATCCAAGATTCGTCACCTGTGTAGATGTTATATACAGCTTTTGATGCACCGCGATTGTATTCTTGAGCATTTCTTTGCACCAATTGACACGAGCATCCTTTTGAGCTTTTGTCAAATTATGCGGGATCCAATATCTTATTGATGCTTGTCATACTAATGCCCAAAGATGCCTCTATCTCGCGATATGTCACATGTCGATCTTGCTTTATCAGTTCGTGCACAGCATCGATGTTTTGTGGCAGAACAACTGATTTGGGACGACCTTCACGACTTTGGTCCCCGAGCGAACTGCGGCCACGATTAAATTCGTTATACCAGCGTTTAACAGTGGCCGAGGATGGGGCTTCATCGCCAAAAGTCGAAGTGAGTTGATCGATGCACTCTTGTCTTGATTAGCCACGTCGAAAGTCGTGAAAAATCATCGCACGAAAATGTTCACGAGTTAATTCCATTTTTTCGCTGAAACAAAATTTTCAAGTCGCTGTAGATAACACAAGTTATACTTAAATGACAAAAAGTTCTGAAGAAGGTTATGGTTAAAAAGATCAAACTTTCAATTGGAAACATCCGATGGAGCCTGTAAACACTTGGTAAGCCAAGGCTCAAAATATAAATAGCAACCCTCGTAAAAATGGTAATTTTACAAATGATCTAACCCCCTTTAAAAATTGTATCGTACTCCCCTGACAGAAATATTTACAAATAAATTAACGGAACGGAAATTTCATCTTTGGGCATCCATAAAAGATTCACTTTTGTCCCTGACATAAATCGCTCAATGCGACTAAAGTCGTTTTTTTTCGCAGGTGTAGATTTTTCCACAATATACAACGGAACGTGAAATATTTGAACCGGACTATGATCAGAAATTATTTTCATGGTTGAGAAATTTCCATTTACCAGTTGGCACAATCCTGAAAAATTCCAGATCACAAACTTGTTTCCGCCTGACATTTAGGGGTGACAGAAAAAGGATCGTTTAAGTAACAAATTCTTCAAGGCTATATATTTCTCAAAAGCAAAGCGTTGTATAAATTTCCCCTACTTGCAGCTCGATAAATCATGATATGACCATTTGGCTGAACTGGTTAATCGGGATTATGCGTTTTACAGAATCCAACTATGCATCAACTGGATTGTTGATAAAAAAAAGTGAAATATTGGGTAGCTGATTAAAATTGGCGCAGAGTGGACAAAAACGCAGCATGAAGATCCCCATCACTGTCACCGTCCTCACAAAAAGCACGAGATGTTCATTGACCTGGCAATACCAAGGGGAATTCCTTTTGGATTGCAGTTAATACATTCATTGCAGAAAACACTTCTGTCCTCCTATCACAGTATACCTTTGCTAGGTATACCTACTGTGCTCCTATATCAGACTATTGTATCTTTCCATAGGTGATCGTTGGTGATATTCAAGTAATATACACTTGTGTTTTTGTTTCCCGAAAACAGACTAAATATACATTTAAAGAGGGAAGTACAAACGTTTACAAAACAGTTGCTATTTAACACAAAATCGTACAAATGAAAAAGAAAAGCCACTTTTAATTCTAATTATGATTATAAGCACGTCAAAGATACGTTTTATATATCCCTGTTACTTCCAAATTCTCATTTTGAGCTTATTAATGCAACAAAAATATATCGGAGTTCGGTCCTGACCGTTATTGGGTTACTACCTGAAGGCGATCAGCTCCTAAAGCGAATTGTGCGAGTATAAAATCGAATAAATTCAATACAAAGTCATAATCTACCTTAGTTAATTACAACAAATATAATACGTAAGTACTATTTACAACCGAATTAGAATAGTATATAGAAGTAATAAGACGAAATTTCATCAACCAACCAGCCGCTTATCAAAAGGAATTCCATTATCCACTTTTTACTTCCGACTCTGTCTCAGTAGACAGGGTCGGACCTGCACATGATAGTGCAGAAGCAGAAAACAGTTTTAAAAGTTACTTAAATTCAAAATTATATCATGAATAACAACTCCAAAAGCAATTCACAACAACCCGGAATGTCATATTCAAGTGTATTGGGACAAAGTCAACAACCAAAGTACCCGCCAAAAGAACAAGCTATTATTTTTCCGTCAATAACAGGAACCAAATGCCAAGAATACTTGTATTAAGTCGGTCCACTTATCTCACCTAAAAATATACTATACCTATGCTTCACGCATGGCTAATGACATAATATGTATATATTTATCATCGAAACAGATTGTAGACAAATTTTTAAAAGAGCATGGAGGAGAAATTACTATTAATGGCCAACAAATCAAAGCTCGTAGGATGATTACTCCAGCAGAAAGACTTGTAATTTCAAATGTTTGCCCTTCAATCGCTAACGAAATTATCCAAGAAGCCTTAGAAGATATTGGACTAAAACTAATGTCAAATATAACATTCCTAAGAATTGGTGTAACAGATCCCGCGTACAGCCATATACTCAGTTTCCGACGTCAAGCATATATTGATCCAACAAATAACCTTACGGTACCAGACAGTCTCCTTATACAATTCGAAACAACCAGTTATCGTATTTTTCTCAACATGGATGGGCAAGGTTGTTTTAAATGCAAACAACCAGGTCACACTGCATACAACTGTACCTCTTCCAGCCAAGTTAATAATACTCCTAGCATGCCACTACACTCCCAATCAAATATAAGCGGCAGCAACACCACTACGTCTACACCCCCAGTTCAAGCTAACGTTACTACTCCTACACCACCAGAGAAAATCAATATTACCCCTTCTACACTCCAACCTAAATCCATCAACAACTCACCCGAACTTGAAACAAACCAAATAGACATAATAAATAATGATCACACAGAAACCAACAAAAGAAAAATAAACGAAATTGAAAGTCCCCCAATACCAGATAACACTACTGAAGAGGAAACAAAACACCTGAAGAAAAAAAACCTAAGAAAGTTGGGCTTGACGAAATAATGAAAATGATGGAACCCGCCAAAAATTACATTGAGGAACACGCAGACGAACTAATATTAAATTATGATCAACTGACAGATTTGATGACCAATATTCATGGGTCTAGTGATCCAATCAGTACCATAAGAAATTACACCTCAGATTTTGAGTCTCTCATCAATATGCTGGAAAAAGTGTACCCCCAAATCACGAACAAATCCCTAAAAATCCGCTTAACCAAGACAAGAAAACGATTACAACGATACATATCAGAAGGCCCCATTGACTCTGGAAGTGAGTCGTCGACACAATCATCATATTAGAAATGGACATACTTCAATGGAATTTAAATGGTTATTACGTATACTATGAAATGTTGAAACAACTATTGTCTAAGTACAAACCAAATTCTATTTGTTTACAGGAAACACATTTTAAAGACAGTAATGTACATAACTTGAAAAACTATAACATATACTATAAAAACAGACCCACTGGAGAAAAGAGCTGGGGGGGGGGGTGTTGCCACATACATTAAAAATAATATCCAATCAAATAAAGTTGACATAATCTCAGATCTAGAAGTTGTTGCGGTTGCTGTTTTCTATCCATCTAAAATAAATATTTGTAATATTTACATTCCTTCCAATACTATTCTCAATAAAAATGATTTGGTGAACTTGATTGAACAAATACCTCAACCTTGTATAATTGTCGGAGACTTCAACGGTCACAATTTATTGTGGGGATCAGAGAAACAAGACGATAGAGGTAATCTTATTGAGGAAATTATGAATGACTACAACCTCACTTTGCTTAATAATGGATCTAGCACAAGATTCAACTCATACAATGGGACATCATCTGCTATAGACTTGGCAATATGCGATGTCGCTATTACTCATCTCTTAAACTGGGAGGTAATGCCATATCTCTATGACAGCGATCACCTTCCAATAATAATCTCTGACATTAGAACCGGCGCAGAAAATAGCAAACCTTCTCAAAAATGGCGTCTTAACAATGCAAACTGGAATCAATTTTCCCTAAATATTAAAACACTACTTTCTCAATACAAAATAACAGAGGATATCGACGAAACAGTTAACGAATTTACCAAAATAATTGAACAAGCCGGCAAAGACAGTATTGGGTTGACAGAAACCATTAGAAGCCACAATCCGGTACCATGGTGGAATGACGAATGTCGTCAGGCAATAAAAGCAAGTAAAGCAGCATTTAATCGTTACAAAAAATACAAGACTCCTGAAAATCTAGCAAGTTTTAAGAACCTTAGAGCTAAGACAAGAATTAGGCTAAAAAAAAGTAGAAAAGAGTGCTGGAAGACTTACGTACAAAATATAAATAGTTCAACTAATATTAGCACTGTCTGGAAAAAAATTAGGCAAATATCGGGACACAAATCATATCAGAAAATTGCTGCCTTAGAAGATAACGGACAAATCATTAGCAATCCAAAACAAATTGCTGATTTACTAGCCACCAATTACGAGAAACAATCTAGCGATGCTGCTTTCGAAGAAAATTTCCTGGAAAATAATGAAACCAGTCTACGCAACTTTCACATTAACAATATAGACACGGACATCAACAAGCCCCTCCTAAAGAACGAGTTTGACGAAGCACTTACTTCTTTTGATGATTGCAGCCCAGGGCCAGACAACGTGCCTATTAGCTTTCTGCAACACTTCCCAGAAACAGCTAAAGCAACACTGCTAAAAATATATAATCAAATATGAACAAAACATACGTTCCCAAAAAAATGGTCAAAAGAAATAAGTATACCCATTCAGAAGACAGGGAAAAATAAATTATCAGTCGATTCTTATAGACCCATATCCCTAACTTGCACCATGTGCAAATTACTGGAAAAAATAATCAATAACAGACTTATTTGGGAGTTAGAACGAAGAAAATTGATAATACCAGAACAGAGTGGATTTAGAAAACACAAAAGCACAATCGATAACATATCATTGACCTAGAAAGCGACATACATGAGGCTTTAGCAAACAATCAGAAATGTATAGCGGTATTTTTTGACATAAACAAAGCATTCGATACGGCATGGAGGCCTAACATAGTAAAAAACTTGAAAGAATGGAATATAGACGGAAACATGCTGGCTTTTATTTATAATTTTCTAAATAATAGAAGTTTCCAAGTTAGGATAAACGGCTCGATCTCCGATCTAAAAACACAAAAACATGGAACACCACAGGGATCAGTAATCAGCCCAACTTTATTCCTTATAGCTATAAATAACATCACCACTAATATACAGAAACCAATAAATGTATGCGGATGATCTGGTAATGTACATTAAAAGTAAAAATCTAACAACAATGAAATCGATTCTACAATCACACATAAACATACTTGAAAAATGGTCTAAGGACTCCGGTTTTCAGTTCTCTGCAGAGAAATCCAAATGTATAATGTTCTCCAGGAGAGAAGTAGGCCAAAAGCCACTACTTGAACTAAATGGTAGTCCCCTCGGGTATGTATCAAATATCACATATCTGGGAATAATCTTCGACTCGCAATTAAATTGGGATGAACATATTAAGAATCTAGTCGTCAGATGTCAGAATGGACTAAATCTATTAAAAGTCCTCGCAAACAGAGAGTGGGGATCTGATCGAGAAACTTTACTCCTAATCTACAGACATCTTATTAGATCCAAGATCGATTATGGATCCATCGCCTACGCCTCCGCTAAAAAACGCATATTAAAACGTTTAGATGTCATAGCAAACCAAGCATTGCGCATCATTTCTGGAGCTTATAGAACATCCCCTATCGAAAGCTTACAAGTAGAGCTAGGAGAGCAATCACTAGATAAAAGAAGGCAATACTTGACACTGTCATATGCCAGTACTATAATGGGCAACCAAGAACATCCAAACTACAATAACTCAGCTGCAAACAGATATCAAAACACCTACGAATTCAGGAAAAGAGTCGACTACCCCTTCTATCAGAGAGTTTCCAAATATATCATACAACTAGACATACAGATACCTCCCATACTAGAAGCAAATGTTGATATACCACCGCCATGGCTTATTAAAACTCCGAGCACAGACACCAGCTTAACCAACTTTAACAAGGCAGAAACTCCAGCCTCCATAGTATATCAGAAGTTTCACACGAAACTTTCCATGTATTCTAACTTTCATAAAATATATACTGATGCATCCAAAACCCCAAATGGAGTGGGAGCTGCTGTTATCACTTCCTATAAACCACCTTTGAAATATAAATTACCCGTGTATACAGGAGAAATATATGCTATCCTACAAGCTTTAATCGAAATTCAATCGTCAAACCTGCAAAAAACTGTAATAATAACAGACTCCTTAAGTGCCCTAAGTACCTTGAAAAATATTTACACTAACAACCCTCTTGAACTACAAATCAAGACTCAATTGCATCTACTACAAAGCAACAACTTGGATGTCAGATTCTTATGGGTGCCCTCTCATCAAGGAATGCAAGGAAACGAAGATGCTGACAAACATGCAAAAGACGCAACAGTAGGCAGAGATGTACATATAGTGAACAGTGCGGTTTACAGTGACGTGAAAACCCACATCAAAACGAAAATTAATTCTCGGTGGCAATCGGAGTGGCAAGAATCACTCCAAAAATTAAGACAAATAAAGGAAAGTGTCAAACAGTGGCCGCGAATGTGCAGTAACCGCTTAAAACAGGTCGTAATAACCAGACTAAGAATAGGTCACACTAAACTTACACATGAATATTTAATACGTAAATCTGATAAACCTATGTGTATAATTTGTAACCGTGAACTTAATGTGAAACATATACTGTTAGAATGTACATTATACACATTGCAAAGACAACAATGTAATACCTTTCTAGGAAAGGATTGCGATGTGGATAATATTTATAAATATCTGTCAAATACCTCTCTACTCTATAAGCTGTGATTATATTATTAAAGCCATCGCTAATAACCAACTTGGTTGATGCGAGAAACAAAAAAAATATATATCAATTTAAATAGTATATTATTAAATGAGCAATTTATGATAGTGAATAATGGCCACAAATTGCGAGTAGAATACTATATTTTGTCCACGACCTTTGCTTTCTTTATTAAATAAGGCGAGTGTAGAACGGACCAGTGTTCCCAACTGCAGGGAATTTTCCCTTATTAGGGAATTTTGGCACTCAAAAGGAAAAAGGGAAAGGTGTTGACCAGGCAACGTCGCAGTCTGGCCTGGCGCACCGGTTGCCTCACGTTAGCGACGGACGTGTATCGTGTGTTTATAATCTTTGCGGAAAAAATTATGAAGTTTTTTCTAAAATAATATTGGGAACATCGTAAGCAGGGAATTTTATCTAGAAAATGCATGAAATAGGGAATTTTTGGCATCCATCAAGGGAATTGTTACTTTGAAAGGTTGGGAACACTGGAACGGACAGTAATAATTTGGTATTATTGAATATTCTAACGTCAAAATTAATAAATTCCAGGAGTACGTCAAATGTGACATATAGAGATGGGCGATACTGTGTAAAGTATCGATACACCGTACCGTTATAAATATATTGTTTTGAAAATATCAATATTAGAAAATACCGTTATGAAAAGTATCAATACTAAAAATTACGATATTTTATCGATACGACATAAATATTTCAGAAACAAATGTCCTAAACAAGATAGGTACGCAGATTTAATAGTTTATTTCATATTGTACCCCCATCTCTAGTCACCAATGTAACGAAATTTTGTGAGTGTTGAGTTGTCATGGCATGTTTTTAAATACAGAAGCGTGAATTATGAGTTCATAATTCACTCTAGTAGATATATAAGTACCATACCTTTTGTTAGGAGGTAAAATATTGACTTATTATTAAGTGTTCTTGACATTCAATAGAGCTTATTCCAGATGTGCAGTGTAATTTCAGTTTTTCATAATATCCCGAAATTTATATCTCTCAGCGGTTTTTTGCCAATTTCTGGTTTTGTTAAAATGAACAGCGCTTTAACTTCAGTCAAGAAAATCGGTGGTTATTTGTGGGTGAGAAACTCCCGCCAGATCGCAGTTTTACCGATTGCTATCTAAAAAATCCATTTCCATAAAAAATTCGTCGCAAGAAGTCAGTGGTACTTTTATCCAAACACTTATACTATATTCTTAAATAGAGTTTCCTGTAAAATAGTCGTATTATTTATATAAACATGTAGCCTAGCCATGTATATATAATTATGTCTTTTCGCTACGCCACTCTTCGTCAAAGCAGTTACAACAGAAGCTCTTGGGAAATTGTTTGTTATTTTCTTTGTTTCTAAATTTTAGCCTGTAGTTTTTGCTTCTCTGGTGTATTTTCAATGCATGTGTCGACAAGTTTCTGAACTCATTGTAGCAGAAAATTGAGGAGCTATGCCCTATTTTCCCCGGAATGGATTGAAAATCTTTTCTCTTAAAATTTCTCACTTCCCTTGTCTTGTCGGATGGATTTTGATTCTCCTACCGGGTTCATAGTAGTACTTTTACATTAGTATTTCCTTCAACTGTGCTTTCGTGTAGTTCTGACCAACCATTTTCCGCCTATTGTAAGCTCAATCTTTAAGTATATCTGCTAGATACTCATCTTTTTTAGTACTCACGTCTACTCACGTCTACTCGTACCCATGGCTCTGGTTGAATACAAACTTGAACTTTCCAGTTTTCCAGCTGCACAAAAACACTAACCTGGCGAGTCGCTACTGCTACAAAAAGGGCTAAGCACAATCAAAACGAACTAAAATAATATGAAAAAATGTTTATATAGGATGTTGCAGGAGATGGTGGTGAAACTAAGATTAATTATTTTTTTTTTCGTCAACGAACTATAATAGGGCTCTAAATTTGGGAATTAAAAATGTTTTTTTATGTATATTATTATTATACATATAGCTACTAGCCTAATCAAAGTACACATAAAACCTCACAAAAAATACAAAAAACTTGAATATTCAAAATTAGGTATTTAAAAGGGTGGTGTTTAGCATGAGAAAAAGTTTACGATGCTAGGCATGCCATTTTCCGGAAAATCGTCGAGTGAAAATTTTTTGTTTTTGTTTTTTCGCTCTAATTGTTTAAATAATGAATATACAGAAAAACTTCCAAATCAAAATTTGTAGCTGATGCATTTATCTACAAATTTTGTCTGAAAATTTTTTCTGTAAATTAAAAAGTTTACGAGATAAAATTTATTTCAGTGGAATTCAATTCGTGGTTACGCGCGAACGGCCCGTGAGCTAAATTTATTAACCGCTCGACTTAAAAGTTAATAATTTTGGGATTATAACATTCTGAAAAAATAAATAAACTCATGTAAAATGTAAAGAGAGATCTCAACTTTTAGATAGAAATACTTTCAAATTTGAAAAAGTAGATTTTCTGACTGTAATATCAGTTTATTATAATCCCTACTTAATTAATACTTATCCCAGGGAAAATTCCTTTTGGATTTAGCATTACAAATGAGCATAAAACATTATTATTATAAAAGCAAAGCCATCAATATTTAGAATTTTAAACGAATGCTTCTTAAAAATCTGTTTTTTTTGTATGCTTAATTTTAGTTGTTTTTTTAGACTCCATTCAATTATATCGTTTTTCGAAATTAATATAATTCAATGAAACTTTACTACTAAACACTTTGAAGCATCTACTTTCGAAACTACTATACAGTTTTTCTATAAATATCAAATTTTTTAAATAATAGACAATTATTTAAAATAAATACTTAAATCAGAGGTCTGTCAGCAAACCTTCTATACATTTTTATACCGTTTATGATATTATCTAAAAATTTGTGAACTTTATAATGAACCTATTAAGAAGTGATCGCGATACAAAAGAACACACCTATGGCTCAGGTAAGAAATAGAAGGAAGCACAAATAAAGGTGAAAAAGCAGGTGAGAGAGCGTGGAAAATCGATGATAATACATTAACAAATTTAAAAAAATATTTTTTTTCAATGCATTTTAGAACACATTTCATATGAAAATTTTTTTTCTAAATGTCATTGTTTATTTACTATCATAAAATTAAAAACATGAAAATTGATGATGGTCAAAAATACTACTATGGAAGTTTCGTATATATTTTAAAAACTAATGCATATACGAAAAAAATGTTCAGACACATTTTGTAGATAAATGTATTAGTTACAATTTTTGATTTGAACATTTTTCTGTGTTTTCATTATTTAAACAATTAGAGCGAAAAAACAAAAACAAAAATTTTCACTCGACGATTTTTCGGAAAATGGCATGCCTAGCATTGTAAAGTTTTTCTCATGTTAATCACAACCCGTTTAAATACTCAATTTTGAATTTTCCATTTTTTTTTGGTTTTTGCGGCATTTTAAGGATATTTTGTGTACTTTGACTACGCTATACACTACACTTGTAAACTCAGGTACGGACTAAGTTCGATGGTTGGCAACAATCAACTTTTTTTAAACATATTCAAAGAAAAAAGGTACTCTTGTGACATCTTGATAAAAGTATCGGCAGCTCAAGAGATACGGGCAATTGGTCCCACATCAAAAACCATCTCTAATTCCCAACTTTGATGCCCTATAGCTCGTTAACGAAGGGCGTGAGGAAATTTTTTTATATGAAGTACTATAATTATTTTCAGTCTTTCTATAATCACAATCAATTGTTCATAATTTACCTGCTTAATTTCCAGGTGGTGAATAAAACAGGAGTTGAACATACTGGCAAGAATGCAATCCACACAAATATGATGTACACAAGGTCGAAATACGCCGTATTTTCATAAGTCTCGACGATCGCCAACCTGACTATTTTCATTACCATCAAAGGACAAAGGCATATTCCGTAAAGGACTATGATGGTAACGAGGAATTTCTGTGTTCTTCGCTCTTTTATTACGTTCAGGTCTGGTTCTCGAAATTCATAAAGTGTTCTAGCCGTATCAAAGTCCCGAAAACTTCCTCGACTGTACTGACTTGATCGATCGTAGTCTGTTCTGATACTTCTGAAAATTGATATGTTACATAAGGATATATTTTGATCTCATAGCATACAAAGGACGAAAGTTAATTTATGGATCAATTCAAGATGAAATTTAGAATTTAATAAATTACGCGAGAGCTAAGAAATTTTACGTATAAAACTTAACCTACACATACTCGTTCTTTCTTTTTATTTGTTTCGGGAATAGAGATTGTCATTCAACCCACTTCTTCAGCTCATTAGAATTTCTTTGTTATAGTCTCGGAAATTACTAGCTTCTTTAGACCACCCTGTATATTATCGACCAAACAATAATTAAAACTAACAATGCTTTTAACAAACAATTAAAGTCAAAACAAAAATGTCTGTTCACTTTTTTGAGTGTATTTATTGATTTAATACAAAAATAATTAGGCTCTCCGTTAAATGTGTCTCCTTAATCCCTATTTAATGCTAAGGCATTCTCTGCTCCTTTCCAGTAGACGTTATTGCGGTTTTGTTGAAAATGTGTTGCAGATAAGAGATAATCACGTCTAGGTATAGGTTTAAAGGCTTAATAATATAGATTAATAAATTGATTGTGTGTATTCATAGTTATTTTCCGTCGCCCGCGCGTTATTGAGATATGTATACAAAATCATTCATTAATGACCTCTATTAATAAAGGATTTTGGTATAGGCAACCAAACATACAATAATATTAACAAAAAAGGCGAAAAAGTGAATTCTAGTATGGAATATTTCTAGTTTTTAACTTACCTAAGGTTTTTATTATATGATTCTACAAAATTATAATAATTACTAGTGTTAAAACATCCAAAAAAAGTACTGTTAAAGGACACCTACTTATTATACTACGATCTATGAATCAAAACTTTTCCGCGACTTCTTTGGCGCTTCTGCTTTCAATCAAAACTTTGCTAATGTAATATTTCCCTACTGAATTAAATCAATGAGTTTTAAGGACATCCAAAACTCGTTAGTTCAAACCTTTTACGAGTTACAATTTTGACTGAGCACAAGTTTTTATATCGACTTTCTTGCTATTGATTTTTGAAATTTCACAACATTTATTATTTTGTATATAAAGCGGCGGATGTATCTCAAACATCCAATTTAAAAGTTTAATGTTGGCAAATAAAAATGTATTAACCTGACTTTTGCAATTATTCTTTTTTTTATTTTATAGCTTGGCTTATAATAGTAAATTATTAAACGAGGAATTTATGATAGCTCACCCGAGAGAATAATGGCCATAAATTGCGAGTTGAATACTATACTTTGTCCACGACCCTTGATTTCTTTATTAAATAAAAGTTAAGTAAATAATTCCAGTGTAGAACGGAAAGTAATTATTTGGTATTATTGACAATTCCAACGTCAAAATTCATAAATTTCTGCAGTACGTCAACTAATGTGAGATGTGGAGATGGGTGATACTGTGCAAAGTATCGATACACCGTACCGTTATAAATATATTGTTTTAAAAATATCAATATTAGAAAATATCGTTATGAAAAGTATCAATACTAACAATTTCGATATTTTATCGATACGATATATTTCAGAGACAAATTTCCTGAACAAAAATACGCAGATTTAATAGTTTATTTCATATTGTACCCCCATCCCTAGTCACCTAAGCCGGAATGTTGTATTGTCATAGCAACATATGCTATTTAAATGCAAAGCGTGAATTATGAACCATAATTCACTCTAGTAGATAATATATGGGTACCATATACCTTTTGTTAGGAGGTAAAATATTGACTTATTATTAAGTGGTCGTGGACAAATTAATTTATAAAATAGTAGTAGAGCTGACACCAATTTTTGGGTAGGTATTTGAGGTTTTTGTCCTATTAAACCCCAACACGGAATTGAAGTCCTGGCTGGTGAGTAGCGGGACTACATCAACCCCTAAATTTTTAAAAATATTTTTTTTTGGCAAAATTATGTTTGAGACTATTTTATATTCTATATATGTTGGAGTTTAATGCTTAAAGGGTTTAATTAAACCTTACTAGACGCGTGTAAAAATATTTCGCGAAAAAATATAAAAACATGCATTTGAGGCAACTTGAAATTTTGGGCGTCGATACAGCACTGAAGTGAAACGCCTCTGATGCGATAATTACAGTGAAGCAGTAGGTACTTGGATGGGTAACCACTGGAAACACCGTCGTACAGCCTGCAGCGGTGTAGCATATCACTGCTCGCAGGCATTATACCAATGAGCACAAGGTATGATGGGGATATGCCGTCTTTCGGGGGAGACGTAAAACCGAGGCCCCGAGTCCATGGACGTTGGGCTCGATAAAGAACTCTACCGGTGCTCCCGGGTATTATGATAGGATATTATTTGTAATTAAAAAATAAGATTATATTAAGAAAAGTAGATTCTTCTCATAATAAAACATTCTTAAAAATATCAAAGCTGACAAAAATTTAAAGACTTTTATCGTTTACCTTGTATATTTATAGCGTCAGATGTACTTTCAACTTATTTTATTGAAAAAGCAACACAGCAAGTTGGGAACACATGTTGCTGAAAGTTCGAGACCAACAATAAAAATTTGATTTTGATCTCGTTTCATATGCCAAACATATCAAATACTTAATAGAGCGAGTGGAAAAATATTTTTCACACCAAATATACACCTATACTTGGGATTATTTGATAAGTACAGCGTGAGCAAAGTTATAAGAGAAATCTAAAATTGTTCAAGACTCACGAAAAATTGTATCGAAGCACTGTTGTTAATTTTCAGTGAAAATTGAGAAATTTCGTTCGGAAATAGTTACGATGATTTCCTTGTTGAAAAATAATGTCAGCAAAACAATTTATGCTTTGAGCCGACTCGGGAACGTCGGATATTCCATTTACTTCTTGACTCAGTCGTATCCTTATTCCAACATAAAAGAATTCTTTTCTATTTCAATAAAAGCGCAGAATGTGCTGGAAATACCAACAATTCAACAATATACAGAGTGCCCCGAGATTAATGGGATCAAAGTAGAGATTGTCTGTAGGTGAAGTAAGAACTTGTTCAGCCGTATTGAGTAGTTTAAAGTAGACCGACGCCGCTTAACTGACACATGTCACTGGTCACCGTCATGCTGTAATAAATGAGGTTAGGGTGGATTTTTATTTTTCCTTTATTGGAACATAATATCAGATCTACTCGGTTGAGATCTTTGGAGCCGTTGAGCCGTCTGTGTACCATTGAATGACATTATTTCCAAGTCTGGTGATGGTATTTGGATCCCATTCCTTCCAGTGGCTTAATTCCGTATCGAATTTCTTTGAAAAGTTATACTTTTTCATCACACCATCCTGTGGCATGTCCCAGGATTTCTGATTTCTAAGAAGCGAGGAGGTGGCTTTTTTTAATGACATTCTCTCCACTTAGTTTGTATCTTGTTCTTTTTGCAATACCTTCCACGACCATATGCAGTGGTGTGAGGTTGAGATTTACTTACATGGCTGCTGTTGTGCATGCTCTCATTGCTCCTGTAATGCATATACAGGCTAGTCTTTGAATTTTGGAGAGGTTTTCTCTCGTCGTCAATAGGCTAGTTCTACTACTCCGCACAATAGCTACATGTGATAATTGGTTTCACTATGGCAGTGTACATCCAGCTCAGGATTTTTGGGTTACAGCCCCAATTTCTCCTTCCAGGTTCTTAAACACCTTATTTTCAAGAACTTTTACAGAAATTAAAACGTTTTTCAACTTCTGAAGTAGACATAAGTGTTATAATACTCACTGAACTTCGGCAGTTCCAGATTGTGTACTGTCTTGAATTCTTGTTTTCGTTTCTTTCGCTCTCGCCTCGAATTTAATAGCAGCCGCAGGATTTTGCTTGGATAATTCTCGTGACACTCGGATGAATAACCAGGAAATTATGGTCAAAGGAGCAGCGTACCTACACAGAGAAAAAAATTCGCTAGCCATTAGCGAATATTCACTTGCAGTAGCAAAAAAGTTCGATTAAATAGGGGACAAATGACTTATTCATTTACCACAGAAAAAACCATATTGCTAAAATTAAACATTTACAGTTAATATAGAGATCACTTATCATAGATATATTTCAAGTGGTCCATTTTATTTACTATAAATTTTTTAGTCACTTACAGTTATCGACTTAGATAACTTGCTAGTAGCTAGTTAATATAATATCGTCTATTAAATCTGACATATTGTACACCAATCCTCAGTGATTTATTCATTTACCTTAGTAATACAGATTATCAGGACTAATTGAAAAGTTTATTTACAGTAATCGATTTAATCATTAACCTTAATCTTGGCATTTAGGCTTATACAGGGTGTCCACTTATATTTCCCCTATTTTAACTGCCTATTAATTCTAAACGGTTCAGGAGAGAAGTATTAGGTTTTCACGGAATTGTTCCATTTTAGTAGCTACAAGTTTTGTTTGAATAGATTGATTTTCTTCTATCGTTTTCGTTTACGTCACAACAAAATTGGCACATTTATGACAATTTTTTTTTATTGACTTTCTTAATGGAATGACCAGTATATTTTTTGTAGTTTGATAAGTGATCTTCACCTATTCAGCGATGGAAACTTTTCAAAATCGGTTAGCAAATGACGGAAATTGTAAAAATCCGCCAATTTTGCTTTGACGTAATCGGAAGCGATGGAAAACATTCAATCTATTCGACCAAAACTTGTAATAAAATGAATCATTTCAGTAAAAACCGTATATTTCTATCCTGCACCGTTTAGAATTTATAAACATTTAAAGTTTAGGGGAAAATATAATAAGTGGACACCTGGTACTGAAAACTAATACAAAAAATGAAATTTTATATACCAGGTATGTTAAATGTATTTTATAAAATATAATTAAGTACAAACAAATTAACAGACTTGGAATACAAACTTCAAATTCTTTTCCTCATTTAGTTTTCCATATTGGCGACAATCAGAAATGGATTTAAAAAAAAGCAAATTTATGAAAAACATTTAATTCAAACTTATGAAATATGAACATTTGTATTTTTTCAAGTTCCTACCTAATTAAAAAATAACTTTTCATTCCATTGTTCAGACGTTCACTATCACTACCAGAGATAATATTTCACTAGGTAGGTACACTTCACACATGCTGTCTTTCCGAATTTCAAAAATTAAATGATGCAATTTCTTGTCTGCACCTGACTTGACGGACAGCCGAACAACCCCAGATGTTACCGGAATGTGTCGAAGACCTGATTTCAAGTACTTAGATAGCTAATGATTAATATTGAGCTCACTTAGAATAAACGATAGATAGTTAAGGGTAAATAAGTCAATTCTAGAAACTTTTTTTATTAAGTACAAATTACCTGGTGACTAAGGTTTGTCGATCGCTTTAACGGACAAAACTAGCTATCTGTTTTTTTCAACTACTAATGAATAATGTTTCTACCACTAATAAAAATTTATTTGCAGCAAGCGATTTTTTTCTAGAAACTTTTTTTATTTGGACGTGTTTTCTCTGTGTAAAAACAGTTAAAGTACAGAATTCGATTTTACGGAGATTTAAGTAGAAGATAAAAAATCGTGATAAGTCTGTTCGTAGTGCAATTGCAAACTTTTGGAAATTTTAACCCATGAAATATCCTTTTATCATAATGAAATGTGAACATTCGATTTGGATGAAAAGTCCAATTAGACCGCCTGATGAAATTATCTCATGAACTGTATCGGTACTTTGAAGTTTACAATCCATATTCGAAGGACATTGTGCATATCCTTGCAAATCCGCTCATTTTATATTCGAAATATCCTCACGCAGCTCTTGTTTAACCTTTTAATGTGAAACTTCTAATAAATTATTCTTCATTGCTAACTATATTTATGGAAATAATTTAAAAACTATGAACAAAGTCAAAATTGTTAAAGATAAAAATTGCTAGCGCAACAGTATCAAGAACGTCCTTGGTAAGGAGAAAAAGTAACATACCTTACACTGTCTCACGGAATATTAACTTCCTAAGGAAGTAGCTTCCGCTTGCATCACGTTTGGAAGAGAAGGTGCGCTACAAATTAACGTATAAAATACAATCGTCGGATTTTCAGCACAAAAAACTTTGTAGTTTTTCGGAACCAGGATTTATTTTATGTAGTTGGGATGCTCGAATGATAATAAAAAAAGAAAAGAACGGAGTAATGGAAATGTAATGGCCGTAACCAGGTTTTAGTAGATGGATTAGTTTATGCTCGAAATAGCACATTTGATAATGGCAGCACTGATTTAATACTCTTGAATAATGAACTTCAGAGAGAGTGTGTGTAACTTTATTTGTTTTTAGTGGCAGATATTGAATTTATAGAATATTAAAATGTTAATTGGAACATAAATCCAATCAAAAACATAATATGAGAAATATGAAATAAAAATTAAGTTACAAAGAAATTAGGACACTAGATTTACCCAAGAAGCTCTGCAGTTTGGTGACAATTATTTTACAAAACACATCTAGCAAAATCTTATTGTTGAGTCGGAAAATATCACGTAGAAAAGTAAAAGGGAAACGGAAAAATCTGTCAATAATAAGGATATATTTGTGGTTGAAGGCAACGGACCTTTAAGGTCAATACCAATCCTTAATCGTATCAAAAGGAGTTGTTGCTTTCACTGACGGGCTGTTATTTTCGCACATATTCTGCATAATATTGTCATTTGTCGAATACTTGCAACGTAATAAGGAATATTTTTTACTTTCACCCATTTCGCACGAATGCCTGAGTATAAAAAAGAGTTATGAAGTTGTATTGAACCTTTGTTAATGTGTAGAGAGTCACAAATACTTGGGAGTTTATCAGCAACAGCAGCCCAATACTTTTTATTTCTTTTTTTTTTAAACCATGTATCGGAAGGCGGATGATTTAGCTCGATATTTCCGTTATTAAATTTTGCAATAATCACGCTTACATTGTTCAATTCTCCCGGTGGAAAATGGAGATAGGAAATGGTGTTCGCATTCAATTGATATGACGATGCTTTCATTGCTATTTCCATTGAGGACGCGATGGGCGCAAAATGTTTAAAATACAGCGTTGTGTTACAATATTTAAACAACTGCCAGAACGTACAAAACTGACCAATTCAGAATGTGTCACATATAATGAACTTTGTTATTTCAAATGTATATTTTTGTTTTAATGAATTTTTACTATTAATACCAAAAATTAATTATATTCCTATTGTTTTCTTCCCGAGTTCATTGTAATATGGAAATATGGGAAAATATATATCAAATATTAACATTCAGAACACGCTAGATATTAATTATATAGTTATATAAGCTAAAAGTTTTGTTGCACCATGTTCTCTTGAATTTTACAAGTGTAAAATCGATCGTATCTTGGAATCAGTGTTACTTTAAATTTTGTAGTCAGCCATGTTCATTCTGGTGAAACTCGAGGTGAATATTTAACTCAGAAAATTAATAAATTAACAGAAAATTCAATAATTTCAAAATTACGATATCTACAGATTGCGAAAGGGTTTTTCGAACCGTACGATTTACACAAGCACGACAAGGAAAATATGAGAAAAACAGCTTGAAAGAGAGAGAAAGAACAACTGTGCGTGGCCAGCGAGGGCGTGTATTTAGTTCCAGAGGCCGACCGAATGTCCACTGCCCCCCCATTCAACCGCTGTTGCCAGAAGCGCAGACTAATTTGTACAAATGATATTTTTGTCTCGCCATCGCTGACTCCTTTTCGAGCTCATGCACTATTCGGCAAAACCAAACACCTCCATCCAGCAACAGTATCATTTTCAAATACAATGGCATGCGCTTCCAACGTGATCAACGTTTGTAGCGAAAAGAACTAGGACTAGCAATTTAAATGTGAATTCTCTCTATAAAGGACACTGTTGCCGGATGGAGGTGTTTGGTTTTGCCTAATAGTGCATGAGCTCGAAAAGGAGTCAACGATGACGAGACAAAAATATCATTTGTACAAGTTAGTCTGCGCTACTGGCAACAGCCGTTGAAATGGGGGGGGGGGCAGTGGACACTCGGCCGGCCTCTGGAACTAAATACACGCCCTTGCTGGCCACGCACAGTTGTTCTTTATCTCTCTTTGAAGCTGTTTATCTCATATTTTCCTTGTCGTGCTTGTGTAAATCGTACGGTTCAAAAAGCCCTTTCGCAATCTGTATATCAATTACATCAAAATACTTGAGATTGATATAAAAATGTTTTATAGAAAAACGATTTTTTAAAATGGCAGCGTTCCGGAACATCAAAATGAGCCGAATTGAAATATATAGAGCTAGAAAAAAACAGTAGATAACTTTTAAACATATTGTTTTCTCCAGATATACATGTATCCTTTGGCACCAATTCTGGAAGCAGAAACATGTGAAATATATAATTTTGGTTTTTAAGTTCTGAAAGTTGATACCTATAAGTAGTAGAAGAGTAACAATATAATATATTTCTGTCGCATTTATTCCCCTGAAATTCCTAAACTACAGAAACTCGGATGGACCCAGCATTCCATTCGATCCTAACTTAGTTAATTATTGGAAAATTATATTAGGAATTAATGACAATTGTGGTGAAATCCTCAACTACTAATAAATTACGTGAATTAGTCCTTGATTCTGGAGTTTTTCTCCCCTTCTCCGAAAAGCCACAAATAATGGTAAGTACTTCACTCGTTAGGATATTACGTGAGACCAGAAAGTCTGTACAAAAATGTGACTCGTTGATAGGCTTTCAATTTTGTCGTTTTTATCTAAATGTTCACAAAAATTATTCGGTTTGTTCTCCTCTTACCACATTCATTCTCCTGTATATATCGATTCCATTTCTTCCTCGTATAATTTTTTTTGGAATATATGCTCCAGGTCTAAATTAAAATCCATTTCCTATAATCAACACCATCCGACCTCGAAAACGAGATTGTTATTTACGTTTACTTTTTATTTGATTAGTACTGAAAAATGGAGACAGCTCAAATCACCGAAGGCAAACAACAAAGTAGGACAATTACCATTACTTCGTCAACTGTGACAAACATTTGCAAATCGTGTCTGTACGATCTTCTAAACTCAGTGAACATAAAATGTAAACAGTGCTAGATCCAATTCTATTGATGCGCTAGATCGTGATTTACGTTTGGGTTAAATTAAGGTGAATAATTATTTACATCAAATACATACTGTGAGACTCAAAGTTTTAAACATCTAATTGTAATCATTTGGTGAGGGATAATTTGAACTCTGTTCTTGACATGTGGCTATATCTCTAAGGTTTTGGTTAGTACCCTGTGAGATCCGCCACTGCCATGTCTGATAAGCGTGTTGGGGCGGACCAGTTAGCTAAAGAAGACTCTAAAAGAGACTTCATAGCTCCGGAACCGTTCTGAGGAATCATAAAGGATTGCTAGACCAAAGAAAACACCAATTCTTATATGGTTTGACAAAAGGTCACCTTCATAAAGAGTTTACTGAACAATGTAGACAAGGCACTCTTGAAACTGAGTAAGAGACATTTGAAAACAGTTACCGACTTTGTCACTGGACGCTGTTCTGGGTGTTTTAATTAAAAGAGGTAATAACCCGCTGTATCTCAGAAACTATTTATCGTAGAGCTTAGAGGAAAAATTTTTTATTACAAACCCGCATGCGAGAAACGGCTGGATATTATTTTCAAGTTTCCTACTCCACCGCTAGAGGGGGTAATTCACAATAATAACACAAAAAGTACCACAAATTTTAAATATACGTAACCATTAAGTCTGCTCCAGTATTTTTTCCTCTGTCTTGTAAAATAACTGGTAGGGGTGAGTGGGAAAGCTGACTATAAAACTAGGTGAACAATTTTTTTGGGAATCTTCAAATGCGATGCGATGTTTTTGTTACGGAATTGATTGTTGGTTATTGTTACAATAATACAACAAAGTTTGACAAAATCGTATTTTTATGTATATCTATTTTTTCTCGTATCTTTGCTTAGAAAATAGATATTGGGATGCGGTTATTACCATTTTTTTTTAAATTCCATCCACTTTCAAGTGAATGATTACAAAAATATAGCATCGGATTTGAAGCATTCCAAAAAAAGTTGAAAAAACAATTGTTCAATTACCGCCACCTAGCGAGCGCTAGACCCACTGGAATTAAACAATAATATATTTTATTAGGCATTGATTAAGGAAATAGGACTAAAGGAGCTACTAGTCCCTGAGACATTCATCATGAACTAAGTAGAAGTAAGGGGGCACAATAGATCTTTTAAGTCTCAGTCACTCCATGATTACGAATATCTAAATTTGGTACTATACCTCATTTAAAAACCAGGAGGAGTAATTTGAATTTAAGTTGGCAATTCTTTAGACTTCTGATTAGTCAGATTCCGCCCAGTTTCACACATCACTTCGTAGCATTGACATCAGCTGATAATTTATTAATTTCCATTGTTGACAATTCTGACAGATGAATATGCTTATTTTTGTCATTGCATCCGCTGTTGTTATTTTATTATTTTTACTTAGTTTCCACTCTATTTCGTTAAAACGGTTCCTTTAAGACCTTCAGTAAGCAATAGACCGCGTCAAAAAAAATTTTTTTTTTTTTTTCGATTAAACGTATGTAAAAAGTTTCTTCAGTATAAAAAAAAAATTCTCCTAAATTTTGAGCTCAAAATCTCAAAAATTGAGCTGGCGCATAGGGGGGTCCCCTTTCCCGTTTAAAATACATAGGAAAAATTTTTTTTTTTTTGGTTTTAAAATATCTGCATGCATAAAATTGTTAAAAATTTTTGCTTCTCACTATCTTATAGGAAATTTAATTCTCTACAAATTGCTTTCCGGGTTTTTTTTTAAACTCAACCGCAACGAAGTTACAGGGCGCTGGATAAAAGGCAAAAAATCAATTAATGATTTAAGAATCGAAAACAATTTATTATATTAATTTACTAATAGATTAACTCAAAACACTTAATTATTCAACAAAATCTGTCAATTTAACATTATATGAATTTTAGTTCATTTAATTAATTTAAGTTATTATATGTACAATTTTTTGATTTATTGTTGACTAGTTTGACTCATGTAATTTTGTATATTGCACGTAGGGTACAATTTGCGATGATTCTGTACAACTTTCCATAAAAACTGTTTTTGTTCTTCATCTTTAGTACTAAACTGATTAAATTCTTCAACTAAAGCAACCGGCCCTTTCGATTCTTAAATCATTAATTGATTTTTTGCCTTTTATTCAGCGCCCTGTAACTTCGTTGCGGTTGAGTTTAAAAAAAAACCCGGAAAGCAATTTGTAGAGAATTGAATTTCCTATAAGATAGTGAGAAGCAAAAATTCTTAACAATTTTATGCATGTAGATATTTTAAAACCAAAAAAAAAAAAATTTCCTATGTATTTTAAACGGAAAAGGGGACCCCCCTATGCGCCAGCTCAATTTTTGAGATATTGAGCTCAAAATTTAGGAGAATTTTTTTTTTATACTGAAGAAACTTTTTACATACGTTTAATCGAAAAAAAAAAAAAAACTTCTTTTGACGCAGTCTAGTAAGCAATTGTATTGAATATCTGCAATTATGGATCCTTCTACTTCGAGTACAGCTCTTCGCTTATTAGGCCGGCAAAACAATGTAAACGCTGAACATAGGTTATTTAGGACTCTCAGAAAAACAATAAATGTGTGTAAACAAATATAATATATTGGATAAAAAATCGAAAATATTCATATTTAATCCAAAATGTCTCAAACAGTTGGTGGCGTGGCTGATTTCTTCGTCCATCAAGGCATATTTAATAGATTTGGAACACGACTGTTGACTACTATCTCAGAACACACCCTTTAGTAACTAATCTGGTAACTTTTAGTGGTGTGAGAAAGGCTTTTCAAATTTCTCCTCCTGGTTTTTAAATGAACTATATAACTGTACATTTATACTATACAATAAAAGAATAAAACTTGACTATTGATTAGTCCCCATTAAATATTCATCAATAAAGTTGGTAAATTCAATGCTCTGTCAGCATTATTTTTTCATTTCGGCTGATACTAAATATTGTATCAACAGCTAAGCTATAAATTTGTTGCAGGTATATTTTACTCGATGGGTACGATAAATCACAGCTGCCGTAGTATGGAAATATCTACCTCAAACTGAGGTGATTTAGTAGATATTTCTATTCAACGGCTTGCATTTTGTATGAAATCCAGGTCAGATTATTCTTGGTATTGTAAAATTTTCCTTAGGTTTCCAAAAATCTCCTAAAGAATATAAACGAGATTGGAAATTTCTAAATTAAAAGTTAATTAATAAATTTTAAGGTGGGTGTTTTTTTTCACTTTCTGTTTAGTCGGTACTTTCTTTCATCGGGACATTCGTATACACCTCCCCGTTACTTTAATTATTATTATTACAATACATTATTAGCTGAGAAGTTAGTAAAGATGGAAACGGTTGTAAACTGAAATTCATTCTGAATTCTGTATTATTTAGTAATACTTTAGTTGTCTTTTCTCGACGCTTTTTAAAAAATCTCATGAATACCTATAAATCTGGCTTTGCAGCCTGAACATTGGACACCGGTAGTAGTCAATAAAGTCGGAGAGAAAATGAAAATAAAGGAGACAAAGAAAAATAAATAAAAGAGGTTTGCCTCGGGAGGTATTTTATTTGTACATATTAGGAACATTTTCTATTCTTACATTCAAGGAGTATTTCTGAGAGTCAAAATTGAGTTTTCATTACCATTTTTATATACACCAACGTCATGTAATTCATTGACCTGGGAACGGTAGTGGTTAAAAATATACTTTGCATTCCTTCACCCTCTCTACAAGAGCAGCACTATTATCTAGACTTCCGGTAAAAGCGTCTTTTCTTGTGGGCTTTTTGTTAACTAATAAAAAGCTAATCGCGTAAAGTACTTAAAAAATAATTACTTTTTTACTTACATGATCATAAAAATTCCCCTTGCGTATTCTTTTATATCATCCAATAAATTAACGGTACACAAACCAACTCCTTGGACTGCCTCCAGGTTAGGGTACACTTGCTGCAACAAAATAAACTATATTAGTTGTAAGGGATTGGAATATATTAGTTATTTTTAACTCTGCTCAATACCAGCTGGCCTTGTTCGAATTTAGGCTATGATTCAACTTAAAACTGATTAATTATCTTTATCATTATTGTCGCTTATGAATCACTACATAATCTTTCTTTCGAGAGTGAGTTTGGTGAAATAAAAATATTATTTAAAATGTCTGTTGTCTTAAAAAAGTTTTGTTAAACTTGAAGATGTCTAAACGATACAGTATAGACCAATAAACATATTCTGATAGTCAGGCAGCACTAAAATCTTTAGCTTGTCCCCAGATCAGATCTAGACTGGTCTGGGACTGTCTACAAAAACTATTAACCCTGGCTAACCATAATAGAGTTACTCTTAAGTGGGCTCAGGGGCACAAAGAGCATTGTAGGAAATGAAAAGGCAGACATCATAGCAAAGCTAGGGTCTGAGACTGTATTCACAGCTAGTTTCTTCACATATCTAAATCATCACCAGTCGTAATAGAGACACGTGCCAAAACAGGAGCACAGCAAACTCCTGGTCAAAAAACCCTCGGAGACGCTGACCAATGAAATACTAAACCTTAGCAGGGGCAGGATAAGGATGGTGACGGGTTTACTTATGTACCCTAAGGAAGCACATGCATATAGGGAAACAGCCTCTCACATTGTCTTCGATTGTGGAGCATTATCTCATTGGAGATATAGGCTCCTAGGACTAGAACACCCAAGAGAGGATTTCTCCAAGAAGGATCTAGTGAGAAGACTGTTGAGCCTGATAAGGGCTACTGGGCCTTTCACATAAAAGGCACTACCAAGAGCACAAAAAGAATAATTGCTGAGGTGCCGAGGACTCTATCCTCTGACTGGTGGTGCTGAACCAATCAACCAATCAATCAATAAAAATATTGGGATTGAATTTGGAATTTATATAATACCAATAAAGCCCATATTATCAACAGGAAAAACACTACTCAATGGAGGAAAAATTTTTAAGATAATGAACATATTTGAAAAGTGGAAGAAATGAAGATAAAAATGGATTGGACCCTATAATTAGAATATAGCAAAGCAAACAAACAAGATAAAGCTTGTCTAGATTATAGCATTTATTTGAAATGATATTATAATTAAATTAATTAGAGCTCCGTATCTGAGCTGAAGCTGATTTGAAACCCTCTATATTTGGCTAGCATCTTGTTAACATAATATTGAGTTGACAGTACACTAGACATTAATTATCCTGGTATATTTCTGTACCGTAACCAGAAGAACAATATATAATCGGCTACACACAGCGACATCTGGTCGTTAATTAAATCGAATATTTATGTGTTTGGAGAGGACTATTTGTTTTTATATCCTTTAAAAACATAATTTAATTCATCAAAGTATCTAGCGAAATTTAATTTATTTTTATAGGCTTCTATATTAATCAGTGTTACTTATTTTTATAATAATAACAAATTTTACTTAAAATACTGAGAAAACTCTAAAAAAAATAAAAACTGGCGCACAAAATAAAGAAAAACCCAAATAAAAATAACACAAAGTTAGGTTAGGGAAACTCTCCATGGATTAAAATGTGAACAAACGACAAACCAGGCGTCAACTGCAGCGTGAAAACAGCTTCTATTGCTACGCCGCTACCACAAACTGCTACTACTTCTACTACCACTTTACGTGTTTGCAAAAAAAAAAAGCAAAAAAAAGATGCAAGACTTTGATCAGACCAGTCATTACTTACGCACTAGAAACAACAACTAAAAACAAAATAGAAGAAGAAGATACAAAAATACTAAAAAGGAAAATATTGAGAACAATAACTGGACCCAACATAACAAGAGGTGGAGAAAGAAGATTAAAAAGGAACATAGAAATAGAAAAGGAAAAATATATTCCGATATACAGGGAGGTCCTTAAGTAATTGTACATAGAAGGACAATACAATCTTCACTTAAAAACATTGCGATTTAAACCAACAGGGTGTTAAATATGAGATTTTAAATTTTGTATTTTACATTTAACGCTTTTTGACGTGTATGCACAAAAATTTGACAGTGGGGGATTTTGGATATGAGAAATCATAATTTTGTACCTATTTCGATGTATTTTGTAGAGGGCGCCACATAGGCCACATATGCGGCATAAACGTACGCTAAACTTTTTTACTGTTTAAATTATCGCTACTTTTATAAAAAAATATTAAAGGTACATCATTTTAACAGAAAGAAAGGTATATTTGCTAGTGCCCCCAAATCTTAACGGTTTTAGAGATAAACACATTTTAGTGATTAACTATACATAATTATTATTTAATTGAATTATCTTTTTTATTTTCTCTTTCATACTTTTTTCAGTAGTCCCATTTTAATTTTTGAATTTGCTTTTTATTTTTTTTTGTAACAAAAGTTTTTGTAACTTCAATATATATCTTAATTGAAAATTCAATATATATTTAATTAACCATAAAGTTTCTGAGACTTGGAAATCAATTTTGGATTTACTCAGTAAGTTTCAAAACAAACTTCATCCCGGATCACATCGCTAAATTACAAAAGTGGCGTAAATTCATATTATAATTAGTTTTATTGAAAATTAGGTGCTTTTACGTAAATTGATATTCCGTACAATATGATCGTGACGCTTATAAAGCACATCCCAAAATAATAGGTTACATAAGCTGACGTGTAATAATTAATCTTTATAAATCCTTCCTCATCTTGACTATTCTTTGGATAACAAATAAAAAAAGCGTATCTGTCAAATACCCCTCAACTCCAAGAGGTTCTTTTATTATGGATTCCATGGTAACTATTAAGAGAACGTTTTGGTAACTTTTGTTTTTCAGTGAGGAGCGCAATTTAGAAACGTTTGTCTCGTTGTAATCCAAATACGTTCCTAATCAAATTTCTCGCATCGCGTTGGATAATATACATTCAAAGCTAAACTTGCTAGGACGTCAGTACTTGGTAAAGGTATGTTAATAATCCGAGTCTAGGAATACCAAGTATAAAACGACAACGGACGTTAAATCGTATGTTTAATATTCAATAGGTTGTGAGAAGTTCAGTAAGATGATATACGTCGCGGTTATGGAACTTTTAGTGAACTCTTGTATAGATAAAACCTTGTGAATTGTATGTATAATACTGACTACCACTTTCGATACTCCTTTTAACGGCCCGGGCCCGACCTTGTGCCTCACAAAACAAACAATCCGTAAGGAGACGAGGAACTGGTTGAGAAACCAGCACTTTGCTCACTGGAGGGCTCTACAGGGTCTCAGGCAGTCCAAGCTCCTATTGAGGGGATGGACATGCTAGAGCTGCATAAGTAGCAGGAATGGCACAATGGGCCCGCCAGTGGCCTCAGTGACGGAACCTTGGCCGAGGTTCGCCTGACTAAATTAGTAGTAGTACCAGTAGTAGTCCAACAGTCGATATGTAATTTTATGCAGTTTATATAAAATGTACATATTAAAAGTAATTTAAAATCATTCATAAGATAAGGCAGAAGTTATTATCTGGAAAAACTAGCCACTTATTACATATTTTTGAAGAAACACTAATAATTAACACTATTTTTCATCCAAGCGTAAAGATAATTCAAGTTATATTGTAATTCTTCACACCTTTCTGCAAAACATTTTTCAAAACTGACAGAGGTAAGTGAATAAGTATTACAGCCAGTTTCACAATATTAGGTTACCTCATGGTTAAGAAGTAACCATCGTTTACGACAAAATTTGGGTTTCACAATATGTGGTCAAGGGTATAAGTGTAGGTTAACTATTAAAATATTTAACTGCAACTCAAAGTACGGGTAACTGTGCTAACCAAGGAAATATAACCTTATTTATGGTTGTCAACTGCATCTAACTGTCAAATTTTAAGACTATATATATTGTTATTTTTAATTACAATTAGAAATATGAACGATTACGATGCCAATGTCTATAGTAGCGACGATGAAGTCTGACGGCCAAAAATTATTCGTCTAAGACGTGATTATTTCGAAGAATTCGACAATCACGATTTTTTCTGCAGATTCCGTTTGTCCAAAAGAACAGTAGAAAGTTTGTTGGAAGAATTGAGGTTATTTTCCATCGTACAGTAAGGTAAGTTTTATCAATTTATCAAGAATTGAAAAATTATTATTTTTTTCATTGAAATTCTTGAATACAGAAATGATGCTCTTTTTGCACGTTGGTAGTGATTCAGTAAAACATAATCTCCAAAGGTCTTCTTTTTCCTTTCATTTGACATAGAACACCATACTATCGATGGTTTTCATACCAACGCAACAAAAGTTAATACAATTTCATAAGTTATGTGACCATTAGTTAAATGATGATTGTGAAACCAGTTCTATTGGTTAGCGTCTCGGTTAAGGTTACTTAACCCTAAGAGCTTACCACCGATTGTGAAACTGTCTGTTAAAATGACAGTTCCTACCTTCTCTGTTGCCGAAAGTATTGTAGGAAATAGTTATTTGTATGCTTAGGCCGCGAAATACCTTTTTAACGTACCGAAAGAACAGTTATCGCCGAGGCCGTTTGCGGCCGAGGCAAGATAATAATTTTTCGTGCAATCGTTAAAATTATTAAACTAGATAATTGTAAATAAATATATCATCGCTCTAAAATCAACAGCAGATCAATTTATTTAACAATGTGTGCTATGTAAATGATATGTTTCAATATAAACAAAATATTTTGACAGTTCTTGCTTCAACTTCTGGAGTAAATATAAGTAATAATACAAACTGTACAATTAATGTTAATATTCATCCTAAATAATATAAGTACTTATGTATTTGTTGGTATTCAATAAAAAATAATCCTTGTCTTTGTAGTTTTTTAGAAATATCAAATTTGGAAGTGACGTTTGGTTTCGCAGCCGTTGCTATGGGTAACGGCCGCGAAATTGAATTTCGCGGACTGTGTTGAGAACGCGAAATACTGACTTCGCGTCCGGTTGCACGAAATAGTTATTTATGTACCAAGGACGAAATACTGTCTATTAAAGACGAGTCTGTAAATAGACATTAGACATTTATTCGCCGAAGTGCATATTACATTTTTTCGTCGACCATTACAAAAAATTTCTTCTGAAATGAAAAATATACTATTTTTGATGGCATGTATTATTCGTCCGCTGTGCAAAAAGTTTCATCACTATCTATTCTTGATTATAAAGAACACTTGTATTCACATGTAAAATCTAGTCTAGCGGATTTCGAAGAGGGTACAGTACTCTCTTGCTTTTAAAAAAATTTTTTTTTTCCATTTACTTACGAAATAGGTATTCACAAAAAATTAAACAATAAATTCCTATTGTACGTTCAACAGCCTTTGGAATACATAATTTCCATGATTAATGCTCCATTAAATGTGTTTCTGTAAAGAATCAAATAGGTAAATAGATTCTCGACTCGTACAAAGTATAATTTTGAATAAATGATAATCCAAAGTTACCGGCATAAAGTTTTGGAGTAAACAGAAAATTGCCATATTTTTCATAACTATTGTACGATTTTGACGCTTTTATGATTCTCCCAATTTACGAAGCGCTTAACAACAGGATAAAACTTTTTTTTTTTCGGGAGCATATTTATTCTCCAGAACATAAAGCAAAATATTATACAGGGTGCCATAACATTATACCACAAATTTTGGGGTCAAAAATAGGGTGATTAACCTCACTTACCTATATATAAATGTGCATACACAAAAAGTAACAGGGTGATTTATTTGAAAATGTACGAGACACTAGTATACGATAACCCATAAACTGGAAATAGTACTGTTTATTTATTTTTATTTATTATGGATTATCAGACGGAGTCAGCTTCCTTTTGACCCCCAATTTTTTTTGAGGGTTACATTTTACAAAATATGGAACACCATTGGAATAAAACGTTTGTTCTTTATTTTTTTTCCTCTTTGTATTTCTTCGTAAACATTTAAGTTTGGAAGATACAGCTATCATTTTAAATGTCGATTTAAAAATATTGAGTGGGACCATTTAGGTCAATTAAATTTTTACATTATTGGTTAGAATGCCAATAAATCCGCTCCATTTATAGTGTTAAGTATTGTCAAGCAAAATAGACGTCAAGCCGACGTAACAAGACGCACCGAATGGAGAAAGTCAAGTCGGTTGCTCCGTTTCCAACGTGACAGTTGTTGTCAAACGTATATAGACATTATTTTTGAATTTGATTATCGTTACCTATTTCATGTTAGTATTTTAGAGCATTAAACAGTTAGAAAAGAAGTGATTTGTTTTCAAATACAAATTATTACAGTCCACTATCGAAGGGAAAACAAAGTAAAACATTTTGGACCTGTCGAGCCAGATCAATATTGGAACATATAACAAGGCACGTCAAAGTTGTAGCACAGTGAGTCACCTTCCTCATTCCTTATTCCTCATTCCTTTGTGATTTGAAAATATTTCTCGATTTAACGGTATACTTAATTCATTTTGACTGTTACAATCGACACAATTGGAATTTAGTACTTTGAACATACATTTGACTTTGCTTATTCTATTTTGGCCTTTATTTAAAGGATATTACTCATAACTACGTACAATTCATAGACACGATGTCAAACGAACGTGATAACTTGGATAAACTGATCAGGAAGCGCGGTTCAATCAAATCTAAGCTAACAATTTTTAAAAAATTCATTCATGAACTAGAAATCGCTTATCCTGATAAAATAATTACGGATGTCAACATTTTTTATGATTTAGAACAACGGTTAGACATTTCACGTACATACATTGACCTTTTTGACGATATACAAATTGACATTGAACAACTCGACAATGCGGGTAGCCAACTGTCAGAAAGGGAGGATTTCGAGACGAACTTTTTTTCTTACACCGCGAGGGCAAAGGCAATTCTAATGGCTAGCTCACCACCGGTTACTGATGGTCCGGGTAATCTTAACAATAATTCCAGTGCTTCCTCGGTATCTTCTCGAATTAAAACGAACAACGTGGAATTACCTGTGATAGATTTACCGAAATTTGACGGAGATGCTAACCAATGGCTCGGTTTTAGGGACACGTTTCATTCACTAATTCATTCTAGGGAAGACATCAGTGATATACAAAAGTTTCACTACCTAAAATCGGCAGTGGGATCTAGATTATCAGAAACCTTTGAAAATTTAGAGTTTTCCAGCGCTAATTATCAAGATGCTTGGAGATCTTTATGCGAACGTTTTAACGACGAGAATCTTTTGATAGAAACTCACATTAAAGCACTTTATAACTTGGACAAAATTACCCATTAATCGTCAACAGCTCTACGGATAATCATAGATGTTGTAACCAATCGTTTGAAAGCTCTAAATAACTTAGGGGAGCCTGTTGAACACTGGGGTAGTTTGATAAAATTCTTGGTAATCGTTAAACTTCCGGAGCGTACTATGGACAAAGGGGACGAGGCTAAGGTCGGGTTTAAACGTCCAACATTGGAAAATTTATTAGATTTTTTAAAGATACGGGCAAATAATTTGCAATCTAAAGAAAACTACAGAGAATCAAGTGGGTCAATAAACAAACAAAGGGTTAGAGCTGAAGTAAAACCAAACAAGCTGAAATCTTTCGTTACTTCTAGCAATGGTATAAATACATTTTGCAAATTCTGCAAAGGTAAACATAACATATTTGATTGTTCTGAATTTACAAAATTAGGCGTGAATAGTAGAATAGAACAGGTCAAACGCAAGGGCTTGTGTATCAATTGCCTTAGATCAGGACATTTAATCAAAGAATGCCGCTCCGCTTCATGCAGAGTGTGCAAACATCGCCATCATACATTATTACATATTGATAGGGATAATTCTAAACAGGAACAAGAAGTTCGAGTGGAAAATATCACAAGCAGCGCTGAAAACATAACATTGACTTCACACGATACTTCTAATATTAATCAAGTTTTACTTTCTACTATATTAATTCGCGTAGTTGATTGTCACAATAAAACACATTTAGTAAGGGGGCTTTTGGACGTGGGATCACAATGTAGCTTCATAACAGCAGATCTCTCGGATTTGTTACAGCTCGATAGAACGTCAACTAGTCTAACTATAGCGGGAATTAACGGAGGTTATTCTGAAGTAAGACAGAGGTGTATAGTTAGCGTGCATTCTTTAACAAGCGAATTTGCGATAACACTAAGCTGCTTGATAGTACCTAAAATCACAAGTGCCTTACCTAACTTTAGAATCAATCGAAACAATTTAGAAATTCCTCAAAATATTAAACTGGCCGATCCCAACTTTCATATTCCTGACAAAATTGATATTCTAATTGGATCAGACTGTTTTTACGAAATACTTTGCACCGGCCAATTGAAGCTTTCAAAGAATGGACCTATTTTACAAAAAACCAAATTTGGTTGGGTAGTATAGGAGGACCTATACAAAGCTTAGCTTCCCAAATAACTCATTGTAATCTTTCGAAATATGAATCTTTAGAGAAACAGGTAACTCGGTTTTGGGAAATCGAAGAATTTCCTGAAAGCAAACCCTGGTCAAACGAGGAGAAAATAGTTGAAAAACATTTTTTAGAACATACAAAGCGCGATGAAAATGGTAAATTCATAGTAACGATTCTTTTAAAGGCTAGTTTAGATAATTTAGGAAACTCAATTGAGACTGCGAAAAAACGATTTATGCATTTAGAACGAAAACTTGATAAAAACCGTGATTTCAAGCGAATATATCAACATTTTATTGATGAATACAAAAGTTTGGGTCACATGACAAAAATAGATAACCCAAATTTAGCACATCATACGTATTACATGCCTCACCACGGAGTTTGGAAAGAAACTAGTATCTCAACTAAACGTCGGGTCGTTTTCGACTCATCATGCACTTCCAGTAGCGGTTATTCATTTAACGATTTACAAAGAGTAGGACCTACTATCCAGTCAGATTTATTTTCCATTTTGATACTTTTCCGCAAACATAATTACGTAATTTGTGGTGATATTGAAAAAATGTGTAGAATGTGTCTCGTCACCCCAGAATAAAGATCCTTACAGAGAATTTTCTGGAGGGATAACCCCAATGAACCTTTAGACATTTATCAGTTAAACACTGTCACATATGGAACTTCTGCCGCAGCATTTTTAGCAATTCGATGTTTATACCAACTTGGTTTGGACTGTGATGACAGTACCATATCCGATGTTATAAAAACGCAGTTTTACGTAGACGATATGCTTACCTGCGCATCTACCATTGAAGAAACTATGCGTATCGCCAACGGTGTAAGAAATGTTTTACAAAGTGGAGGGTTCCGTTTGTGTAAATTTATTTCAAATAGTGCGGAGGTTTTGCGAAATCTAGAGTCGCGAGACGGAATTATGACGTCATTAACGTATTTCTTAACTAATGTCGACGTAATTTTTATTTGTTACTTTTGACAGTTCAGTTGTCACATTTTGATTTGATCAGTATTTTTGGTCTTTTCGCTTTTTTCAATTAATTTTTCATTGTCAAAATGCCTTCCCGGTATAATGAGAAAGAGCAAAGTTTAATTTTGAAGTTAATTAATTACTTTTCAAAAGAAAGGGATGCTGGAATGCCGCTTTTACCGTTAAATGCAGTCTACAACGTAAGTATCTATCTATATTATGCAAAATTAGAGTTAGTGTCTATCTTGATTTGATTTTAAAATTTTATAATCGTATATATAATTTTATAATCGTATATAAAACATTTTCAATATATATTATATAATTCGCCATTTAATCACAATTCGGTAATCCATAATTTTTTAAATTCAATAAAAAATCATGCTTAGGGGCGTTAAACATCCTCAAGCTAAAAATTTGAAACAAATCAGTTAAAAAAAACGGGGATTTCAAATTAAAACAAAACTAAATTTAGTAAAAAAGTACGTAACGCATAAAGCAAAATACAATTTTTGGCATTACTAATTTATTCATACAAACACACCTTAACAAATGTCATTGATTATGATTTTGAGGTTAAGTGTAAAAATAACATTCAACTAATATGAGACAAACGTAAAACAGCAGAATACGTCACCGATTATGACGTAACGGCAAAGGTCGATTAAACAAATTCTATTAACGAAAACGCTAGAACATTGGGAATGAATTGGAATTCAAATGCTGATTGTTTTTTGTACCACATTAATTCAGATTTTCATAGACAAATAACAAAGAGAGTAGTATTATCGGATAGTTCTCAAATTTTCGATCCTTTAGGACTTTTAAGCCCTAGTATAATCTTGGCTAAAATCCTTCTTAGAGATATTTGGTTAGAAAAAATTGATTGGGATGAGTCGCTTCCTCTAAACTTAAATACTCGGTGGTTGGAATTTCGCAATGAATTGAATTATTTAAACAATCTCAGGATTTGTAGGCAAATAGTTATCCGCGACCCAATACTGACAGAACTTCACGCATTTTCGGACGCATCAATTCAAGCATATGGAACCTGTATCTACTTGAAATCTAGTAAAAAATTTGGAGAAAGTTCTGTTCCTTTGGTATGCGCTAAGTCTAAAGTTTGTCCTACGAAAATTCAAACTATCCCTAGATTAGAATTAATAGCAGCTGTATTGATGTGTAAACTAGCAAATAAGGTATATTCTTCATTGAAACTCAAATCTGTTAGGATAGCGTTTTGGACTGATTCGAGTATAGTACTTGGATGGATTAATATTTCTCCAAATCTACTTCAAGTATTCGTGGCAAATCGGGTTTCTTTAATTCAAGAGCTTTCAGATATGTTCCTACTAAGGACAATCCAGCCGATTTTGTATCTAGAGGAGTTAGGCCCAGTCTTTTAGAATATACCGACGTTTATTGGAACGGTCCATCGTGGCTTCATTACGAAGAAAATAAATGGCCGTTATATGTACAATGTAAGGAACCATTATCCGAATTAAAAAGGGTTGTTTTGTCGAACAAATCAACAATTCAGAAAATAATCTTTTTCGAAAATTATTCTAACCTAACTAAGTTGGAACGAGTTATTGCATATTGTCTTAGATTTAGTAAAAACTGTTTGCTTAAAGCGAAAAATAGAATTTCAGTGCCTCTAACTCGCAAAGAAATTGATAAAGCTAGCATTATATTAGCCCGCATGGCTCAAGCATATTCATTTGAAGCTGAAATTAGTTTACTCAATGAGGGTAAACAGATTAACAAACAATCAAAAATAGCAAAATTAAATCCATTTCTAGATAACGAAAAAATTCTCCGAGTAGGTGGTAGAATTTCTTATTCTTCATTTTCTTATAACAAACGACTCCCCATTCTTTTATGTTCTAAGAGTCACTTTGCCCGTTTGTTATTCTCAAGAAAGCACAAAGCCCTACTACATGCAGGACCTTCACTGTTGTTAGCACATACCAGTATTGATGTGTAAACTAGCAAATAAGGTATATTCTTCATTGAAACTCAAATCTGTTAGGATAGCGTTTTGGACTGATTCGAGTATAGTACTTGGATGGATTAATACTTCTCCAAATCTACTTCAAGTATTCGTGGCAAATCGGGTTTCTTTAATTCAAGAGCTTTCAGATATGTTCCTACTAAGGACAATCCAGCCGATTTTGTATCTAGAGGAGTTAGGCCCAGTCTTTTAGAATCTACCGACGTTTATTGGAACGGTCCATCGTGGCTTCATTACGAAGAAAATAATCTTTTTCGAAAATTATTCTAACCTAACTAAGTTGGAACGAGTTATTGCATATTGTCTTATATATATATAGGCCGGCACTCCTGTTGTCGGAGTATAGGCCGCTCATTTTGAGCTCTTTTGATCCTTTTTGTACGGTGGATCAGTCCGTGTATTATCTTCTGCTTACTACAGCATGCGGTGTGAGTTCGCCATCTTTGTAATCGTCTTCCATTCCTTCCTATCCTCTGTTTTTCTACCCCAGTCACGGATTCCCATTTTCTTTAGGTCATCAATCACTTGATCTTCCCATCTGAGTTTGGGACGTCCCCTGGGTCTCTGGATTGCAGGCTTCCAGTCAGCGATTTTCCTTATTGGATCGTCCTTATTCCTTCTTCGAAGGTGCCCATACCATCTTAGTCGTTGTGCCTTTATATGTCTGACTATATCTTCACCATTCATGTATTGATCTATTTCGTAGTTATATAGCCTTCTGTACCCTTCATTCGGAATATGTTTTGGGCCTATTATCCTCCTCATGATTTTCCTCTCTAGAACTCTGAGATTTCCTTCGTCTTTATCAGTTAGTCTCATATTTTCTCCGGCATATGTTATTACTGGTCGAATTGCAGCTTTATAAATTTTGATCTTGGTTTTTCTACTGATGCATTTGTCCCTTAGTAGTTTCTGATACTTCCAATACACTTTGTTTCCGGCGATTATTCTTGCGTTGATCTCTGCACTTCTGTTGTTCTTCTCATCAATTATTATTCCCAGGTATCTAAATTGACTTACTCTTTCAAAAGTGTAATCTCCCATATTTATAGTGGCTGCGTTGTCCGTCTTCCTCGAGATTTGCATATATTTTGTCTTCTCTTGGTTGACTACCAGCCCTCTCTTTGCTGCCTCTTTTATTAAGTTATTGAATGTATTCACTAGGTTTTCTTTGTCTCTGGTAACCAAAGCTACGTCATCGGCATATCCTATTATTTGTGTGGAGCTGTGGCTGATCATTCCTTTTATGCCTATTGCTTTAATCACCCCATCTAGTGTTATGTTAAAAAGGGTTGTAGACAAACTATCTCCTTGTCTTACACCTACTTCGATGTTAATATCTCCTGTATTCCCATCTCTGGTTATCACCTTTGCAATCGCATCCTTTATTGTCATTTTCACTAGTCTTATTAGTTTTTCTGAAATTCCTATGTTCCTCATATCAGATATTAGCCACTCTCTGTTGACTGAGTCAAACGCTTGCTGAAAGTCAATGAATAGTATATGTAGTTCTATGTCATGTTCATAGCACTTTTCGATTGTTTGTGTTAGTAAATGTATGGCATCTACCGTTGATCTTCCTTTTCTAAATCCCTGTTGATATTGACCTAATTTGGGTTCAGCCTGTTTATTCAGTTCTATTTTTATTAGATTGGTCAATATCTTATAAGTAGTGTTAAGCAGCATTATACTCCTGTAATTATTGCATTTGGTTGGGTCTCCTTTTTTGAAGATCGGCACTATATGTCCAATGCTCCACTCTTTTGGCATGTGTTCTTCGGTCCATATATTCATTATCAGGTCATATATTCTGTGCAGTAAGGCGTCTCCTCCATGTTGGATTAGTTCGTTATTTATATCATCTGGGCCTGCCGCCTTGTTAGGTTTAAGTTGTTTCACAACATCTATATATTCCTCGAAAGAGGGTCGGTACTGCTGTTCAGTTTCTCCCTCCGTTACTAAATCCTTATAACTTTCATCCATAGTATGATTGTTTTGGTATAAAGTTTGGAAATATGTTTCCCACTCTTTTCTATTTATTTTTACTGTTGCAGATGCGTTTCTGCTACTGTGTTGCTTTCTCACATACTCGAAGAGTTTTCTATTATCCTTATTATTATTTTCTATTTTTTCCATTTGTTCGGCAACCCAGTTTGATTTTTTCCTTCTGTAGAGTTTTTCTGCTTTTTGCTTTATCTTTCTGTATTCGTCCAGCTCTTCATCTTTCCCTGTTTCCAACCATTTACTTCTCGCTTGTTTTTTCCTTACGCTTGCTAGTTTACATTCTTCGTCAAACCATTCTTTGGATACTATGTTTTGTTGTAATCCGATTTCTTCCGTTGCGGAGTCTATAATGCTGTTTTTTATAATCTTCCATTCACTGTCTATTTCTTCTTTTTTATCATGAGTTCGTATTTTGTTTGTTAAGTTTTCCGCATATTTGTTTTTACCTTCCTCTTTTCTCAGCTTTTTTAAGTTCCACTTTCTTCTGTTGTGTTTGCGAGGTTTGTTTCTTGATATTTTTATGTTCATTTTCGCTATTATTAAAATGTGGTCTGTATCCGCGTTTGCACCTCGGTATGACCTCGTGTCTTTAACCATTTTCATCCATTTCTTTGATATTAAAACATGATCAATTTGGTTGCCTTTTCTCTTTCCTGGATATAGCCATGTTCTCTTGTGTTCTTTTTTACGTTTAAATTTTGTACTTATTATGAATGTATTTGTCTCCGCAGCTAGATTGCACAGTCTCTTGCCGTTATCGTTTGTGTTCTCGTGTATGGTTTCTTTCCCCGCTATTTCTCGGTTATTTTCTTCTTTTCCTATCTGGGCATTAAAGTCTCCTATTATTAACAGAATGTCATTTCTAGAGATATCTTCATAGGCTTCGCCTATCTTCTCATAAAACTTTATTTTCTCTTCTTCGTTTGCTTCGTCCGTTGGGGTATACGCGTTAATTATACTTATATTCGCTTGTTTATTCTCAAGTTTTAAATATGAAATCCTACCGTCGATTGGTTTGAATTCAATTACTTTGTGTACTAATCTTTTACTAACCATTATTGCTGTCCCATTCTTTCCTTGTTTTTCCTCCCCTGCGTAATACATCGTAAAGTTTTTGTTTTCTATTTTTCCTTGTTTTCCCCATCTGATTTCTTGTAGAGCCAGAATGTCTAAATCATAATTCTTCATTTCTTGAGCTATATCGTGTATTTTCCCAACTTTTAGCATCGTTTTGATATTCCATGTTCCAATTTTAAATGCGTTAACTTTTTGTTTATCCCGTTTTACCCTATTTGATATTTTCCTAATGTTACCTTTTGTTCCTGTTATAGCTTTAATTACTTTATTTTCCTTGTTCTTTGCCATGGTCGTTTTCTCAATGCTTCGGTCCTCTTGAGCTACTATCGTAGCTAGTTTTTTCCTTTTTTTATTTCCATAAGATTTTTAAACATTTTTGTAGTTTTCTCTTTATCAGTTTCCTCCGCTTCTTCAGTCATTGATCTATTGCTGAATGTTCTTCCTTTGGTCTTGTAACCTGATGGTCTATCTGTATCCTTCACTAGCGAGTTTTGTTTTAATTCATTTAAAGAGTAAGCCATTCCGTTTATCCACAGTTTGTTATAGTTAAGGTTCGCTTGATGTCCTGCGTTCCTTGCTTCTTTCATATATGCTCTGAGTTCTTTCCTTTGTATTAGCACTTCTCTAGTAAAGTCTTCGTTTATGTATATTGTTGTATTTTCCAATTTGTTTCTTTGTTTTAATATTTCTACTTTCTTCTTGTATTCTTTCAGTTCTAGCAGAATCGGTCTTGGTTTACTTTGGTTAAGATTTTGTTTCCCTATTCTTCTAGCTTCTATTAAATCATCGCTTTTAAGTTCCAGCTCTAGCTTCTCCATTACCTTTTGTAGGACATTCTCTAGTTGCAGCTTATCTTCGTTTTCCACTTCTTTTGCTCCCTGTATTATGAGGTTTTTGCTCCTCGCTTCACGCTCTAATCTTTCTATCTTCTCTTCCTGCCTGCCTAAACTCTCTTTTAATTCTTGGTTCTCCAGTCTTATGCGGTTGTTTTCTCTTTTTATTTCCATCATTTCGTTCTGAATGCAATCTAATTTTTTCTCAATCCTTTCATTTCTATTTTCTATTTCTTCTAATTTTCCCAGTATTTTCCCCAGTGCTTTTCCCATTTCCGAATTTTCTTCCATTTTGGAATTGACAGGTACCGCGTCACAGACCTAGTTTTTATTTACCAAGATCCTACTTAATTCAAATCTCGGCCCGGTGCCTGTGCTAGCTGTAGATACTCTATCGTTTCCTTGAACGTATAATTCGTGTTGCTTCTTAATTCAATTGTATACAAACTGTAGTGAATTTATTAATTCGATTACAGTCCTGTCTTGTCACACTGGTTTTGCTGTGATAGTTTACCATTAACAAGCAGTTAGTATGTTATCACTATTGTTTTTATTAATCAACTTGTTTAAATTTCTACTTTAAATATGTATGTATACTATAAAATAAATGTTTTAAACTCACCAGTTTCTATCTGGATTCCCTATTTTTTTTTTATACTTATTCACTAATGCAACTTTAAATCTAATATTACACACTTTTCTCAATTTTCACCGTTATAAACTACTTATTTTTGTATTTTAATCGGGATCGAGATTTCACGTGCTTCGTCTTTGCAAGTCAGGCCCGAACTGGCATATTGTCTTAGATTTAGTAAAAACTGTTTGCTTAAAGCGAAACATAGAATTTCAGTGCCTCTAACTCGCAAAGAAATTGATAAAGCTAGCATTATATTAGCCCGCATGGCTCAAGCATATTCATTTGAAGCTGAAATTAGTTTACTCAATGAGGGTAAACAGATTAACAAACAATCAAAAATAGCAAAATTAAATCCATTTCTAGATAACGAAAAAATTCTCCAAGAAGGTGGTAGAATTTCTTATTCTTCATTTTCTTATAACAAACGATTCCCCATTCTTTTATGTTCTAGTCACTTTGCCCGTTTGTTATTCTCAAGAGAGCACAAAGCCCTACTACATGCAGGACCTTCACTGTTGTTAGCACATACCAGAAACAAATTTTGGACCCTTTCGGGTAGAAACCTTGCAAGAAAAACGGTTCGTAATTGCGTTACATGTTTTAAGGCGCGACCGGTAACCACTATTCCCATCATGGGAAATCTACCTGTATCTAGACTTAATCCTGCCCCTCCATTTTATACGACAGGAGTTGACTACGCTGGACCTTTCAAGGTCAAAGATAGACAGGGAAGGGGTTGCAAAATAAGTAAAGCCTATATCTGCCTTTTTGTATGTTTCGTGACGCGTGCATTACATATCGGACTAGTATCAGATCTTACTACCGAGGGTTTTATAGCATCATTTAGACGTTTTGTCTCGAGACGAGGAAAACCTTCTCAAGTATTTTCTGATAATGGCACTAATTTTGTAGGAGCCAATAATGAGCTCAAGACACTTGGACACTTTTTACACGGCAACTCTCGACAGTTGACTGAAATTTTGGAAAATGAAGGTGTTTCCTGGTCGTTTATCCCTCCTCATTCTCCCCATTTCGGAGGCCTTTGGGAAGCCGGAATAAAATCCGCAAAGTCACATTTATTGCGCGTTGCAGGAAATGCTATATTAACTTTTGAGCAATTATATACACTGCTGGTTCAAATCGAGAGTATTCTTAACTCACGTCCTATGCACCCATTATCATCCGATTCTTCTGACTTACAACCTCTCACATCCTCTCATTTTCTAATTGGAGGTGCCATGACTACTTTACCAGATTCTGATTTATTGGAAATACCTGAAAATCGACTTAAGCTATACCAAAGAATTCAGCAGCTTCAACAACATTTTTGGGTTAGATGGTCGTTAGAGTATATATCAGAACTTCAACAAAGAACGAAATGAAGGTTTACACAAGGTTCCCTTCAACAGAATGACTTGGTTCTTATCAAAGAGGACAATCTTCCTCCTTGTAGATGGTCTTTGGGGCGAGTTCTTCAGATACACCCTGGAAAAGATGGAGTGACTAGAGTGGCTACTTTAAAAACTAAATCTGGTTCAGTAAAGCTATCTTTGACCAAACTGTGCCGGTTGCCGTTAGGCGTTGAAGACTAAGGTGTTGAAAGTATTCGTTATTCCTTCCAAGGCGGGGACTATGTTAAGTATTGTCAAGCAAAATAGACGTCAAGCCGACGTAACAAGACGCACCGAATGGAGAAAGTCAAGTCGGTTGCTCCGTTTCCAACGTGACAGTTGTTGTCAAACGTATATAGACATTATTTTTGAATTTGATTATCGTTACCTATTTCATGTTAGTATTTTAGAGCATTAAACAGTTAGAAAAGAAGTGATTTGTTTTCAAATACAAATTATTACAGTCCACTAAAGAAGGGAAAACAAAGTAAAACATATAGTTACCCTGAAAAAAATTAAATCGATTGAATCAAAACTATCCGAGAAATTAGAATGTAAAGTTAGCTCCGCCTCTCGAAGGAAAGGCGCCAACGTGACGTCACATCAGCCGTGGATCTCGGCAGTATCGAGGTTCCAGGCGTAGAGACTAGTGTAATAATTAATTTGTAGAACGGCTTTGTACGCAAATCTAATCATCCGAAATGGTCTCGTTAGAAACAGGTTTTTTAAAAGGCGATTCTGGCAAGTTGCCGATGGTGGATGTAATAATGGTTATGCAGTATTTTAACCAAAATAAGGACTAGGTATATCAGTGCAGAATTAAGAGGTGTGAAAATGGAAAAGGAAGTGTTCGCAATCGTATTTGTTATTGTAAACGTAAATGGGTACAATTTATTAGCAGGCGAATGAAATTTAAAAAATAAACACGTGAGGTCGTATACAGGGTAGGGTGGTGATACAATTGGAATATAAAGAGTATCTTTGGAGGTGGAATAACCTAAATAGCTCTCGCGCGCTTTCTTTACTTGCCCGTATCGTCAACATAAAAAGTCTTGTAAATACCACAAAACCAAAAATATTGAACTGAAATTCTAGGAGAGTACTTTCAAAAGACCAATCCACTGGAAAAAAATGTACATGACCATAACCTGAAGGGTATTCATATATCTCACAGAATATTCATCATTTTGCATGTTTCTTTTAGGTTTTCTATCACATTACTAACAATATTATGTTAAATATAATAAAAATATTAATCATCAATCATTACAAAAAGGAATAAACCACCATTCACTTGTCTGAAAACGGTTTCTTTCCAAAGAATCATCTCTGGATTCACTTTCAGATAAATCGCTACCGGAGATATAATCTTTATCGATTACGCAGCCTTATCTGAAATCACTTTGAATTCTCTTCATATTTTCGTGCTGCTCCGGATATGAAGTCACCATTTTTATTTTTTGAACACTTATTACCTTTTTGCTGTAAGCAAATAAAAAAACCTGGAAATTATTAACAGACTTGTTGTAGGTCTAGTATTTTGTTTTCCATATTTCAATCCTAAGATATCGTCAACGGCCGTTGATATTTGTCCACCCTGTACCACAACGCCGGTAGTATGGTTTCCATGCCTGCAAAGTAGGGATAGCGAAACAATTCATGCAAATGTGGCTCCCATCCCTTGTTGCCTGGAACTATTTAATTATTGGGTACTGGTTTGCATATCCTAATGTTTATTTTGTATTTTATTATACTTTTCTTGAGTTTAAACTCATAATGTCGAAGTAAATTGTTAATTAACGTCGTGGTTTGTAATTTAGCTCGGTTTACATATTTTTCTGGTGGATACATCCAAGAAGTTTTTTAAACATCTTTTCTAAACTGTTCCAAAAGCTAGTTTGAAATTATGAAAAGCCAAATAGCAAAAAAATATTTGTGTAGTAACATTTTTTAAGCAATAAAAAGGAATTATTTCAATAGACAGTGTGTCCGGGAGGTATGGAAAAAATTTGTTTTGGTTAAGTACTCAAAAAAAGTTTTATCAAATTTGTATGATGCGTAAAGAATCTATAAACTTTTTTGTAAAATTTAATATTTCGTTATTTTTTTAACAGTGTAGATAATGGCGGCTTCAGCAGCCGTTGATACTGACTATTTGTCTTGGTTTTCAGAGTAGTCAAAAAAAGTTTTATCAACTTTCTTCTACGCGTGAAGAAAATAGAACATTTTTGCGGAAAATAATTGCTCCTTGCGGTTCTCGAATTCAAAGGTAACGACGATGGTTTAAGCTACGTCTACACCGTAAGCAACACATAGGAACATTATGTTTATGTTGCTTGTTTCTGAAATTTTGCCAAAAGTTTATATAAGTCTCTCATTTTGTACGGTTGCAACAACAAAAGTTCTTATATAGTATATTGTGTCACAAAGGCAGAAAATGAGTTTTAGCAGCCTGAGACTACTAGATGCACGAGCGAGTGTAGCGAAGCGAGGACAGCTGATAGTTAAGGGCTCCTAAAGTGTTTCGTGCATGTGTTACACAACTGTTTTTCGCCTACCGAATAAACCAAAAAATGTAACAAAACACTTTGACATACACTGACGTTTAATTAAAAAATTTACTCGAAACGTCAAAATTCTCAAATGACAGATCGCGGCGTTATGAATTTTCCGCCCTTGGGTTGCTAAACAATACTTCCCGCCCTATTTTTGGTGTTCATATGATTGGTTTTCCCGTAGGGTAGGAGAAAAAATTACTTGTTCACATATTTAGCGGCAAACATCAAAGTAAATATAGAAACATTAAAACATTTTTTGTTTCTCAACAGTATTTTTATCAGTGTGAACGGACGTGTTGCTGCTTGTTTCCAAAACTCGAACTTGTGTCGTGAAGCCGTCGGTCGTGTCGTTGCCGAAAACATATCAGTTTAAGTTGATGTTGATTTGATTAGTTAGTATTAATAATAAAAATATTAAGTAATAATAAAAAGCATGCAGTTTAAATAGACAACAGAAAATTTAGTATGTTTAATTGAATTATGCCGAGAGTTTTAACATACACGGAAAAAAGGGTTGGGGGTCGCGAAATATTTCTTGATACTAGAGGGGTCGTGTCATGAAAAAGGTTGAAAAACACTGGTTTAGAACACACACTGCACAAAGTTTCCTGTTGCAGAAACACAACGAAACAATTTATTACCTTGATGTGGACAGAATTTACACGGAACTTTTGCTGTTTTTTCTGTTTCCATAAAGAGGTTGCGGTAACCAGCAAAAAATGTTCCCCTCTATGTTTCTTTGGTGTGGACATGGCTCTAAGCTGCCAGTTTCAGCCGGTAGAACTGTGATTGTTGAAACAAATTAAAATAGTAACAGTTTTACTTCCATTTCTTCTATTTCTTCCTGACATTTTTAAATATTAAAAGGAACATAATGCTGTTTGAATTTGTGAAGATAAATAATGAATACTAAAATAACTGTGCATCATAATGGATGCACTTAATATAAAATTGAGACATGGTCTGTTGTTTGCTGATTCGTTCAAACGCTAACAAGTCAAATCCCTTGTGGAATATAAAGAGAAAGCTTTACCAAAGATAATACGAAGTTTATAAAGTGAGTGTGCTCTACCACTATTCAGGAATTTATAATGAGATTTACTTAGAGGGCGAGTTTTAGTAAAATGTATAATTTTCTGAAACGTGTTCTAGGTAGTTTGGACGTTCAACTGATGTTTTATGGTTTTTGGAATTAATCCAAAGTGTATACTCTAACTAAAGTCAGTGTGATGACCATAAAATAAAGCAATATTGTCAGATATATTTTCTAAAATTGTTAGGCTCGCTACACAAATGTTCCTCTTACTTCAGTAAACAGTTAGTTCGTGATGTTATAAGAAAGCTAGTTTGGAAATATTTTTAAAAAAATACATAACCAATCATCAACTGCAGTATTCATCGTAATATAACGAAATAACCGAAGTATAATCCGTTGGACGATTTTCGCAGAAAAAATTCTACGGTCCTGAGGGTGTTCGGGGGGGTTGTGTTGTGGTTCGGCTTATAATTTATTAGTATCATTCAGTGTCGGGTGTGAATTTTGTTTTAAAGAAATATTTAATATAATATCTATTTCTTGGTTGAGTGAGTTTAGTGAATTGTTATAGATATTTATAGGAAAGTGTAGGTGATCTAGTGTAGAAAGGTATCATTAATAAAATACCTTTTTGATGGTGTAGTGGTTAGGTCGCGTCAGTGAATTGATATTAATATAATATTCATTTGTTCGTAGACGTTAGGGTAAGTTTTATAATATAATTAATTAGAATGGCATTTTGGAGACCATTTGAAACAACAGTCCAAGATGATGCGCGGGATTATAGAATTGTGGATTTAAATATAAGAAGTTAGATAATGGAATGGTAATAATGGAGTCTCGGCGTATCGCTGAACTTAGACAGGAGTATTTGCGCAAAACAAAAGGGTACCGTTGTAACGTGCTCTTTTTATTCTTTTACAGTTCCATTATAATTATATGTCTGATAATTTTCTATTTCTCAAGTACTCGTAAATAGTGTTGCATACCTTGAGTTACAAGTCTATTATTCGCTGTAAATAGTGTCGCATACCTTATTTTGGCAAGATTCGTTTGTTAATGTCTATGGGAGATTGAGTAAGTTGAGGCTAACTATCAACACAGACGAACGCGATTTTTAGTGTTGAATATAGACTCGCGAATATTCTTGGTGGAAGTCAGTTCCGTGTCATTTGTGATTTCCGGCATTGGAAGAGGTCTTGTTGGGTTTTTGGGAATTTTGGTCAAGGTGATGTTAACAAGTGTGCCGAACTCTACGGTTTTCCTATCATATCTGGCTGTATTTGGGCCATCTTAATTGGATTTTGAAGCAAAACCATTTGATTTTTAACTTGACCATTCTATCTTACCTCAGTAGTTGATATTTTTGGATTTTGGTGTCAAGATAAAATTACCGCTTGCGGGATTTATTTGAGGAAAGCCATTGTTGATTAGCAGGTGCCGTTCCATAACCAAACAGTTCTCCTCGCTGAAGTGTTTGACTTAAAACCCTATAACATCTAGGTTTTTTTTTTCCTGGAGGATTCATCCCTGTACTCATCAGGAAGATCTACCTTTTCTTGGTTATTGGAGCATCCCAACTCCAGCAGTTTCGTCTGAAGGTTCAACTATACCGAGCATCTAGAACGCTCAGCCGTTGAAGAAAAGGTTCACTCCCTGAATTGGACTTCAGAAACAGATAAGCTTATCTAACTTTTGTTTTTATTTCATGGTAAAATAAATTTAGTGAGATCACACGTACGCTATATACGAATAATTTTTTTTTATCTTATAGTATTCTCTCTGTATGTAATTTCGGTATTTATGTCGACTTAATTTTATTTTAATTGTGACTTCAACTTCATCCATTTTTTTGTTAAGTAAAGTAATTTAACATATTTCGGTAATAGTTTTATTTATTTAGTTCACCATATTTTTATATTTTTAGTAACTTATCTTGTGGCTCTGCTAGTGCCTGCAAGACCTAGGGGTTTCCGACTTGAACCGTCTAAGCCGGTGGCGCGGCTCACCTTTTTTTTTCTACCCTCTACGGCTGAGCTCGGGCATAATTTGCCAGTAGAGAGACCGCGAGTGGAGTCTGAATAGGGAACTAAAAGAAACGTGGCACCGTGATTCAAATAGAACTATAATTTATTTAGACGAAACTTGGTTTGATACACATGATGTTGTCAAGTGTTTATTCAATTTATTTGTTATTCAAACAATCCTTACGGTTTTATTACATGAATAAATATATAAAATAAAATACATTTTAACTTGTAAGAAAATAGTAGTAATGGTAATTATTATATTATAATTAAAACTGTATGAGGATATACACCCACCTTTAAAATATGGTTGGGTTGACGATACAAAAAACTGTTCTCTAGAGACTCCGTGTTTTAGAGGAAAGCGCTTTATTATTGTATTACAAATTTTATGAATTTTGTAGGTTAATTTTTTTCATTCAAATTGATATAGTAGATTAACATTATTTCACAATTTTCGAATTTATAAAAAAATTATATGCACGCCATTGGGCGGATTTTTCCTTCAAAATATGGGATTAAAAATATGGGTCATCACATTAACTTTGGAAGAATTTTACCTTATTTTTTTTGTCCCTTAACGAAATTTTTCCTGATTTTTAATTGCTTATTAACAACTTAACAATCTCCCACTTCAAAGTGTGATTGTATACTTAAGAATATCAAACTGAAATCGTGGGTAATAAAATAATATTTCACAAAAATCGGTATTGTTTGAGATGAAAGCTGCACTGGTTTGGTCAGCCCGAAACAAGATGAAGTCGAATCCTCTTCTAGTCAAGCATTTTTTGTTATCAAATAACAATTTGAATCTAAACGAATATGTATACGTGATGACTTAAAGTAATGTCCGCAGTATGTCAACTATTCGTGTACCAGTGCGTTTTGGAAAATCGTGAATAATGTTTAAGTGAAGAAATCTATTTTCGTAGACTACCACTTTCTTAAATTCTTATAAAATTAAAAATATTGCATGAAAGTTCAGTGTTGAGTAACATACTCTAGTTGTTGAAACGTAAATATCAATAAATTTTTTTATCATAATCTAGTTATACATATTAATACATTTTTTTGGCAGCAAATACTTAAAATTAAACAAATCTGTGAAGGATGGCAACTGAGATGCTATTTACATATATATTGTGAAAGTATAGAGATGGTGTCAATCATCATCCTTTTCATGTTTTTTAAACGAAAAAAGATTTGACATATAATTACGCCTACACTACTACAAGTGGAAATAGATCATGAATAACAAAAAGTTGTTTTTATCTTAATTCTATTATTGGTTCGTCTTGATCTGATGAGCTATATTTGATCGAAATCAATTTTAATTACCGTATCAAAAAGAAAATCATCAATATTTTCAATATTCTAAAAGTTAAATGTTTCAAATGGCTTCTCAACTTTTCGGGAAACCATCCATTAAGAAATGTAATTTTCGCTTCAGATAATCTTAACTTAGTAGGTATTGGATTTTTAATATTAAAGTTTCCCAACAAGTGATTGTCTAGAGATGTTTAAAATTTTTGTTTTAATTTTAGTAAGGAAAGTTAACAAACCTTTAATGTTTTATGTTTTTTTTTGCCTTTTCTTAGAAATCTATGTTGTTAATTGCGTTAATTAACCTTCCGCTACTGGCGGACATATTTCGTGAGCCGTTACTGGCGGCGGTCTGTTAAATAACTAATTTATTTTGTATTTTCTTTGTATCGCCTGATGAAAAGACGAAAATTTGTACGAAAATATTCATTACTTATGTGAAATAATGAATAGAGTATTACAATCAATCATAGTAGAGTATTCTTAGCGCAGTTATTGCCAGCACAAATTTTATCCAATGTGAAGACTCTACCTCTAGAGCTATAAAGTCGAGGTTATCTTCATTTCTACATTAAGCATATCATTGTAATTTGAAATTACCGAAGAATACTCACTTGACCATTTTATCATACAAAAATTGTTTGGTCTTGAGGGGTGTTCGGCTAATAATCCACTAGTTGCATTCAGTGTCGGGTGTGAATTTTGTTTTAAAGAAATATTTAATATAATATCTATTTCTTGGTTGAGTGAGTTTGGTGAATTGTTATAGGTATAGAAAGGTGTACGTGATCTAGTGTAGAAAAGTATCATTAATATAATAGGTACCTATTTGATAGTGTAGTGGTTAAGTGGCGTCAGTGAATTGATATTAACATAATATTTATTTGTTCGTAGACGTTAGGATAAGTTCATAATATAATTAGTTAGAATGGCATTTTGCAGACCATTTGAAACGACAGTCCAAGATTATGCGCGGGAATATAATAAATAAATATAAATGACTTTATGCCCGGTTGCAAGAACGCTAATCAAATCTCTCATCATGTGGTGGTTGATTAAAAAATTATGAACCATCAATGGGAACCCGGTTTCACGAAAAAAATAATGGTCGATTAATTGTTCATCATTGCAGAATTAACGAGTTATTATTTCATTGATTAGCCGTTAATCATTCATCATTTTTAATAAGCGTTCTTGCAACCGGGCATTAGCATTTAAAAACGAACATTTACATGTTCAGTGTCAACGCGTTGGTTTAAATATGTACGCGTGTTTGAAAAAAGAAAATTCTGATAATGTGGTTATCGCGAGAATTCACGAATTAAGGTAAATCGGGCTTACAACGATTTATAAAGTAATTAATATAGGTATTGTTACGGATCATTCTTTAAAGCGAAAACGAACCAATCAAAAACTGAATAAAGTTGACGATGCTACGAAACATGTTATTAAACGGATTGTGCACGGGTTTTACAAGGACAATATAGTATACTCTAACTATTGTCAGTGTAATGACCATAAAATAAAGCAATGTTGTCAGATATATTTTCTAGAATTGTTAGGCTCGCTACACAAATGTTCCTCTTACTTCAGTAAACTGTTAGTTCGTGATGTTATAAGAAAGCTAGTTTGGAAATATTTTTAAAAAAATACATAATGTAAATATATAAGTAAACATTAAAATAAGTCGCTTGAAATTACTGAAAAAAGAGAAATTAATCAAAACCACTTTTTATATGTTACTATATTTAAGAAAATTTTGAAGAGTTGGCAACGTAGTTGCACGTGCAGTCAAGACTTCGAAACAACCAATCATCAACTGCAGTGTTCATCGTAATATAACGAAATAACCGAAGTATACTCCGTTTGACGATTTGCGCAGAAAAAATTCTACGGTCTTGAGGGTGTTCGGGGGGGTTGTGTTGTGGTTCGGCTTATAATCCATTACTATCATTCAGTGTCGGGTGTGAATTTTGTTTTAAAGAAATATTTAATATAATATCTATTTCTTGGTTGAGTGAGTTTAGTGAATTGTTATAGGTATTTATAGGAAAGTGTAGGTGATCTAGTGTAGAAAGGTATCATTAATATAATACCTTTTTGATGGTGTAGTGGTTAGGTCGCGTCAGTGAATTGATATTAATATAATATTCATTTGTTCGTAGACGTTAGGGTAAGTTTTATAATATAATGAATTAGAATGGCATTTTGGAGACCATTTGAAACAACAGTCCAAGATGATGCGCGGGATTATTGAATTGTGGATTTAAATATAAGAAGTTAGAAAATCGAATGGTAATAATAGAATCTCGGCGTATCGCTGAACTTAGACAGGAGTATTTGCGTAAAATAAAAGGGTACCGTGATTCAAATAGAACTATAATTTATTTAGACGAAACTTGGTTTGATACGCATGATGTTGTCAAGTGTTTATTCATTTATTTGTTATTCAAACAATCCTTACGGTTTTATTACATGAATAAATATATAAAATAAAACACCTACATTTTAACTTAATATGTAATAATATGTAAGAAAACAGTAGTGATGGTTATTATATTATAATTAAAACTGTATGAGGATATACACCCACCTTTAAAATATGGTTGGGTTGACGATACAAAAAAATGTTTTTTAGATACTCCGTGTTCTAGAGGAAAGCGCTTTATTATTGTATCACAAATTTTATGAATTTTGTATGCAGGTTAATTTTTTTCATCCAAATTGATATAGTAGATTAACATTATTCCACAATATTCGAATTTATAAAAAATTTATATGCACGCCATGGGGCGGCTTTTTCCTTCAAAGGGATTAAAAATATGGGTCATCACATTAACTTTGGAAGAACTATACCAACTTTAGAAGTCATTCGTGAAAAATTGCGGGATATTCCTGAATATACTTATCTATGTTTAGAAACACTGCGCGCGGTTTTATTGAGTTGTGGATTTAAATATAAGAAGTTAGATAATCGAATGGTAATAATGGAATCTCGGCGTATCGTTGAACTTAGACAGGAGTATTTGCGCAAAATAAAAGGGTACCGTGTTTCAAATAGAACTATAATTTATTTAGACGAAACTTGGTTTGATACGCATGATGTTGTCAAGTATGGTTGGGTTGACGATACAAAAAACTGTTCTTTAGATACTCCGTGTTCTAGAGGGAAACGCGTTATTATTCTTCATGCCGGAAGTAGATTAGATTAGATTAGATTTTATGAGGTGGCTTTTGGCCTAATCCACTGCGACCTTTTCAGATCTATTGTGGTCCTCTCAAACTCTATATTACATTCTCCAGCCTGACCCTTTTTAAAAAGTCTATTAGCGTGGAGACTGAACCTTCCATATAGCTCTCTGCCACTGGCTTTTCTTCGCCTAATGCAAAAAACCGCACATTTGCCAGGCTATCGCACTGACATAGAATGTGTGAAGTTGTGACGTTCCTTGATAGGCTTACTGGGAAGGCTATCCCTTGCTTTAGCCCTACTATACCGGCTCCTACGCCGTCTAACGTCTTTGACCCGTCTGTATACCAAAAAACATCTGCATGTATGGGTACACCTTTTTTCCAGTCTTCCCTGTTTGGTATAGTTACTTTGAACTTATTTTCGAAGCTATATCTCGTTGCTATTGCATCGATGGGCTGTCCCATAACGCAGTCCGCCTTTAGCTCCTCGAATAGCTTCCAGTTGTCAGCACTATGCGTTTGGCTTATATGTTGCTGGCTATGTATTAATCTGTGCATTACAGATCTCGCTTCACCTTGTATGAATATGTGTAGAGGTGGCAGATTCATTAAGACTTCCATTGCAGCTGTAGGAGTAGTTTTTATGGCCCCTGTAACACACAGGCAGGCCAGCCTTTGTGTGTTATTCAACAGCCTTATTGCTCCTACTTGCTGCGTCTTTGTCCACCACCCCACGGACCCATAAGTTATCATTGGTCGGACAACCTTTGTGTATAACCACAGGGTCATTTTTGGGTTGAGTCCCCAGTTCTTACCGCACAGTCTTCTACATCTGCCTAAAGACATGATAGCTTTCTGTGTGGTTTTCACTATGTGAGTATTCCAAGTGAGCCTATGATCAAAAAAAATGCCGGAAGTAAAGATGGCTGTACCTAATGCGTTGCTATTGTCGGCTAAAAATATAACAAAATCTTCCGCTGATTATCACGAAGATATGACAGCTGATATTTGAAAGATGGTTTGACGAACAGCTTTTGCCTAATATTTCGCCAAATTTGGTAATTGTTATGGACAATGCGTCGTATCATTCACGAATATTAAATAATTTTTTTTTTTTCAAAGCTGATGTTAGAGGGCTCCCTGAGCTCCGGGGCCCTGGTGCACTGCACCACCTGGCCCTATGATAGATACGCCACTGTTTCTACATTAAGCATATCATCGTAATACAGACTTGATAACTTGATATAAGCAGCACACATTTCTTTCTCTTCCCCATTTTTGCGAATTATAAATATTTGATAATTTACTTCGACCATTCAATTGAATCATATTTTGATATTCATTTTAAAATGAATGAATCATGTTCATTATCTGACACAACTTTTTCTAATGGTATATGAAAAAAAGTTTCTCAATATAAAAAGATGAATGTAATTTAGAACATTGCTGTGTGAGAAAAAACCAGCCTGGCGCTTCCATTATTGCATGTGGATGTTAATGAAATTTTATGGGCCCGGTCGAAAAGTAGGAAACTTAAGAACATTTGTGCTAGCTATAGTTATTGAGAGATTTATAGTTTATTACTGAAATTAATGTTATAAGAAGTGTAAGAGAAATAGTTTTGACACTTTGGAGCAATATGGGTTTCATATAAGAATCCTGACATCATCCTTTCATGGTGTTTTATTGGTTGCTAGCTCATTTAAGTGGTAAGTGAGGCTAGGAAACAGAAATTATATGAAAGAAAACCACAAGTAAAAGTGAATTACAGTTTTACACCAAATATTTATATTTCAAAAAGGTATCTGTCACATTTGCTCTACAATCTATCTGTGCTGTAACAACTATGATTTAGCACCAGAAACAGAGGAGTTATGTGATTCCTACGAAACTCAAGACCAAAAGATTTAGGTTCACAGAGATATCAATTAAATAGTCACAGCCGGAAATCGAAAAAAAAAATACCTTATCTCTGGAATGGTATATTCTATTGGATTTGCACTGGCGGTGAAAAAATAAACTGCTTAGCCTTAGTTAGACGATTTTAAGGACAGGTTTTTTCAATTTTTCCGTATGAGCTCGATCTCCTTATCTAGCCTCCACGATAAACCTATTATTTGTTATTTGAAGTTACAGCTTAAGGTGTCACAGATTTCACGAAGCAGCTCGCACTGTTACCAATTTCGAGAATGGAAATAACTATCGTTTTAGTTCAAGGACCTAAGAAAAAAATTATACTCACCCCAAAATCTATGTACATAATATACATCGGATATGGTAATACCAAACAACCAGACGTTAACCAGGTTCCAGCATTGCAAACGAAAGCAGGAAAACGTGGTCTAAGAGGTTTCTTGATATGTCTATATCTGTCCCATGCCAATAATATAAACGTTAAAGTAGAAGTGTGTTGCGGAATATCCTGAAAAAAAATTATATTTAATATAACAGTTAGGTAAACTGTACATTCAATACTATTTAAATAATTATTTATGCAACAAGTGGATGATGCGAAGCTAGGAGTCAGCTACGTCCAAGCGACAGCCATGAAGACGACGGCGACCACACCAAGGAAACAACATATTTTCGAACCACTTGCTAGAGAATCTCAAGCAGATCCACCTAGGTGAAGGTCCGGCAAATACATAAAAGGATGTCGGGATTTCAACTGGGATCAGCTGTATTTTGAGCTTTGTTAATGTCTGAATCCTTCTATATTTGATATGTCTTAAGTATCCTGCTTTATTTCTCCCTCGTAATAAAGTTGAACAGATTTTTTCCAAACTTTTTTTTTGCTTACATATTTAAACATCAAATAAACTTTTTTTCTTTGGAAAACTGCGATTCATTGTCTCATTAAAAAGGTGAAATTTATACCCTCATTTCCGTTTCGGTATTTAGCGGAATTAGCTAAAACTTTGTCTACACAAATATACATCCATTTAAAAAATACGAACTTGGATTTTGCTTTTGTTCCGGAACTACCTACGATTTATTTCAGTTTCGAGAGTGGAATTTAAACCCTCGTTTTCTGTTTCAGCAGAGTCTGCTCAAACTTTGTGGTTTCTACACCAATATTGGATTCATTTGCTAAACATAAATTTTACCTCTCGATTCCATTGTAAATTTAATTTATATAAATTACAACCACTGTTCTTTAAAGTAAGCGAATTCTGTTTATAATGGTTATTATTTGAATTAATATGGTTTCATACATTTAATATAAACTCAGGTTTTTATTGTGTCTGGAACATTTCAATCTTTATCTCTTTTGTCTAAATGCTTTCTTTCATTCGCTACGTATTTTCTTGGTACCAACGAATGGTTTTTATAAGCACTGCAATAAAATAAATGTTTTCTGTACATTTTCCTGATTGTGAACTAACTTGTCACTTTTGAAACTGAATAATTTTCCATATTAAACATAAAATTTCAATGTTCTATAATACTTGTTAAGCAGTGTTAGTCAGAAATTAAATTTACCTTTCAAAATTTAAATGAGAGAAGTTTTACGAATATTTTTCTCATTTCATCTCATCAATGTGCCCATGACACCCGCTGTTTACAATTTTTCTCTGAAAATCTCCAGCATTTCTCAAAAACTCACGGGTAACTTATTTCTTATTTTGAGACGGGTTATAAACCTTTTTTAATCAAGTTTTATGAAAATAATGGCATCCAATTAAAACTTTTCAACTTTTTTTCACTAGTACCGAGTACCTGATTAAGATGGGGAACACGCTGTATCTCAAAAACTATTCATCGTATAGCTTGAAGAAAAAAATCTTTATTACAAAAACGCATACGAGAAAGCGCTGGAAATTATTTCCAAGTTTTCTATTCCACTTCACAAAATTTAAATAATCATAGATCATTTTACGTAAGTTTGCTCCAGTAATTTTTCCTCTGTCTTGTAAAATAACTGGTAGGGACGAGTGGGAAAACTGACCCAATGAAATTGTTATAACTTTTGTTCTGCTTTACATATTTTGACAAACTTAGTATCATTTGAAAGGGAATTCAATGCCAATAAAATATTATCAGCCACCTAGCGACCACCATTAAAACCACTGGAATAAAACGATGATATAATAATTTATAAGGCATTGAATTCCCTTTCAAATGATACTAAGTTTGTCAAAATCGATAAAGCGGAACAAAAGTTCTAACAGTTTTATTGATTCAGTTTTCCCGCTCACCTCTATAGTTATTTTACAAAATTGAGGAAAAAATACTCTAGCAAACTTATAATGTTTACGAATTATTTAAATTTTGTGGTACTATAACGGTTCATATATTATAGAAAAATGATGTCTCTTAATTGGACACCCGGTAGGTACATTGTTATGTTATCTTGACAAATATTGGTGTAATTTTGAAGAGACAATTTATACTAATACAAACATAACAATCTGATTGGCTTGCTACAATGTCCACATCAAACAGGTCAACAAATAAAATATTGATCAACCAATCGATATGCGACTCCTTATTTTTCGCCTCTAAAAACAACAAGGAATTGTTCACTTGTAGTATTTGTTGAGAATATACAGCTGCATTCGAAGTATCGACTTAATCTTAACCTTTTACTGTAACAATAAATTGTTGACCCAGTTTATTTATTTTCATGTGTGGAAATTGATGGAATCACAAAATCCTTCAACGATGTACAGTTTTATAACATTCCAGAAGATACACATTCTTCCAGAGAAAATAAAAAGAGTCCTCAGGTTTTATTTAAACTCGTATTTTGAGATAGTTACACATTTTGGTTGATTCATCAACGTGTGTACCAGAGGTAGACACCCGAAAGTCGCCAGAAAAGGTCAGTCACGGTTTTCAAACCAGAAGCCACAACTGGAGAACTCGTTAAATCTGGCCTCTCAGGGTATACTGAAAGGAACTTCAAAACTGAAAAGCCTGGATATGAATGGAAAGGGAGAAGATCAGGTCTATAACAGCACTTCTTTCTTGACACTGAAGGTTAAACTATCATTTAGGCTAAGTAAGGCTGGTTGAAAACATCGAGTGATTTATATTTGCAGGGAGATGTATTGGTGCTTGGCAAACTGTTGACCAATTTGGCATTAATCTCAGAGTAAGTCACCGCCCTTACTGGTACATCAGGTGACATCACTAATTTCCGAAATAAAATTGTATTAATGGTGGTATCTGATTGGTCTATTTCATGATGAGGAAAATAATCAAATGTATAATATATTCATACAAATTTGGGTCGATTATATATGGTCATTGTGTAAAATATGAACTGACGTCAAAACGATGAAAGAAAAATAATGGGAGCCATAAAGTCTAACAGCCTTTCTATTGTTTTAAAATTGCATATTTAATGTGGCTTCCAGGCAAATAAAAGCTATTTTACATTTTTAACCGACTCGATTTTAGGAGTTCATAAAAAAATCTTTATATAAAAACGTTTTCAATTAATCAAGCCATTTCAAAGAAGCTTATGAAGGAAATTTTTTAAGACCGAGACCGTAACCCATATCTTATCTGACTGTGAGGCACTGGACTCTAGGAGACACACAATTTTCAATGTTCTATCTGAAACATATGGCACTCATCCAATGTATAAAAAAAAAAAAAAAAACCTATGTCGTCTACTCGAAGGTACAGCGATAACTGGGTGGGTGGACTAAATGTGGGAGTAGAGTACGATAAGCTAACAGGCAGCAGTGCTCCCGGCATTAGAACGGCTCCCAAAAAGGAAGAAAAACATTTAAACTCAATTTCCAATATAATTGGATACCTACTTGTAAACATTCCAGATAAATTATATTTACAGTGGAATGTCAAATTATGAATAATAATCAATAACACGGAAGCTATTTTGATCTGGAATTGCCTATCACGTATGGAGACTTAGAGGGATATTCACTAAGCAAAGTTGTTATGGATAGCAACTGTAAATTGTCGTTATGTTCAAGGTCAGTTGCTAAGCGCGAAATTGGTATTCACTATTTAAGTAAAGTCGCTATAATAGTTGCTATGCATAATTGGCTATGAGAAGTGGTCCACTGGCAACTGCTCCAGAGGTGTTGTTAACGAAAACCACTTGCGTCAGACACTTATTGGAATGTTTTTTATTTATTTATGTGAACAGTTAAATATTTTAAATTAATAAGAATGGCATTTTTAGTACATATCGACTTTTTATTCATTCAAGAATTAATACAAAGGTATGTGTGCTGCTAGACATTTGTCAAGTTTTTAATAAATATGGTTACTTTTTTAGAGAAAACTTAAGAACCGAAAGAAGATACTTGAGAGATTCTAGTAATCTTTTCGAATTGCCAGATATTACTTTTAAAAGTTTGTTTAGACTATTAAAGAGATAGCTTTGGAACTTATAAATGAATTAAATCACTTTCTACCCGATGGACAACAGACGACACATATTCCCAATCATTTGAAATTGTTACTCATGGATGCTACCAAGCCAGTGTTGGTACAACTTTACATTTTCCAGCAAGCCAAGCATCAGTTAGTAGAATTGTGACATTGGTTACTGAAACTATTTGTGAACATATTGTTCCCAGGGAAATAAGGTTTCCAAATACAGAAGATGAAGTTCGAATCACTGTCCAAGAATTCATAAACAAATTCCATTTTCCTGGAGTAATAGGATGCATAGATTGTACTCATATTGCACAAGTTTTCAGTCTCATTTAATTGTTTTTCAGCTGGTCCTCCTCCGGTTCCTTTCAACTTATTTTGTAATAACCTCGATTTTGCCTTCATTTTTGATTTGTACTCGATGAAGGTCTGAAATAAATGCTGATTATTGTATAATATGCCCAACAAAACACATTATTATTAATACATACTCTTTTCCACTGCTGAAGGGGATTAATGCTACCTTTCAAATTGTTCAATTATTTTGTTAGTTGCATCCACAGTTCTCCAACCTTTGTGGATTCAGCTGGAGATAACTTGCCCTTCATCATCAACTTGTGCTCGTTCAGAAAACTTATCATATATTGATATTGTTCATTGCTTGTCTTTTTTATCCTTTTCGATCTAAAACAATACACATTTAATATAAAATGCTAATAGATTATCTTATATTAATTGGCACTTACTTTTCTTCCATAATTTCAATTTAGCTTCACCGAAAACATAAGCAACCACAAAAATATTTGAAGTTTATATTTGTTTACTCTGTCAAAGCAAAGAAACGACCTATTTTCCGCACATTAGAACTATTTTGCGGCACTGTCACGTCCATTTTCACGTATGGGTCTTGGAGATTGTTATCATAACAACAGCTGCCAACCGTGTATTGGAGAATACTAAAATTGTCATTATCGAAAGTTGTTAGCAGAGTCGCTATGGTTAACAACTGCGATAACCCTTTACTTAGAGAATAGCCCTGTTAGTCTGATGTAAAAAAATGATTTTAGATTTTTTGGCTTTGATGATGAAACATAATTAAAAACTATTAAACACAAAAAGATCAGACTCAACGTGACCCCTTCGACTACGCTTTTTTGTAATTCTTTTAATAAGAGACTTTCGGACTTCTAAGAAAATATTGTTATGTTCCCTATAAAGGCATAAAAGCCACAAGGGCGCTCTGGATTTTGATATTTTGGGAAATGGTGTATGAAATCGAAAATAATCTACTGGTTCGTAACTAACGGTTGTCAGACCAATTTATTACCCATGCCGCGCTAGTCTAATGGAAAATAATGCAGCAAATGGAAAAAAACAGTTTTACAAAAACTGCAACGACTCTGCGTGGGAATCACGAGTGCAATGAGATCGTGCTACAGCGCAACCTTAGTGGTACCTAGTGCTAGACCTTCCTTCACTGTAACCCTATGATTTAACGGTACATCGTGAGATACTAAGGGTTCAAGCAATCAAGGTCTAGCCAGGCTGCTTTAAAGGCTTTGAACATTTTGTGGTATTCAAAAATGCCGTATCGTGGAAGATGTTCGTAAATGGAAAGAGGCCTACTAAGGGAGACGTATAATAGGATTTTTCTAGATCTTCTAGGCCGCAGTTTGGTGATGCTAACTATCAATACCCATGGTATATAGCAAGTATTCTTTGGTAAAAAATATTTTATCCTCCTAGATAAGCGGTAATTCAATTTTTCTCTATATTAAAGATCGTAACTAATTATTGTCACTGTTCTCTAGTAAAGTAAAGTGAAGCTAACCTTACAGGATTTATCAAAGTCTTCGAGCAAATTATATTGCGTTTACTCGGTTCTCCTTTGTTCGTTATTTGCGTCTACTAGAACTAATACTGTGGCACAGTCTAATCTTTAAGCTTTCATGGAAATTCCATTGTCACTTTTTGTGTGAGGGTATCTCTTTTATCGAAGATGAGGTTTTTATGTCATTACAAAAGAAACTAGATAATATTTTTATATTTATGTCACGTGTATCCGCTAGAAATGTGTAAACAAGTCGATGTAAACTTTTTTCTATATTAATGAAATGTTTTAGGATGAGAATGTTCACCGTAATGAGATTAAAGTCAATATTATATTATATGAGTCAATAAGGGGCGAGGAAACATGGCGGATATTTGTCAAAAACGTACCAATGGCGTACGGTACCTATTTTTATAAAAGTATTAAAAATAATAATAATTATTATATAATAATTATGTAATTATATAGAAACTGATTTTCGCTTTGCTTTAAAGGCAAGGTATTTTTCAAAACACGGTATTTGTTAAAAACAAATAATGTTAAGAATCGTACTTGAATTCAATATGGATACGAAATAGTTCAAAATCTGACACTGACAATACCAACGCCACTGGATAATCAATGTTAGTCAATTGACAAAGTGAGAAGGAAGAACACACACACGCGCTTGCCAATAGGAAGTCTGCTGGTCGCTAAGCAACGAAGGCTTTTGATTCATTTCACCAATTGAGTTAGTTCGGAGGGCGTGAAAATTATGGTTTTCGCACAACGCTGCCAGAGCTTGAAGAAGCCCATAACAAATTTGGAAAACAAGCACATTATAGAATTAACGTTTAATCATATTGTTAATACTGTTAATAATAAGAAGTCCATTTTCTAATTATTATCACTACATACTTGGCACTTTTGCTTTTTCATAGTTAAACGTGGCAATATCGAATATTTTCGACTGCATTCCTTTCACAGCTTCAGATAATCTTGCCAAACTATACACAAGTTCACGATCGGTCAATATTCTTTAAACACAAATAATATAAGGTTTGTTCCAACACACAAATTGTAATCGTTCCTGAATAGTTATCGGTATCGTTCTTAGGGATTTGTTACGCAGGCGCCAACTGTTTACCGTTCTAATAACGATTCCAAAATAAATAATGGTTACTGACTCGACATAAATCACTGGAACTTATCAAACATAACCCTACTTTTATGTTTAGATGGTACATGTTGTTAAGTAAAAAACTGTTTATTTATAACAGATGGAGCAAACAAATATAAATAAGTTCGCTCCCACAAAATTCAACAAATACAAAAACAACAAATCAACTAGATATGGATATATGGTACTGCGCAAGTCAGTTCCCTTGATACATGCTTTCAGTGAAGTATCGAAATCATCGTTCTTGAACCGGTTCCATAACGATACCAAATCGGGTTGGAATAAAAAAATTATCGTTCGCTAAACGGTTCTCTCGTGGTTGGAACGCATTTTTGCTATTTCACATGCGCGTCACCGTTCCAAGAACGGTTTCTTGATGTGTTGGAACAAACCTAATAACAGCATAATTTGTAGTTACTATAAATACTCAAATTTATTTAATATACTATTAATTTCCATTTATCAACCTTGCAGAAATAACTGCGCTTGCTTTTCTTCATATTAACGCATGAATTAGAATTAAAATTTTAATACAACAGTTCCCAAACTACATATTTTTCATGCTCTCGACAACGGTGTATTTTTATAGTTCATTTATTACAAGTCATAAAAGTATTTTATTGAATTGAATCAATAACGTAAGACAGTTACTTTACCGGAAATTAAAACACTAACCCCTTGCCACTTCGAATTACTTACCTAATTTAATTGAACGAACAATTTAATTAAATTTGATAAAGACCTCCTGCATTTTTTGTGTCTCAAGCTTCTTAAAATGTTTTTTGGAATGTACATTATCAAAAGGTATGGAAATATTAATTTTTTCGTCGGCCTTTACAAAAATAGTTATTTATGATACAAGTGGGTGAAGTTATACTTCACGCACAAGTGTCATACAAAACTTTATCTACGACGTATATACGTATCTACGTTTATCTACGAGTATTGTTTTTATGTGAATAAGTGAATTATAGTGTTTCCATATCATTATTCAGTGCCCAAATGAGCCATTTTTCGCTACCAAACGCTTATTAAACCTTAGAAAGCAAGTACATTTTTTGGTTTATTCGTTAGGTTATTTTTTCTCGTGACAATTTACAGTTAAAATTCAGTCAAGGTATCTAGAAGTATGAAACAATGGACAACTCTTTGAAAAAGTCGACTTTGTCGTGTAATTTTTTATTGAAATTCTGAAATGCCAGGAGAAGCATGACCTTGAAATTAATCGTCTGCGACGCCGAAGAGGGACTTTAAATTTCTCTGCCTTTTACTTCTTCCTCCACTGCTTGTTGATTAAATATCTATTTCACTCCTATACTAAAAAACAGACTGAAAATATGGAATATAAAATCTAATTTCGTGAATAAAAAAAAACCTTCCAAGTGTAAAAAAGTGATTCTTTATATTCACGTAGTATTATAAATGGAGCTTTATAAATAACGCCATAATTTTGCGGTTAAAGCTACTTGTTCTGTCAATAATCACAACGGACAATGTTCCGTTAACTAGACTGGGAGTTGGACAATATTGTTACTACATTTGGTTTGTTAACAAAGTGAAAATAAACGATGCTTGTTTGAAACTAATCGTATTTACCAGCACTGATTTAATCCAGACGAACTCAATCAGATCATGAACAGTATTAAATGTCTAATTGAAGACTTCATTTTCTACGCAATAATGCTGAATAAATACGGAAAATTTGTGAACCCCCAACGAGGAATAATCCTCCACCAAGACAATACAAGTTCTCTCACAGCTCGAAAAACAATTTAAGTTTTCAAAGCTAGCAAGAAAATATCGAATTCTTGGACCATCTTTCATACAGTCCCTTAGGTTTTAACGATTTTTTTTACTTTTCCAAAAATTAAGAAGAACTGCGTGGGCGAAGGTGCCAGTCTCCAGAAGATGCAGTCAACATTTTCATGCTAAAACTCTATTTTGAATGTACCAGCAATTCGTTCTAAAGGATGCAAAAATGTATTTATCCTTTTCTCTCTTAGTATATAAAAGTCAGGACAGATTCTCGGTATACCGAAAACTACAGTACGAGGATCTGTAAAGACCTGGATCAGAGAACAACACAAACGTCCCAAGAAAATGCATGGGAAAACCTTTATAGAAGAACCCTACCTGAAAAGTACTGCGGAACTGCTAACTTTGTGCAGAAATCAGCTGACAGGTTTCATAACTGGTCATGCACCAGTAAAGGAACACCTGTACAAATTAAAACTATACAACAGAGACCTTACGTGCAGATTATGCGGTAGGGAGACGGAGACAGTGAAACATATACTGCTTACATCGCAAAAGACAGTTATTACTTGGCCAACCGCAAGGAAACGCTGAGCTATACAGCAAACACCCAGCTAAGAACTTGTACAAACTGGTGCAGGGGACAAAGGTGCTGGACTGGGTGCTATGAGAAAGCACGACAAAAATACAATAAGTCATTAGGCTACAGTATATCGGAGACTTGTCAGACTGACTGGAACAAAAAGTATATAGTTATCTACTGTTTTTTCTAGCTCTATATGCAAAATAAAAAAGATAATTCTCTTATTACTTGTAACTTGTTGTAAACACCATGAAAGATATTTCATAGCACATGTCTAAATATTCCTAAAAGATTGTGCTGTATAAAACTTCAGAATACTATTCAGAACCATGACCTAGAGGACAAGTGACTTCAGAAATAATAACTTTGTTTGCCTATGCATTATGTTTTTTTGAAATAACATCTTGTTTGAATACAAAACATTGAAGTGTGCAATGGAATCTCAGTTGGAAGTTATAAAACTTCAGAATACTATTCAGAACCATGACTTAGAGGACAAGCGACTTCAGAAATAATAACTTTGTTTGCCTATGCATTATGTTTTTTTGAAATAACATCTTGTTTGAATACAAAACATTGAAGTGTGCAATGGAATCTCAGTTGGAAGTTATTAACAAAGTCAAATTGCTTTATATAAACGCTAAAACTTTGAATTATGGTTTTACTTTCTACTTTGATGAGGGTATAAGCAGAAATTTATAAGCTGCTCCCATGATATTAAATATACAAAGTTTATACAAACTGCTAGTAAAATGGTTTGCTTTAATTAAAGTTTTCTAAATATAACAATAAGTTAATGTTAGTTTAAAAGGTGAGAGCAGGGAATGCGGATGCGTTTTTTGCAGTTGACTGCTTAAATAAATCGAATTGTTACTGCTCCTGAGTTTCAAATCAGATTCCAAGATATTTACCAAGTGGAGTTTCGGCTGATACCGTGCGAGAGCAGCCTACGTGCCTTTAAGAGTACTAGGAAATCCAGGCCACAAGAACACATTTTATGGAAAAACGTGCTATTCAGTGATGAATCTTGATTTGAAATTTACCCAGAATCGAAACGATGTACTTGGAGAGAGCTGGGCCGTATAAGCCGTTTAGTATTTGCTCGGTAAGTCCTTTCTTAACAATCGTCATTTCATATGCAGCAGCTGCAGGTCCTGGCTTTTTGTTTGTGCACGATAATGCTCGTTCCAGATTTGCAATGAACTTCTTAGTATATATATAGTAGAATGTATATTGAATTTGGTTCAAATATGTAATAAAGATTTGAACAAATTAAATTGTTTTATTTCATCGTTTCTTAGAAGAGTACTTTATTAATGTTTCTGGTGTAATCCCATAGAACATGTTTGGGATATGCTTCAGTAAGAAGTACTAGATATGGGAAAACTTAGGATTAATCCGCAAACTCTATTTTTAGCTCTAACGGACGCGTGAAATACTATTCTTCACGCAGACATAGACAACTCAGATGTCGCGCTGTTATGAATGCTCGAGGAGAACATACGAATTACTAAAATCAACTTCTTTTTTTCAAATTGAACGCAAGAATTTTATTCTTTTTAATTACCGAATATTATTATTTTTCTGGTTGTGTCTACATACGTACATACAACTCTAAAATATGTGAAAAAACTTCTAGTATATATAGATAATTAATCACGTCCAATGGAAGATATGAAAACATACGTGGTTGAATTACGTTTCAAAGCATTATCACACATACCGCTTGCTGCCTGAATCTTTATTCAGGGAAATATGAAATTAGCAATTTGCAGATCATTTATTGACTATTCAGTGAGCACAGGTTAATCTCAGGGTCGTGGGATCGTGCCCCGCGTTGGGCGCCAATAATACAAAATTATCTCTCTGCGTTGGACGTTAACGAATGAAAAATTGAAAACTAAATAGCGAAGACACCTGCCTAACTTAAATTACAATTTGGAGATAACAAAGCCAGTTCTCAGGGCTTTGTTCTTGAATAAAAGAGACACATAACACATAACATCTAATGCACACTTATTACTTTTCACTTACAATAAAAAAAATAATTTTAACAATAAATCGTCTGACTCAATGCAATAGAGTGAATGACACTTATTTTGGAAATAAATATTTTTCATTTTTATAATTATATCACTTAATAGATTTCCGGTTATTGAAACTTTCCTTTTGACAAGGTTAATATCTTCCTTGTTGATGCTGCATGATCTTTATTGGTGGCAAAGTAAAGGAGCTTGTGATTTATGTTAGACAATGTAAAAGAATAATGGTACCAAAAGTGATATTCGGGTTCTATTACTTTTCGGTTGTGTCGATCCCCAATAAAATAGTATATTGTGCTCTTGAGTTGGTGGGCTTCCACGGTAACTAGTGGAATCCCTGATGGTCCTTTGGTAGCCCTCTCAAATACTGGTAGAAAAACTACGTGGGTCGCTAGGATATTATAGTTTATTGGTGCCATAATTACACTAAATGTGACAAGTAATAATAACTAAACTTGTCATTACACTTGAATAAATATACTAAATACTTGAATAACTTAACATCTAATCAACTATACAATATGAATTAATAATTTGTAATGAATGTTGTCTCGTCTGTTTCATCAACATATACAGGGTGTCCCATAACTAATGGACAATATAAGAACTGTAGAAAGGGGTGATAAAAATAAGTCGTTTGATACAAACATGCACTAGTAAAATGTTAATAGTAAGCGAGATATGGGGCGTTAAAGTTGACAAAATATTTTTAAATATTCGTAATATTTAGAAAACAACTAAATGTATTGGTCTCAAAATTGGTACACTATGGTTTTTAATGGTAATAAGCATGATATTGCCTTAATTTTTAATAATACTTCTAGATGGCGCTGGTTACACAGTTAAAATTTGATAGATCAGCGGTATTTTTTTTCCCCCCTGTATAATGTGCATTTTATTACAAAATAATAAAAACTGCATCATTTTTGAACAAAAAAGGTATACTTGTTCAATTCCCATATTTTAAGTCGTTTTCAAGATATTGCTATTTTAATACTGCTTGCCACGCCGGCATTTAAAAATTATTACCTAAATAAAACATTGGTTGTTCAAAGAATACAATTTAATTGGAAAAAGAAAAGAAAAAAAACAATAATTACATTTATTTCATTAAATGTTGAAAGTGACCACCGTTTACTTCAATACATTTTCGTAAACTTTTTTGTAAATGTTGTCTTACTTTAAAAAACATCGCGTTGCCATTTTTTAAAGTATTTGCGGCTTCATGAATTTTTGCTAATAGTTCGTTTTGGTTATGAATTTCACTATTGTAGACTAACGATTTTAGATATCCCCATACATAAAAGTCCAAAGGATTAAATTCTGGGGAACGAGGCGGCCAAGGAAACTCACTGCCCCGTCCAATCCAACGATGCGGAAAATTGTTATTTAAATTCTCCCGGACTATAAGTGGATAATGTGGGGGAGCACCGTCCTGCATAAACCACATATCCTGCCTTACAATTAAAGGAACTTCATCAAGTAAAATGCCTAAATCATTTTGCAAAAATTCTAAATAATTTACCGCATTTAATCTGTTAGGGAGTTCAAATGGACCAATGAAATTATCGCCAATGATTCCACACCAGATGTTGATTGAAAACTCATGCTGAAATTTTTTTTTTTGTATTGATGAGGATTAGCAAAATCGTAATAGTGGTTATTTCTCCAATTAAATACTCCTCTGCGTGTGAATGTAGCCTCGTCCGTAAACAGTACCTTTTTTAAAAATATTGGATCTTGATTGATCTTACCGAGCATTGATTGACAAAATTGTAGTCTCCTTGGTAAGTCATTGGGTAATAAATTTTGTACAGGCGTGAAATGATATGGGTACAATTTTTCTGTATGTAAAATTCTTGACACACTTGATTTACTTACACCAGTAGCTGCCTGCAAGCGCCGAGTACTCAATTCAGGATTTTCTATAATTCTTGTTAAAATTTCATCTTCCATATCAGCTGTAATTATTTTAGGTCGACCACCAGAATTTTTCTTACGAAAAGAGCCGCTTTCACCTAAATTGGGGTACAATCTTTGAAATTTTTTACGACTGGGTACAATTCGGTTTGGATATAACTGCACGTATCGTCTAACTGCAGCACATGCATTATAATTTACTTGTGCATAAACACAAATCATATCCCTTAGTTCATTATTTGTAAATTCATTGCCTCTAGGCATTTTTAATGAAAGCCGTATTTTTAGTTCAGAAGTTAAAAACACAGTAATGACAACTTTTCGCTTTTAACTAGTAAATTAATGACAGTTCTTTTAATAGTCACAGCCCTCTTTAAAATATTCTAGTAATTAAGTTGCAGTGTAATGATATGCACTGCAATATTAAAATAGCAATATCTTGAAAACGACTTAAAATATGGGAATTGAACAAGTATACCTTTTTTGTTTCAAAATGATGCAGTTTTTATTATTTTGTAATAAAATGCACATTATACAGGGGGAAAAAAAATACCGCTGATCTATCAAATTTTAACTGTGTAACCAGCGCCATCTAGAAGTAATAATAATAATAATATATTTCAGAAAATGCTAGCATTTACAAAAAAATTATAATTGTTAACACAGAATGAAATGACGTCACAACTTTAACATTTAAGGGAAAGTTAGTTTAAATTTGCATTTAAATAATCATTAATGCAATATGGCTCAATGTCAACAAGAAGTTTTTTAATTTCTTTCTTAAATTTATTGCTGGATGTTAAGGTTTTTATTCGTAATGGTAATTTATTAAAAATTAAGGCAATATCATGCTTATTACCATTAAAAACCATAGTGTACCAATTTTGAGACCAATACATTTAGTTGTTTTCTAAATATTACGAATATTTAAAAATATTTTGTCAACTTTAACGCCCCATATCTCGCTTACTATTAACATTTTACTAGTGCATGTTTGTATCAAACGACTTATTTTTATCACCCCTTTCTACAGTTCTTATATTGTCCATTAGTTATGGGACACCCTGTATACTGTCCTAGGTCACCTCTAATGTAAATATTAAAATATTACATGATAGTTAGTTGACGTTAAAGAGACAGTTCCGGTCTGCTTTCGTTTTCAATTTGACATTACCTTGATACATTTAATGTTTTAAATAAACTAACGTATTATTTTGAAATGTAAATAATTTTATTCTGGTTTTCTATTTATTGCCACAAGGCATCACACTCTAGCTAGCCGTCAAGATATATATGTATATATCTGTGAGTAAAGTGTTTTCAATATCTTTGCTATGTTTAATTTTGTTAGCAGTTTCGAAATATACTTAATGGGCTATCCCTTATTTCTGCAAATCATTGGTGAATAGTGAATTTTGTCGCAACATGAAGAAAAGTCATTAATCACTTCCACTGCGTCCATCTCCTGGTAATTTATCTATGGAGATGAGAAATCCGTAAATACCTCACATTTTCCTATTTTAAACGAAAATATATTTCTATAAGATATTGTAAGGTCTGAAACATCCTTATTAACTTTGAAAATAAATATACTCGCGACGAGAAACAATCATTGAACTTTTTTATGTCCTCTAGAGGTCGCCATATTCCATTTAATGTGACATCACTTCACCTATAACTGATGGGTCGAATTATGATGAGTAGTTTAGAGGTAACAGACGAAAATACATACGTACCGGTCAAAATCATAACTCTCCTTTTTGCTTCGCCGTAGTCGGGTAAAAAGAAATCCCTGAAAAAGTATTCCCTGTGGATAGCATAATAAAAAAAGGAAACGACTTTGATTTATAGAAAGATTTAATCCACAAAGTTTAGATGTAGTTAGGGACAAATTTATGTTAGATAACAAGGGCCAAAGGAAAAGATCCCAGGATCATAAATATTCCACGAGTTTTACAAATAAAAGTACACCATAAGAATAATATAAATAATGGATATTTAGGTGATACAATTTTTGGTAGAAACCCTAACTTGTATGAAAATCAGCAATTATGAATTGTCTCGACAGGGATTCCCTCAATTATTTTATAACGCAAAAAGATCAAAGCTTCTACATAGATGACAAATGTAGTACAGATCGAAAAACGAAGCCTTTGCCCAACATTTAGACTAATAAAAATTGGAATAGCACCAAAATATGTTTAAATAATTAATGAATTCGAGTAAATAGTTTATTTTTGTTAATTAAATGTTTGAAACACGCACTTCAGTCATTTGGGAATTATTTGTAATTTTAATTATGAAGTGTAAAGTGTGGATCTTCTTTCTACAGGATAAAAAAACCATTGTGTACTTGAGAGGAGAATCAATAGAGTTCTTTAAAAACTCCAAATAGTCGTAGAGGAATTTACTTTAGAATGACACAATTCGTGTAACTTTCTGTATGAAGCTTTAGTTAATAACGATTATGGTTTCCTCATATCAATTAAAGCCGAACAAATATTATTTTTCATTCCATTGTTTTTTTTGCAGGTAAGAATTACAATTATTACAATATTACGCGTATCCTGAAAGTTCAAAAATTCAAAAAGCCTGCGTCCTAAGTGATAGTTCATACCTGTAGCCAAGGTAGGCGCTAGTGGCAACTATACCACAGAGCGCTACACGTAAATTTATTTCTCTATGATTATCGTCTAAAAAGAGGAAAGTTTGTCCAATAGCAACATGAAACAGACGTAGTGTTGCCACTGCTGCCCTGTACTGGGTAGATCTATCCCTTTTACACAAACACAAAAGTTTGTTTCACCAAAGGCTTCATCTTTTTAGAGAAAGTTTATAGGATTCTACTATATTTCCACTTGCCCTAGGGAAGGAAGTGCGAGAATAAAAACGATTCCGTTTTAAATTTTGATGCGCCAGCGTATGAATCTTTGCGCTTTATGCGATTTCTCGTGACATATGACAAGTATTTCATACAAACGGGATAGGTTACTACTTCAAATAAGAAAAGGAAGAAGTATCTAAAAAGAGAGGAATTCGTTGGTTGAATTTTTGAGTTTGTGTTTGTTTTTTGTTTATGTTATATGTGGAAATAAGAAAATAAGTATACTTGGATTAATTGTGACTGTATTAGTATTAAGTGTGATATCAGGTAATCTATGAAACAATGGATAGGTGAGTATGTATTTTAATTTATATCTGACCGGCAAAATACAACGTTTATTGTCTCTTATAATCCGCTTGAAATAGGGCCAAAACTCTCTTCTAGCTTCTCACTAAAATATGTTTGTTCAAAGAAAAATATAGAAATGATAAATTGAATTTTTCAGTCAAAGTACCCCCCAACGAACCAGTTTTGCCCCGCTATCTTGCGTTGGTATACCCCGATAAAAGAGGAGCTGTTGGCAACACTGAACAGACGTATAACATTGTTAATAAGTTGTACGTAAATATGTCACGTTCAAAATACAATTCTGTACTGCTGTTCCATTTCTGGGAATCCATACTTCGAGCCATCTGTGAACAGTGCGGACCTCCATTCAACATTCCAACTCACATGTTCATTATCCCACGCTATTCGAGCATGCATGAACTGAGATACCGGAAATTGCATTGCTGCAGCCAAAGGTGCATTCAAAAAATGCATTATCTGGGAGGCCTTTTGGAAGATTGGTAAATAAGTGTCAGAACTGGCCCAGATCGGGTACTCGGGGGTTTTCGAGGTCGCTGATCACGAATATGATGTTCAAATTGACCCCCGAACACCTAGTGCACCAGAACCTGACCGTAAACGTCATCTCCGTGGCTTTTCCTGACACAATCCAAAAAGGCCAACCGAAAAACATTATGGGGGGTTTTTGGGGGTGCTGAATTCAAATATGGCTTCGGCGAACACCCCGCGGACACCTGGTGCGCCCCAACCTGGACGTGGGCGTCCTCTCCGAGAATTTTCCTAACAAGAGTGTCAAAAACAACCCGGGGGCGTTTTGTGAGGCGCTGAAGTAGAATTTCACGTCGAAAACGATCCCCCGACCACCTGGTGCAGCGAAACCTGGGCCTGAACGTCTTCTCCAAGGGTTTTCCAGACAAACTCGAAAAAGACGAACCGAAAATCGAAAGTATCTGTGTACACTTACACTGGTATTTTTTGAAATTGTAGCAAAACCAAATTAGTATCAGGTGAACCAACGTGAACAAACAAACAACTATTGACTAATAAATTAGTAAAGTCAATCAACTAATTGGTTGAGTAATGCATGTGATTTGAAACATCATTTGCTGAATGTTAATTTATTGAAATTATTTCTCCATATCGAGAAGGGTCACAAAAATGAAACTCGTCTGCATTTTATTTGAGTTTTAGAGTGAAATTTACAGTCGTCTTTCTTTTTTTATCAGTCGGTAGAGATAGGGGGCTTGAGAGTAAATGCAAAGAAAGTTTTTGAAAATGACAACCCCACAAAGAAGAGAATAATAACTTCAAAGAAGGTAGCTAGAAAGACCAAGTTACATCTATACAAGGTCACTATACGGTACCTAGTGAAACTTGGATATTGAGTAAAGAGGAAAAAAAAACATATGGGAAAGGAAAATACTCAGAAGGATATTATTAAGAAGGGGTATGGAAAAGACGAACAAACCAAGAAATAAGAGGTTTATTTGGAGAACAAGAAATGAGCAGCGTAATAAGAGCAAAAAGACTTAGCGGATGCCAGACACCAGAATTGCAAAAAAAATGATGAGGAAGACCAAACAAAAGGTGATATAATGAAGCCATTGAAGACCTAAAAGAGGGAGGGCGGGGAAGGCGAAACCGCGAGATAGAAAACAATGGAAGGAAAATATCACAAAGCTATGGGCCTAAAAGGCCTGTGTGTAGCATTATATATATACTATAATTGAAAATAATGGTAAATCACGAAAAAATAATATTATCAACAATTATTTATATTTTTCAATTCTCTTTACATATGGGAAAGAATTTCTGTGGTGTCCCACAATTTGAGAATGGAATTCTCATAAATTACGGATGATGAATCTAATAAAAGTATGCAGAGGATTGTTAAAGAGAAATAAATATTGTTTATTGTCATCATAATTTATAGACAAACCAATCAACAATAAAAGTTTATGAATATTTAGCTTACAAAATATTCCCGTTTTCTTTTTATAATAAAACTGCAATCAAATTCTTGTATTTACTTAATATATTTTGCTTATATACTCAATTACCCAACGAAGCCTCATACAGTAATTGAGGCGTTTACAAAGGGCAATATCAGCATATTTTTTAACGACTGGAAAAATAAACTCATCGTACTAAAGTTGCGGAGTAGATAACAAAAAAATTACTTGATATTAAAGTTTCTGTATTATGAGGTAACATTTTTAAACTTCAACTCATATTAGATACATTATTTTTAGCAAACAATTCCGATTAAAAAGTAGACTTTCAAACGAAATTAAAAAGTAACTTTAATTAGAGAAGGCTCTAGCTGTTGTACCCAGACCAATATTTGGATTAATTCAACTCCACCAGCTATACGATAATAAACAATCTGGATTTATTGCTTATTTTGCAGAATTTCTCTAATAAATTTCAAGTAGGTAATTTTGTCCAAAAGCAAAATGTTAAATAAAACCGAGAATTCAAGTGAATTATTATTCTGACGTGTTTTGAGTTTTAATGAAAAACTTTGCGGTGTATGTTCCCGTTAAAATTTAAGGTAATTACCTGTGTGATACCCTGTTTTAATTACAATGCAATGGTAGGCTGGTGTCACTTTGGCAATTCATTCGTGTCGACTTAATGTATATTTAAGTTCTGATGTCAAATTCTAGTAAGTTTGTAGTTTGCTATTTTTTCGTTAATTTGTCTATATACGTAGCTTATTATTCACTTATAATTGCACAAGTGGTTTGTATTCTATCGGGTAAATTTGGGTTGTTTAATGAGTGTTTTTAGGTTGACAGTTATTCGAGTCAAATTGCTAAAGGAAACAGTTTAGAATTTGAACAACACAAATTTACCCAATATCAATACAAACCTCGAGTGAAATTCGGCAAGACAATTTAATGAATGAGAAATTTGGAAACATATCAATGCAAACTTTATTTATGAAACATTAAAAATAAACACATTTTTATTTTAATGTACAATTATTAAAAACGCAGTTATTGAAATTCATACTAGGAACAGTGATATCGCTGCGGGTGCCACAGCTAATCGTTTCTGTAGTAGATGTTGAAGTTTTTTCATTTTCCAAACGAATTGATTGAATAATGCTTGAATGATACTCTTTGTCAACTTGTAAGTATGGTTTTATTGATGATGAATTGCTGTGTCCTGTTATTTTTATTAGAGCTTGTTCTTCAATTCCGCTTTTACTTAATTCGCTAACTGCTGCCGCTCGATTTGAGTGATTTGTAATTTTGACACGTTTGACATCTAAATCAATGCGTTGTGCTGAGCGTTTAGTCCATTTGGAAATTTCATTAATTCCAATCGGCAAATTCTTGTACCAACCTTTAGAATTTTTCTTTTTCCAAAAGGGATTTGGTGTAAGAAATACTCTGTCCGAAGTTATAAAAGTGTTTCGTTTTTCCATTAACTTTTTGAATAAACGTATTGGGCAAATATCTTCGTCGAAAATATTAGGCGTGATCCATTTGCTGTCACATAATTTATTCTTGCCACCTTGTCTCGTTTTCGAAAATAGAGGATTATACTCGATACGTCCAGTTTCTTTTCCATTATTTTCAATTTCAGATACGAAATAAGTTCCGGTTCATTTTCGTTATATAATCTGTCCATTGCAAATACTTCAGATTTATTAAGAGCTGATGCACTACATTTTCTCTTTTCGGGTTGTGCTTGTAGGATTTTACATTTAGCATTACGTGCAGCTCGTGATTAATTAAACTGAACATCGGTGAAAGGGTTGAATACAATATTAAATTCGTTATAATATTTACTTTGTAGCATTTTAGCGGTGGTGTTCAAAATTGTTTTAACTACCGCTTCTTTGTAGTCTTCTCCGTTACTTTTTCGCATATTAAATGCCCAATCTTGCAATATTACATTCAATTTCTCGATGGAAGTATCTGGCTCAAATGTGTATCTTTTTGCATCGCAAAACGTAGAAAATTGTCGCCAGATTGATGATTGCGTAGCAACTGTATTAGTAGGCACACAGGTATTAACAATTTGACTAATTTCGGCGTTCGTAGACACACCGAATCGACTCATTGTTAGTTCTTGAAAATTCAATAAGTTGTTGACAAACATGCCAAACTATTTATTCTGGTAACCAACACCGCGATAATTGATGAACAAATGAATAAGTGAAAAAACCACTAGTGTATTTGTCGCTGTAAAAGTTAAAGCGAACTTTTGCCGCTGTCAAAGTGACAATTCCACTGTGGCATATGCGATTTTTTATACATGAATTAAATTGCCAATAAAAAATAATATCAGGATATTGCATCCTGTATGTAAGTAATTGTTAATTATTGGTTTTATTCAATATCTATGAAACGATGCGAAAAAAATTTCTAAAGGACCTGCCCTGTGAAGAAGAGGATTTAAGTAAGTAAGTAAGAGTTAATCTCGGCCCAGACAAATCAAAGAATTATTTCGCAAAGTAAGCAAGAATATAAGCTTGAGTTGATGGATAATCTGACAATTTTTTGCGGGAATTAACATTTTAATTTCGATGATTAATGAATTCTTCGAATATGGTTTCATTTCCAACTGCTACCAGCAGCTATTTTCACAGCTTAGTGGTGGCGAAAAAAACAATATCAGTGACCATTAACCTCATTAAAAACAGAGTAATGAAAAATCCTTTCTTTTTCTTCTGCTTGAAACATAAAATCTAACATTTTTGCTACGCAATAAATTTACTAACTCTGTTCTTAATTAAATATACAGTGCGCGGCTAAGTTATGGAAAAAATTCATTATTTTGCGAATATTCATTTATTTATATAATGTTTCTACGGGAAAAAAGAAACTTATTTAATTTAATCATTGCATAAATTTACAACAAACGAAATGCGATATCAAACTATAAATATACATAAAATTTGATTTAGCAATTTATCTGAAAATCATCAGTGAAGTCTCTGCCGGACTTTCAAAATACCTGCAAAATATCCTGATTTTCAATGTGAATACTCTAAAGGTAGTTGCTCACTGTCCGGCACGGGACCACGTCCGGTGACGATTCGTGTCCCACTAGACCGAGAGAGAGAGTTATGGACGGATAAAAGGAAGCACTTGAGAACGGCATGTCTTATGCGAGTGCCCGGAGTTATCGTCAATAAGAGAGTGTGTGTTCAGTGAATCTTGGCCTACACCTGCCTATATAAAGGAGGTGTGTCCTAGCGACCTGTCCACATTCCTGGAAAGGGCAGGATGGATGATGACCTAGGAGGAGATCTCCTCGGGAGGATGTACAATGGGTTACATGTGGCCTAAGTGCTGAGGGCCTAACTCTCCTCTCTCCAATACCCTTCAAATGCTACCGTGCGTCTGACAGTAGAGTTGATTTTACAGGTTTTCCGTGGATTTTACATAACGGAAAGGGTTCGGTTGTCAGTTTGCACCAGCCCGAACTCACCAAATATTCTGACGGACGTTTGAAGACTAAGCCCAATTTTACTATCCCTCGACCTTTTAGGTTTGCTACGAAATGTTTGCCAAAAGTATATACCTACATTGTCTACGAAATAATAAATGTGTTCCATAATATAGTCCCTTGGAGTAAACCTGAGTTAATAACAAACTTTTAACTCTTTAATTACAAACAAAAAAATTGGATGGCTTTGCTCCCTTTGTTGAAGCTTCCGGTAAACTGTACTTTAATTCCTCTCAGGGCATTAAGCCCGGAGATGAGTTTTCTAAAAAAAGAGCAAAATGTACTTTTGAATTGCTGGACACGAGAAGAGTTTTAACATTAACTTTTAAAGTATTAAATTCAGTAAAATATTAGTTTTAATATATCGCAGTGCTGAAAAATGGTCAATCTTAAGCTGCGTTCTTACCGAGTCGACAGTGTCGTGTGTGCGTTGCAATCGACGGTGTCGACCGACAAAATAAATCGATCGACATGTCGAATTGTTTTCTATCGACTGTAGGTAAACATGAAAGAGCAGTCGATCGACTTTAGTGTGTGGACGTGTTTTCGACGTTCGACATTCGACAAATTGAGTACGTCTTGACGATGACGTTGACATCGTAGTCGTAGTCGTTGGAAATGGAATCAGAACAAGACAAAATCATAGCTTTTATTGAGGCATACAAATTAAAATCAAATCTATGGGATTCCAAAACTAATAACTATAAAAACAGAAACATGAGGCACGATGCCCTTATGGAAATTGCTAATAAATCTTCGTTAGACATGTTGACAACATTTCTGTCAACTCTGGTGTGGACGGATGTAGTTTTGTCGACTTGTTGGTCGACCATGTCGATCGACAGTGTCAACTTTGTGAGGACGCAGCTTAAGGAATCTACTGTGCTATATCGCATTCAATATAATTAGAGCATGATATAATATGTTTTTGTATAATAAACAATTACAAAATAAAAAAAATAAAGATGACAAGATAAACAATCCAAAGAAGGGTTTGTCCTTACCTCGTTCGATGTCCACCAAAAATGCGTTGTGGCTTCGGACACTCTAACCTGTGACTCTAACTTTGATGGTAAAAACGCGACTGTTGAACATTGATCAATCAAAATGAAAAGTGTGAAAATAATAAAGAAAAATATGTAATTATTGTATAAAATTAAGAAATGAATTATAAAATTGATTAAACAAAAATTAACAGTATTTTTTATGGTGACGTTAAAAACTTTGTCTTTTCCATTTATATGCGACACATATTCACATGTTTTTCTGGTGAAATAGTAGGACTTTTTGAGTTGTCTATCTTCTCCCCCAGATGGAAGCATATTTTCTATAAAATATCTTTAATTTTGCATCATTGAATACCCCAAAAAGCTGGAAGAAGTTCAAAAGTGGGAAAACTTAGTGCAGCCTACTGGATGAATATTCCAGACTATGCTAAATTTCTCTTGTACTTCAAAAATATGATCTCAGAGTAATTACAGAAACTCTCGCTCAGATTATCCAATAAATTCACATAAGTTTGATCCCTACCAAAAATCTCAAGTGACCAAAGAACTTTTCACTTCAAAAATATCAATCAATTGACTGCTTATTTATTAATACATCACATTTAAAGTTCGTAAACTTTTTCTTGGTGTAAGTTTAGTAGCATTACAACTTTATATTGATTGGATAATTACGCTTTAACACCATTGGAAAAAGTTTTATTAAGAAAAGCTACCCGCATCTGTTCAGTGCCAGTATACTGAAATATCTTCTTTTAAAACTTTCTAGAACGTTATTTTAAAGTAATTTCCTAATTTCAAACTTAATTGTGAAGATACTTAACAGTTGAAATGGGAACAGGCTACACCTAACACTCAATTTTTCCAAGTGTTATTACAAAGAATTCAGCTGTGCCGAAAAGCAGAAAAAAAATTATTTATTTATTTATTATTAACAAAACAGATCTAAAAGCCTAATTATATAGTCAATGATTTATAATTTGAAATACAATAACAAATAGCAATACAAAAGGTATACAGTATACTTAATGACAGAAGGTAAATCGTTGATGAATATAATAAATAAGAGAGGTCCGAGATTGGAACCTTGCGGCACTCCGAAATTTGCATGGTATTTCCTAGTGACATTTCCATTATGACGACGAATTTTCCATTTTCTAAATAGCTTTTGATTAATGCGATAAAGTTTGCAGTGGCTTAATTTGTGTTAATAAATTTATGACATAAAGCCATTCTGTTGGGATACTATGTACTTTTCTATATATTGATGTAATTTAATTATATATTATTTGCTCGAATGGTTTAGATGGAGCATACATTATCGAAATGGGTCACAATCTAATTAAATTAAAATAGTGGTTAATGAAAATTAAATAAAAATATATTTGTGCATACAAATAAAAAATTATTCAAACTAATTTAAATGGGTATTCAATGCAAACCAGGATTAGTTTATTATAACTGTTAAAAAGTTACCATGTAATGTATTGTTCAATAATAATATGAAAATAAAATAAAAAATAAAATAATAATAATAAAATAAAATTTTGTGAAAACTAAATACTGCTTATCTTTTATGTTTTTCTCTTTTCACGACAAATTGAATATGTCTCCCTCAATTTCGAACAGTTTCTCGATTAATAACTTCAACGATATTGCTACGTTAATATAGGTCTCTTTCAACATGAATTATATCATCCATAGTTCCAAACAAAAGTCATGAGCTATTGCATTTTATCTGTATTATAAGTACCTTATTTAAAAACAAGAAGGAGAGATTTGAATTGGCGCTGACAATTCTGTATATAGACTTCTGATTGATCAGACTGCAATATTGCAATAGTGGTTGATGGTAGTGCAACTTATTTAAAAGAAGACGTGACTTGAATTTAATTTAAGAAAACCAGAGTTATTTTAATACATTTTATATTGAAAAGCTGTGTCAATAGCAAGTTGTACCTATTGATTAAGAATAATATATTGTATTGTTTATTGTTTTTAAGCAGATTAAAGATTATATTCATTGAGTTTAATGACTTTGTGCTTGATCCTATACGTTTTTAACTATTTTACTACTCTGTTATAAGTTTTTGTAGCTCATTCACTGTTATTTTGAAATTACTATGACTAATCAAAGCGATGTCATCTAAGTACATATTGCAATATGTATGTTTACCAATTTAAATTTTCTGATTATAAATAATAATTGTAACAGCATAGATAGATCGTAGAGCAAATGGGAAAGTGGGGAGCCATGGAGGACTCATTGTTGAGGTATAAATGTTTGGCGTAAAACTGTAATAAAATTCAATTTAACTTGTGGTTTTCTACCATATGATTTCTATTTCCTAGCTGTTATTGAACTGCAGATATTTTTGGTATTGGATTTAAATTGGCTCCCTCTAGCTTGACCAGGAATTGGAATACATAGAGTCCTTATATGGTCTCCGTGAAATAAATATGTATTTATTTTTAACACCGCGTTTGCTACCTTGTTATAATTTTTACACTGTCCTCCACTCTATTCAGTGAGTATTTTTATTGAATTTCTGCGTTCTTGGATCCTTCTATTCTACTCCAACTGCCAGTTCTTCTCGTAGTCGGCCAAAATAACAAAAAAGGTTGAGAAAAAGTGATTATTAACTTCTAGTGTTATGAGTAAGCCTTTTTAAAATACTTCTACTCTCTTTCAAATGGAATAAAACATTAATGAAATTTCAAACTATTGCTGCAAAAAATGCGTTTAATAGTGATAAATACAATAATGGAACTTACTTGTATCATGGGTAGAAAAGAGCACAAAAGCTCCCCTAAGACCCAATTTCTTATAAGAAGAACATACAAAGAAAGCGGTAACACCACAACACACTTAACAATGTCACTTATAGAGTTATTTAGAAGAAAACTGTACGTTTCATCTTTATACAATTTTTTGGTAATAATATAACCGCACATATATAAATTTCCCACAACTCCAAAACATATTAGAGCCCCGTAAAAAATTATAACATAAGGATAAGTTTGAGAAAACATTATTCTTAAATGTGGCTTTCGTAAGTCCAAATCGGTTTCATTTAATCCCAAAATTAAGGAGTGTAGGATTACCCAAATGTCCTTTGGCATGTGATCCAAAGGGTTGGTTCCATTTTCTACGCGATCCATTTTTAACGTATTTGAATTTTCGCGGTTACATGTGAAACTTCAGCGTGAGTTGAGTCTTCAATAGCAGTTGTATAACGTTAGGGATTCGAAGCGAAACTGGAAACTCCATAAGGATCAAGGAGTTCGAGGATTTGAAATTCGTTGCGCGTAAGTTTCGTTATTTTGTATTTGAAAGCTCAACACCATGCGCTTGAAACTGTGGTTTATTTTGTGATTTATTTATCTACAAAAACTTCATTAGATAAAAGTCACGGTTATTTACTGTTACTTTGTATGTAACTCTAGACTGTTTAATTATAGTCTCCAGAAGTTTATCGGGAATAAAAAATAACATTACATTCAAGTCGCTCTTCTCATACATGATCCTTGTACTTCTTCTTTTGTAGGAATTACAGATTGTCCCATCTAAATGCCATGGTTCACTAACAAGATGTTTGTCAACAGAAAGCTCGAATATATCAACAGGAGATTCGTCCTGAAATAGTTTATAATTTCCCCGAGGAAGTTATGTTCCCAGAATTACCATCTTCAGCAATTGATCCTTTGTATTTGTAAAATCCAACTCAATTAGTTAGTCACGTAGTAGTCCTAGGGGTCCTAGGGGACCGGTAAATGTATCTGTTTGTCTTCGAATTCCCAGTATCAAGTTTGGTTTTCAAGAAACTCAAAAGAAAATACAAATTAGTATTTTTTGATTTGTGTTTAGTTCTAAAAATTTTGAAAAAATTTATTGGAACAGTTTGTCTTAAATTTAATACAGTTGAAAATCATATTTAAATTAGGGGTAGTGTATCCTGGCGACGGTGATTAGCCTTAATCGAAGAAATAGATCAACCTTGAATAACAAGGTAAAATAATATTTAAATTTTCAGTGCAAATTAATTCTCCAATTATCAACACTTTTGATGTTCCTACTAGTGAAATTATCAACCGAAAAAAAGTGGCAATCTAATTATAACTTTGAATTCAGTATATTGGTGCGTGAAACATTTCGTAATAAGGTAAAATTCTCTTTAATAAGTTTAGTTAAATTCGAATTTCGTTGCAAAGGAGGGAAAATAAACCTTTGAATACCAATGCTCTTTAATATAAATAGAATGCTTAATACTTAATTTTAAAATTGAAAGCGTGTTTTATAAATGGAATTAATTCCTTTCAAGTTAATCTATTTTAGAGGTAACGAACTATCTGCAGTAAAATGTATACCAACCTGTATATATATTGTAGATTTTAATTAAGCTTTCAAAAGAGATATAGAGAAATTTTTTTTTTAATTTGGAGTTGGATTTGAAGAACAATTAGAAAAGAAGGAACTAGAGGCAATAAAAGATAAAAGTATACATAAACGGTATTCCCCACTCATTAAATATTCTCGTCAAAAAATTAAAGGACAGATCATAAATTAAAGGACAGATCATAAATGAAAGAACAAGGAAAAGGTGGTCATAAACATTTTCTATTCGATAACAAAAAATTTCGGTCTATACTCGATTTTCTTAACGGTTGATCGAAGATTGTTTTTGAGAGTGAGTAAGTCTCTCGATACCTATTAATTTTTTTCGGTTGACTAATTCGGACCAAATTAAGAACAAAAAAAGGTTCCAAGAAATAGTAAAATGGATAATGAAATTGTTGGAAATTAATTAAAAATTCAATTTTTAATAGATTCTATAATAATAATAGCCTGACAGGGAGAAATGGGGGTTGTAGCCTGAAGATCTTGAGCTGGATGTCCCTGCCACTATGAGACCATTAATCACTTATAGAGCCATTGCGTGGAGTAGCAGAACTAGTCTCTGGAGGACGAGAGAAAACCTGTCCAGAATTCTAGAAGATTATCCATCACAGAAGCAATGAAAACATCCCCAACGACGGCCATGGAAGTGATAATAAGCCTCACACCACTAGAAATGGTAGTAGAAAGTGTTGCGGAAAGAACTGAGAAGAGAGAGAAACATTAAAAGAACCCAAGGAGGTGGTTAGAAATCAAATATTTTGGGACATGTCAGAAGATGGTATGAAGAAAAAGTATAAATTTTCAAAGAAATTCGATACGGAATTTAGCAACAAAAAGGAATGGGATCTAAATACCATTACCAGACTTGGAAAGAAAGCAGCCTGAATGGGCACCTGAAAAAGCTCAAAATAGTGAAGGAAGAAGAATGTAGATTCTGTGGTATTGCAGAAGATACCTTCATCCATCTGAGACTAAGAAATGAATTTCAAATATTATTTTTTTTATGAAGATTGGCTTGGACTGTCAGATAATTGTCATTTCTTGTCAGTGAGTAATTTTCGCTGTGTCTAAAGTATATTTTCCACGTTGCGACAAATCGCAGCGACTTGTTGCTGAGACAAATTGCTGCGAGAAAAAGTACAATCAGCACATCGATAGTTTGTTGCTGCGACTCATCCAGGCATAGGGGAAACGTCACGTGTTGCCCACTTCGTTAAAAAATTGGGTTTCATAACCTAATAGTATGAAAAAAATGAGCGGGTGAAAATAAAGCAAATAGGAGTAGTTTCTCTAGAATCAAGTCTTGAAGTTAACAGAATGGTTGAGGAAAACAATGAGGACATTGTTTTAGTAACAGTAATTAGTATTATCGCCTGTGCTGCTCTACGAGAAGAAACCGTGGAAGAAATCCTGTGACAGCAATGACAAAGCGTAGCAGCCAATATAAATTTTGGGTAGGTGCGACAAAATCCACCAAGTCGCAGCGACTTCTCGCTCGAAAATAGAGCAAGTTCTAATTCATGCGACCGACGTGCCCAACGCCAATTTGCTTTTTTGAGTTGCAGCGTCAATTCGCACCGTGGAAAATGGACTTAATGTTTCATTTTTTTTAAGCTTTCATATACTTTTTCGATTGAAATACATTGTCAAAAAATGATTTGTGTATACGCAAGAAAATGACAAACTATATAACAATATAAACCGTACGCTTTTAATTGGTTTCCTGAACTACAGACCAAAGTGTGAATATTAGCGGTTTGTAATTAAACAGTACTTTGATGTTTCGAAATTAACTAATACATGGAAGACCATCTATATAATTTGAGATAAATTAATTTCCCTTACTATATTAATTTCAACGTGACAACATGAAATTTGCCGTAAACTCTGAATATATATGTAGAAAATACTTATTTTTAAAGTACACACTTTTGACATGAAATAGAAATATCTGTCATATTTGGCTCGTTTTTCCGTTCCTGTCTAAATAAAAAAGGTTAAGTTTTGTTAAAAGTTGTGGCGTTGGTATTATTTGTGAAAGCGATTTATTTGGAAAAAAAATGGAAATTTTGAAAAATAATAAGAAAGTTCACTCTTCAAATTTTTCTCGAGAAGAAGAAATGAGATTGATTCAAGAAATTGAAAAATTTAAGCTCATCATATTTTTAAAAACAGTCTGTTCTTTTCCTATACACTTTTGGTCTTTTAATATAAATAAATTCTTCATCAGATGAACTTGAACTAAAACTAGAGGTTTGAAAATTATTTATATTATGATCAAGAACTAAACTAACACAAAACTAGCAAACGTAGCTGGTGGCACAAAAATCACAAATATAAAAATTTTGAGGTTATATTGTAATTAGGCATTCCAACGACCTGTCAAATTAATCCAATATGGCGGTTGTTGGCATACAGTAGTAGAGGACGTACCGAAGTAACCTTATATATCTTATTTTAAAATTCTTTTTTCTTTGGTGTTAAGTGAGGAGAGGCAATTTTTTGTTTTTTTATTAAATAATATGCCTGTAATATGTATTGTCTCAGTTATGAGGACGACGTAAAAGTTGTTGACTCAAAAACATGTTTAAAATATAATATAAATTATTCTCAACCCTTTAAAAAAAGTGAATAGAAAACACTATTACGTGGCGAGCGCAGCGAGGTACGTAGCACTTACAAAATACAACATAATTTTCAATAACAGTCACTTTAAATACTAATAATAACAATAAAAATTTTACTTTTTTATGTCCCAGTTATGAGGACGACGTAAAAGTTGTTGACTCTCGAAAAAAATGTTTAAAATATAAAATACAACATAATTTTCAAAAACAAACACTTTAAATACTAATAATAATAATAAAAATTTTACTTTTTTATGTCCCAGTTATGAGGACGACGTAAAAGTTGTTTGTTGTTACGACTTTTACTTCCTCTAAATGATCAAGTTTGGTCATCTTTCCGAAGCATCGGCGACGCCGAAACGCCACCGCGCTCAGTTCAATCGGTAGTAGCGACGGGCGGTGTGTACAAAGGGCAGGGACTTAATCAACGCGAGCTTATGACTCGCGCTTACTGGGAATTCCTCGAAAAAGAACAAAAGAACTTTGGTTATGAAACGCACCTTTCACCAACATCGCTGCTTTCTTGCAACAATCTGCGAAGATATTCACTCTCCATCAAAGACATAACTTAAAAAATATTTCGAACACAAAAATGTTCGGTAACACTCTCAAAAACACTTTAAAAATAACAAAAATCTCGCGCTTACAACTGCTTACAACAAAGATGATTCACCACTGTTATGTGGGTTGTTTATGTCATCTATGGTTTGTGTGCCAGCAACCGCCATATTGGATCACGTGGTTTGGAATGCCTAATTAAATGACACTTTAGCGAGTTAAAGTCGAGAAATCGACACTTTAGCCTTAAAGAATTCTTTAAGTTTAAAGCATACTTTAAATTGGTTATGAAATCAATAATATTTATTAAAGTATCCTTTTCACTTAAAGTATCCTTTATGCTTATTTATGAAATCGGCCGTGAGCTGTCGTTGCACTTCGTCAACTTCATCGGAACAAAATTCGTGATTAAAAAATAATATCAAAAATCCCCATTATTATAAAAAATACCAAATAAATTCATAACACGTTTAAATTTTTGATTATTTAAAATAAATATTTAAATATTTTAGGCTCTTGATATACGTCAGTAGCGTACATTTTAGGAAACTTCGAAACGTCAATTTAAAAAAAAATTATTAGCGATATTTTATTCGACTTTTGATTACTACACTTGAAACAGCTAAAGGTAAATATTGAGTAATTTAACTTCACCGGTGTCGGAGATGTGCGTCGTCAAAAATTTTTATTTTTTTTTATTTTTGAACGTCCCTGTATACACGCTAATCGACGTTTTATAAACAAATTTTGGTGGACAATAGGAGACAAATAATAGTTGAGTAATTGCCCTTATGTATATTGGGTTTGTGTCAGTAGCGTACGTTTTTAGGAAACTTCACGTTTTTCTAATTATAAAACTTTACAGATTTATATTTGAACTAAAACAATTCATACTTTTTTCTCGATATTGTTTCCAACTTTTTGAGGAGTCACATGGGAAATTAAGGAACTCGATAAAACTTGATAATTTCATCTCGACTGGGTCTAAAAATTAAACCAGAATTGTGTAGCAAATTCTGCAACATATTTGTTGATCGACACTGTTTACATAAAGTGAACACATACTACTGTTGTTACCAATCCATTGTTGCATTATTGTGCTTAAAAGAGGTCAATCGCCAAGGGTTTTGTTGGATAAAGTTGATGCAATCCTGAAATAACACTACTACAGAGTCAATTTTGAAATACACTGTCCAAGCAAAACAGAGTCAATATCAAGAACAATAAAAGAATCCAAAATATTTACGTTGAAGTTGTAGGTAATTATAGGTTATTCTCAGGATCGATCAAGTTATAACTAAAAAGATGTTGTGAATTTTAATTTTTTTGTTACAATCTATGTGCTGGATTTAACATTTAGATGTCAACTACAACAACGTATTGTTCTTCCGTTTGAAATTTGTTTTCAGTGACTCGCAACTCTATGTTACTAAATAATAATCAGGATAAATCATACTCCTGCTATTGAATATGCTTGCACAGAAGTCCTTGTTACTTGTCTGATAATGAAGACAAAAGTGTATAAAAAGAAAATGATAACTTCAGGACCTACAAATAAAAATTTATATTGTATTCAACAGAAGTTATAACATTTTTATTGAGTTAGGTTTCCCACTCACCCCTACCAGTTATTTTACAAGATAGAGGAAAAAGTACAGGAACAAATTTACGTAAAAGAATCTATTGATACATATTTACCCAAGTAGCAATTTTTGGCACATCTCAGACACAATTTACTCTCTTTTCGGAGCGCTTCTGTCACAATGTGAATTCTATCTAAAATGTTCAAGTTTGTGTCGACACATTCCGAACATTTCAAACACATGTGTTTCAAATGTCTCTACTTTGTGTCAGTTTGGACTCTTCAAATATATTTAGACACAGGCGAGTCGACACTAAATAGACTCAAGTTTGTCTAATTTGTTTCTTAACAAGATGTTACTGAAATGAGTTGAGTAGACACAATAATTTCCATTTGGGTACATTTTAAACATAGATTTTCTTCATTGTTTCTACAATGCATCGTCCGGACACATACCTATTCATATAGAAACATCTCACCCACATAATTTCTATTTTGTTCCTTCAATGTGTCTAGTTAATTTCGGCGTCAGTATCTGGTAAATTCGAATAGAGTGAACACACGGTTTTTAATGACTCAATGTCTGCCTTCTTTACACTGCAAGGTATTTTGTCCCAGTCTATTCGAGGAACAGATTCTGAGTCTCTAATGAATTTCTCGCTGTCTTTACAAGATTTTGTTGGCCAGTATAGAACACCATTTTTCTCCCACGCTGTTGGGACAATGCATAATTGCACTGTATCATTTTCTATTGTTTTAACGATTTTAAATGACATTATAAATATTCGGAAGTGAAAATAACGTCCATGTAAATAAAGCACTAAAAAGTAAGGTTATGAGGTACACGAGTCTGTTCGAATGTCGGCCGCATTTCAGACACAAACATTCCGAAATGTGCCCACTGCTAGATAAAGACGACGCATTTTGGACATAATGAACTTCGGTGACTAATTGGTTGCTAAAATGTGTCTGTGTGACCTTTTAGTAATTATTTAGTGAATTTTTGGTCTCTATTCAGAAACATTACTCTGAATTGTTCCCTCTATCTGCAAATGTTTCGAGATGGGCAATTTGTAGCCAAATTTTATTCACATCACCGAAAGATGATCTCGTTTGGACACCATCCATAAGTACGCCATATTTCAACACGTACTGAATATAATATCCTGCATGATAAAATACCATCGTGTTTTGATTTTGTGGAGAAATAAAAAAAATTAAAATCATTGAAAATAATTTAAAAATATAAACAAATTATAATTACTTGGTATTTTTAAGGCCCGTTTAATTTTTAGAACTACCATGTCAACTATCTTCAGTGAACTTTAGTTCGTAAGTGAACCTACGCGAGAAATACAAAAATACTCAAGATAAAATAAAACCCTCTTATGATTTCTAATTATGTTGATGAATACTCAAAAGTAAACACCTTCAGTTTTCTGTTCATGATTATCCAGAATGGATCGAGAAGCAATATAATTTTTGTCTATTTGGATTGATTTTGGTGCACAATGAATAGGAGTTAATAATTTCGGTAAAAATGGTGTGTTGGTTTTGTGGCTCTCATCAGAGCACAATATCAAACACATTCTGGAAACATCGTGTCTACCTACCAGGCACATGCAAAGTACATTTTGTACACTTAATGGACACACATTTTGCTCAAGTTAGAAACAATATAGACAGATTGTGGACTCATCAAGGTTCAATTTCAGGTATATATTGGAAACGAAAGACACAATCCAGACACATTTTCGAAACAAAATTGTTACATTTCAGACTCACTATTAGATGAATTTCAGACCATAATCAGTACACATTTCAATCACCATTTTGGTCACATTTCCCACTTTGAATGGTCCAAAAGTCGACAATATGTCTTGAAAATGTGTCGTGTCCAAATTACAGTGTCGACACATCGCCCAAAATGAGTCAGAAATTGTTACTTGGGTAACATAAAAGTATATCCCTTGGTGGACATTGAGCCGGAAATTAGCCCAATTTTCTATAAGGATATTTGTGGATTTTAATTTAAGAAAACCCCATAAGACTCATGAGAAAAACTGGTAAAATATTACTACATACCTTCAAAAACGAAATCAAATGAATATCAAACAAAGAATAAGCAGAAAGCCGGGGAATTTTTTGAGATTGATTAATGAAAAACAGTACATCTTTTTGCAATCCTTTTTCGAGCTCGTACCACTCGCTGTGGAATATAGTTTCCGATAACAAACTACCCTAAAAACCAAATAAAAGTACTAAAACTTGTTTTTAACATTTTACAACAAACCTGGTGATATAATAGATCTCCCGAATAACAGTCCACTGAAAATTGAATTAAATTTCCCAATATAAATAGAATATTAACACCGTTATCTAGAATATTCATATCAACCTAAAATAAAATTAATATAAATTGTGGAAAATAATTTTATATTTAGCTAATGTCACGTTTTCTGGTAAACGTGGCGAACGTTCAGTTACTTGCAGCTGGATATTTGGTGACCTAGTTATATAAAAATTGGTTGAAATGGAGAAATTCCACCGAGGCACAACGCAATCATTTAAACAACGTCGCACAAACATGCGTCTCTAATCCATTCAATAGAAGTAGGTTTATTTTTCGACATCTTGTCACAAACAGTTGGGTTAGCTGCATATTTGTTCAGTTTTTAATAAAAAAAGGAAGAGAAGGAAGCTAAGGAGGTGGAGGAGAGAATTATATGCTGGTAGTCTAAAGGTTCAGAATAACTTTTTGAACAAGTTGCCGTCGATTAAGATTATCCACATTGTTCGACAAGCTGAATCTTGTCGAGAACGAGAACTGATGCATGTGTCTGAGCATGTCGCATGATGCTTGTTATTCTCATTGAAAGACTGAGTGTTGCCTAAAAGCTGCCCAAATGAAAATGCGCCACAAGATTTCCAAAACTGTGTACTCTTTAATTTTCAAGTGCATAGTGCTGTTATAAACTTACTCTACTTGTTATTCGATAGATGCCAAAACATATTGAATATACCCCAAAAAATAATTGGCTTATTTCCAATGGATTAAAAACAGCATTGAATGTCTTCATGTATCTTAAATAAAATGTGATTATAATTATTTTTATACTATCCGCATTAGTATCTATTGAATAATATGAAAAAAATAAACTAGGTAAAGTATTTTGAACAGTCACTAGATTTTTAATATCGAATAAAACAACTAATGACAACGCGAAACACACAGATAGGAAAATTGCATGTATCCAATCAGGTGCCGAAATACAAAATCGAAAACATGGTGTTCTCAGATATCAATCCTCATATTTAAACCAATCGTAGGCGCGTATTTTGTATTGAGTGAAATAATTATAGAAAACACAATTGAAATTTATTTGGAATGAAGTTGTCAAACTCAATAGTGTTGTCACAGTGATTGATTGCACTGAATGCGATTATCAGTGTAATGTTGACATGATTGGGTGAAATTGTTTCATATCACACAATATCATAAAGTTTGATTGGTTGTTAGAACTGTAAAAAAAATTTTATTGTAAGTGTATCTTTATTTTCTTTACTTTTCTATCTTTGCTATTATAGTATTAATGATTACCTGAGCAGCATTTGATGATGTTTAACACACCTGACAAAAAATTCTTCCTTTTCCTGATATTTATATTCTAATCCGTCGTCAACAGTGAACCTCATTATTTTGTTTACATTCACCATGTCTGGAGTGTTAAAAGCAAGAAAATACTCTCGAAGAATACAATACTGACTTGCCAGGGTTATTATTAGAGAGAAAAATAACATATTCGTTCCTATAAAAGCAAAATTTATATTAAACTCTTTCGAACGCAGCATCCTCTGCACTGTATAATATAACCAAACAAACATTTTGACAGTTTGCTGGCGAATTCGAAATGCTTGTTGTGTTAGTTGTCTGTCAGTTAGTTAGTTGTTCCCATCGAGCTGAATCACGGATTTTGCAAAAATAATGTGATCAAGGCGTTTGTTTTTAACACGTCAAAATACAACGCTGCTGGAAAAAGATTAAGAACGAGGCTAGTTAGATAAGTCGATGACTCTTTGAATTACCCCAGTAGTAACTAAGTATGTTATCTGTGGTAGTAACTTCAGCTTCGGTCAGTGATGCCAACTTGAGAAATATATCCCAATTCGAGGGATTTATCTTTTTTTTTCGTTCACCGTCCTTCTTCGTTTACGGATTTGAAGACTTGCCAAACTGTACCATGAAATACTTTACAAAATACACTGGTGAGTGTCAATCCTGGGTTTCAATTTGAAGAGCCTGGGGGCTCGGCTAGTAGAAAGCCTAAAAGTTCTTGCGAAGCGTTAAGTAGTTTGATATATACTGTCATTCTATATTTCAGTTAAGCAATGTGGGCAGTAAAAAGTACATGGTTTTAGTGTTACGGGATTTATACTTATCGAGTGAAAGTATTTACCAATAACTAGTGGCAATGCGGTTGCTATTATTGCCAAAACTTGATGAAGATATAAAAATTGGTAAAAAGGTGTTTCTGTCGTATCCATATAATATTCCACATTTAATGGTAAACTTCTGGACGGTCTAAATAAAGGAATAAATATTATTAACGTTGAATCTATAATTCCTGAAACAAAAAAGGTATTTTGAACAGGCTGAAATATAAAAATTGTTAATAATAACTGAAGTTCAATAATTGTGACTCAATTTTTCAAGATTTCCAAATGATGTGTGATGTTGTTTTGTATTTCTTCTTTACTCACAGCACATTGCACGGAAAATAATCAAAACGAGTTTGGACTCACAGAACTGTGATTCAGAAGCCCTTTACTATTGTCAATTAACCACAACCTTCAAAATTATAATCTGCATACAAATATCTTGAATTTTTAATAAAATTTATGTTTTACGAATTAAAATAACCAAATGTTTAGACCTACCTGCTGAAAAGAACGTCAGAATAAAAAAATTGGAGTTCTTATAATACTTTTCAATGATTGTTTTACTTTTTCCCTCGAACAAATCGTATCGCCAAAAGTTTTTGTTGGCTTGATCAATTAAATCTCTAATTTTTTCTGAGTTGTACCAAAGAAATATTAGTTTACATTGCGCCTAAAAAATTCACAGAAAATAATACACAAAATTTTAGATGGGAATTTACTTACAATAAGTGGAAACTCAAGAATGCACATTTCATACATCGTGTCCTTGAAGCTGTTACTATGTTTTTTGAGGTTCAAAAATATTCCAATGCCAAAGAAAATGTTTATTATTGAAAAATAAATGAAGGCGACACATCTTTGTCGTCTCTTATTTACGGAACCAGGCCATAAAAATATAGCTTTGCAGACTAACTGCGGGCACCAGAAGAATAATTTTATTAAATCATCTGATTTAATAACCCAACGAGCTAATTCTAAGGAAAAGAATAAAATTTATGTTTAGTTTTTACAAAAATTTTTAGCTCTAAAACTTAATTTTTTTTGAATATTAGTAATGAAATTATGTACTGATGTAAATATTTACCTTCAAATACCATCTTGATACTTTAAACTTAATATTTTTGGATTTATATACTTTTATATATCAAATGACTCATGAATTTTTAAAATTCCTTCCAATTTAAGCTGTTGTTTATGAATAAAATGCTGGAAATGTCTACAAAAACATAATTATTTAGTCAAGGAGCTTGAAAACGTTGTTTGATCTTGACAAAATTGATATAAAATATCCTTTGTCGCCTACCTCACCGGAAAACCAATCATATGAACATCAAAAGTATTGTTTATCAGCCCGAGAGCGGAAAATTCATAAATACACGATTTTTGAAGTTTTTCACCATCTGTCACTTGTAATTTTGCCGTTTTACCTAAATTTCTCAATTAAACGTCAATTTTTGGTTATATTTTCCTATATTTTGGTTTATTCGGTAGGCGAAAAACAGTTGTGTGTCACACATGCAACAAACGCTTTGGCAGCCCTCGCTTTGCTATGCTCGCGCCTGGATCTAATAGTCTCGGGCCGCTAAAGCTTATTTTCTGCCCTTGTGACACAATATACTAATTCATCCTAATAAAGATTACGCTTTACAAACAAGGAGAAAATTTTCAATACAAAAGTTGATTGCAGTCTCGAATATGGCAGTTTTCTGTCTTATTAACACTGTTGTCCGAGAAAACATATCTTTTATTTGGTCAGCAGATTCTTATTATCTTCTGAGCAGAGTCGACACTGTCCAAATCTAAGAAGGCTTCTGCTTTCAGTAAACACTTTTTTTGCAAAACTGGGATAGTTCTCTTTATCAGATTCAAAGGACTTCCCAGTAGTCAGATGTTTACTACAAAGCTTGGTTGTTTTGTTTTTTAATCAGAATTTCAAGGAGAGATTATACAGCAAATAAAATAAAATAAGGAACAAAATAAGAAAGATGAACATACACATCTATATGAAAGTGTTTATACAAGAAATAAGGTAAAATAGGAACACTTTCATATAGATGCGTATGTTCGTCTTTCTTATTTTGTTCCTTATTTTATTTTATTTGCTGTATAATCTCACCTTCATCTACCTTAATTAAATTATTTCATTTTTCTTCCGTTTTATATTTCCACATCTTCATATTTACATACAGTATACTTTCAATCTACCAATACCCCTGCTTAATTTATCAATCATTATTAATTATCTAAATCATAGTTATTATATAAATTGTCAAAAGTTTATTCTTTATAAATATTTTAACTCTACCAGGTAATTTTTTCGAATTAAAGTTGTCTTTGTTACTTGCTCTTTTTATAAAATGTTTATTAAATTGTAACAAAAAGATCCTATAAAAAAAACAGAAAGCTTAAAAAAGTTATTATTTGAAAAATACAGTTTAGTACACTCACCGCTATCTATTGAAAAGTAGCAGAACTGATAGTAAAAGAAAACTAGAAAATTAACGATTGTTCGCTTACCGATTAAACTGTAAACTGTGTTGCCTAACAAAAAGCACGAATCGCTAGGAATATTTCGTTAACTGTTTTTCAAACATCACAGATCTGTTTGTATACAGGGTAGCGGAGAAGTCTGGCAATAACAAGTTTTCTTTGAAGTGATTAAACGTGTAGATTTTTAACATAGGAACGGGATTGTATTCTACGTTTTGTTGAGGACATGTCAAAATTATGTGGCGACCGACTGGATTCAGTGAGCCGTTGTCATCCCGATTTTTTTTATCAAAGAAGGAAGCTGATGGGAAGCTTCAAATAGAATTAAGATAAATCAATATGGCATCGAATTAATAAGGTTAGTAAAGAATTGATGAGAAGCTGCATCGAATTCTTCTTCTTATGTAGTCCAGCTCGAAGATCTTTTCTAAGCTGTCAGGTAAAGCGGTCCAGCAGCTGGTCCCAGATGTGCTCAATAGGATTGAGGTCAGGGCTGCAAGCTAGCCAAACTATTTATACACGCAACATTTGCGTTTGAAGGATTCCCTCCAAGTATATAGACAAGTCTACAAAGGCTGTGATAAATGGATACTCTTTTGTAGTGCTAGACCATATTGTCTAACATTATAAGCAATAGCAACTTGTTTACAGCCGCTTGAAATAATTTTTTTGAACTTTAAATTATAGGTTCATCCTGAAAAACACGTAGATTCTTACTTATTTCTGTTCAATAAATCAAAAAATGTTGCCCCAAAACCTAGAACAGTAATATAAATCAAATTAAGTTTGTTTTCTTATAAATAATTTATTTTAGTCATATCCATAGATTAGTAAACTTATATATCGCTATCTCCCGTTATAGTCGACGCCACTGACTGTTCACCTACCTTGCCTTATCTCTTGATGGTGGATTCTCTCAACAGGTCTATGGCAACTGCATTCATATCGCTAATCCTATGACTCAGTTCTACTCACGCTGTCTCGATAAATCGACGTTCGTGTACCGACTACGGCTATGAATAACATTTCACGCAACAGTTAGTTAAAACGATAACAGTAAACGTTAAATAAAATTCATTAAAAATAATGACACCCCAATCTACACCAGTGTTTCACTACACCAAACAACCCCTTCTTGCGCAAAACACACATGTGACATTCACCAATTCTAAAAAGTTGAGGAGAAACAAGTGTCAAAGTAAAAATAAGAAAATTAAGTGCGTTATAGTTGGAGATAAAGCTGTCGGGAAAACTTCATTGGCGGTGTCTTACAGTAATGACAGTTTTCCTAGTGAATATATTCCTACAGCTTATGATAATTATAACGGTAAGTTTGATTTTGGTAGAGGAAAGATTTAATAAAACGATAAACTGGTTTTTGCAAGAAATAATCACAATTTGTTCAAATAAAACATTCTATTTTTATTTATTACCCCAGTGGATGCATTCTGCTGTTGTTTGTTTCCATTATTAATACCTATGTGTAGAGTTATTTAGACAATATTATTGTTTAAGACTTTTTCTACGACCACTTAGAACCCGTTAGGGCCCCTGTTAAAACACTAGTGCAGTTTTACTGTGATTTAGGCATTCATTTCTTCTCAACAGGTTGTCGTCACCCAGAAGTATATTTGATTGTCTAAACCATACCTACTTAGTAGATCTTTCCTTTGGCGTGAATTTCCTCTTTGGGAGTGTTTGGTTCCTGGCCGCTACAGCCCTATCCCATTTCTTTCTATTGCTTTTGAGCTGTCTATGTGGCATTCTTTCAAAGTCAGGTAGGTAATAGTATTTGGATCCCATTCCTTTTTGCTGCTTAATTATCCATGTGAAAGCATTTTCCATGGAAACGAAGAATATTCTGTCAAAACGAGTGTTTTTAGATACAAAATTTCTTTCTGGAATTGTTAATAACACATTCCACTTTCCATTTTGCTAAATTTTATTGGCAAAACTGTATTTTATAGATCTGCTGCATTTAACGTTATTTAGAATGGCACATAAAAATCAATCAATCACAGATACATAAACATTAATTTTCACTGATAACTTTAAAGACGAACATTATCCTATTTAATATCAGGTATTATTTACACATATTTACTGATGATAAATGTTTTTTTTTAATATTTCTGGAAAATTATGTAACCATGTTTATAAGCTGTAGTTAACTTTACCGTTAGATCAAATTTGACTGATTGGTTATGACTTAAGTTTAGTTTTTTTGTGACATAATCAATTGCCCGTTTTTTAAGTCGTCTTGTTCGTACTATATAGTGTATTCATAAAGAAGAGAGGGGAATAAAACGATGAAAAATCCATTTTTTCGAACGTACCATTGGCGTAGGAGTTTTGACAACATTTGAATTGGAAAAAAAAAATAGAAAAAAGTCAGCAGTTAAAAATATATGTTATATTTTAACCTGATAGAGACATTGTTTATTATGCGTGTACTAATAAAGTAATTTGTTTTAATAAATTTTATAGAACTTTTTACATATTTACTATTTTCTTTAGTAATCTATTTATACCACGGTACTTGAAATGTAAGTTTCCCCCAATTGCGGCGCCTATGAGAATAGTTTATCCCTTGCCTTATATTATTCTCGGGTTTGGGTTCTATTGTATTCCCCGATCGGGTGAGGTATATAAAAATGAAGGATTTTTACCTGATGTACATTAGAAAATTTTTAAAAGAGAAGAACAAGTGACTGATCACTCAGTACAAAATTTATCCAAATTTGCATTTTTATTACTCCCTCTTCTTTATGAATATACTAGACTTTGTCTGAATGTATAAATAATCAGTACAATAATGACATACTTATTGAAAAATCCTAATTAATTTTTGTTTGTATTAATTTTTTGCTCAGCATTCCTAGCTAAAGATAAGAATCATTGAATAAGTAGCATCATTTAATGTTTTTTTTTCTAATCAAGTAGGTATGTACTTTTAAATAAAAGATGTTACTAGAATTTATTTAAAAAGTGTGCCGATCTTCAAAGTTTCTCTTTTGCTAATTTCGCACAATAAACGCAAATGAAACTTGGAAAACGAACAGTTAATCTTACATTTAATTAGTTGAGTCAATAAGTCACACTGTAAGTAATTCCAATCGGTGTAAAAATTTGTACAAGGTTAAATTGAAAAGGTAGCTCGGTTTTAAAGTTTTTTTTTTAAACTATGACACATATTATAGATTATTCAGGTTTATAATCTGGGTGTATCGAACGCGATCGTCGTTACCTTTTGAATTAGGAAACTGCAAGAAGCAATAATACTATTTTATGAAATTTAAGAAAATGTATTCAGTAGGTCCGTGTCTATCTGTAAAAATAAAGATGAGTAGAACTCTACAGGTAGGTAGTTACCTGTTAACAGGAGACGGAAACATGAATGACAAAAGGTTTCATCTAAAAGACACAGACGGGAATATTGGTGAATATTTCAATAAAACTGAAGACCAGGAACACACAATACAAAACTGCACTATACAACAAAGACTGGCAGCACGGCAACCATTAACGGACAAACTAGGACGTAGACAGGAACCATAACCACCAAAAAACATAAACACAGAACTTATATAAGAAGGTTCAACGAATTGGATGACAGCATGATATTCAATGACGCAAACTTAAGCCATTTTTCTTTGAACTTAACCATACAATCCGGGTTAACTACAAGTTAACTAGTCCATATTCCTCGACTTGTATTCCAAACAATGACAACAGTTAACCAACCATACAAACCAGCTCACTGAGATAGTTTAACAGAGTAGTTATCTTATTGGAGGTTAAGTGTTTGTTTATTTCTTAATTTCCACAAACCGTTACGTCATAGAAATTCGGTTAGGTTAGGAAGGGGAGGTTGGAACCAAACTTAGGATCCGGGATTTGGATGTCAAATAAAAATTAAGTAAAAAACACCACAATTAACCAGTATTACACTTTTATTTTAATTTTAGAAATATTTATTCTCAATTTTATCGCAATTTAATTTTAAACCGAACAGTCAATAGCTATTAAAATTTTTTTGCATTTAAAAGATCAGTTTTTCCAAAATATGTGAAACATTTTTTGTCAAATCAATTATTACTCATAGCATATCAAAAAACTCATATTGATAAGTACATTATTTGAATATTTCAATGCAACAATCAGGTGATTTTCTAGTGTTATTATCTATGACGCATTTTTCATAATCGATAATTTTATATACAGAGTATTTTATGTTAAACAATTTTAATTATGAAAAATAATTTTTAAGGAAATTCTTGTTATGTAAATAGTATACTACTTTATATTAAGATCAAATGATTTGATCAAGATTTTCACTTGACTTCGAGGACAAGTTTTAATATATTAAAATTTTCTCAATTCCAAAAAATTGATATTTAAGAAAAGGTACAAATCTCTTCTGTTTTAACAATTCACTGCTATAGAAATAATTAATAGTAAGTACAGCAAGCGTCAAACTTGATGGCGAGCGATCACGCAGGTATGGAATCTCCCAACTAAATTACTATTGGATTACGATAAGCACCTTGCCGGTCAGTGTCGTACCTATAATTACGATTTCTTTGTAATTATTCAGACAACGCCAACAGAATTGGAGGACAACTAATGATACGCCTCTGTACATAGCATTTATATGTCTTGCAAGAGCTGTAGTGGGAGTAGTATGTTATCTGTGGTGGGAGTTACAACATTAAAAATGAGTTTATGCGCATGGGGGTTGGTTCGCCATCACGTTTGGAATTTGCAGTATAAGCACCGTACACTAACGTCGGTGTCGTCGGTAGTTAGTGTACGGTGGTATAAGTCTGTGAAAACTAGAACAAGTATCATTTCCGTATTATGTTGCAACAGAAAATGAAAATTCCTACACAATAGTGGTAGGCATAAGGATTGTACTTATAATGAGTGTAGGAATGAATGGTTCCGATTTAAAATGTGTTCTTTACAAACATTTATTTCATTCTCATCCGTTGACTACCGTAATAAGTTAAAATGCAATCTTTTGACAATAGAAAAGGCCCTAAACTCGTTCTACCTACCCGACACAGAAATAGAAAAAAATTAATGTTCACGATAATATTTTAAAATCCTGTATTGGTTTGTATGAATAAACTTAAATAAAAGTGTATTTATCAAACTAAATAAACAGTAATATGGAAAAATTTCGAAATAGGTCGATTTAAGAGTTTATTTTTTAAAATAATAATCTTTCATATAGAATAAAATAACCTCTAAAGAATGACTTCATCATCATTTTTCTTTTAGAGAAACTCCTTTAAAAATATTCCCACATCAACTAAAATCCATATTATTCAACAGATGAAAAATTTCCATTGAATTGAGTGGCTATTGGATGCCAATAACCATCAATATTTCAGTATTCTAGAAAAGGCCTCTCTACCTGATATTATTTATGAAGTTCATGGGTGAAGATATTCTAACTAACAAGTTTCAATTAATATGCCTGCCTGTGTGTATATAGGTATGCTTTGACTAGTAAATATTGAAATGTGCATTCTTAGAAATGCAGTGGATCCGTTGTTATGTAATGAAAGAATACTGATTATTTATACAACTAAATATGCAAATTTAGTTCAGGTGAATTACCTTGTTGTGATGACTGAATTAATTACAGGATAAACTCATCAAAAAATCCCGTTTGTGGAAAAAATACTTGGGTGGCGAATGCCGTGAGGGGATGTTGAGGGGATGTTCCTAGTTGCTGAGGGGTGGGAGTGGAAATTGGTTTTTTTGCCATATCCGACGTAAATAGTTATGGATAATTAAGACAAATGCACAACATTTGTCTTAATTATTTTATACATAACCTCAAAATTTGGGAGTAAAACAATAAGATAATTTTTTCGCTCCGCTAAAAAAAACTCAAAAATTATGAAAATTGTCGCAATGCCAGTACATTTTAGTCAGATTTCTATGTAACTTATCCCATCCGTTGGATTGATTGAAGATGGCCGCAATAGGTACTCGATATCCAGAATTAAATCCATGTGATTTCTGGTTATGAGGTTATGGAGTACATGGTATGTCACATGTGCTTTGTCTTTCATAATTTAATGTCTGTTTCTGTTTTTACTTACTTACAGTAGAAACGGTGGAGCTTTACCATCACGTGACTGTTACCATACGTATATACGTTACTACACGTACTATACGTTACTTACTATACGTATATACGTTACTATACGTACTATACGTTACAATACGTATATACGTATACGTATATACGTAACATACTACGTTACTATACGTACTATACGTTACTATACGTATATAAGATACTATACGTACTATACGTTACAATACGTATTTACGTATACGTATATACGTAACAGTCACGTGATGGTAACGCTCCACCGTTTCTACTGTAGGTATGTATTACATTGAATTTTAAAATTTTGAGGGAAAATCCTGCCTATATTTACTCTAATTTTGATTTTAGATTGAATAATTGTTTTAATTTTTATATCCAGTCAATGTTTCAAATCTGGGGCACCTCAACCTCTTGTTTTTTATGCTCTTATTTGCTATGACTATGTGGAAAGACGAGTTTTTCCTTGAACAAGTCTTAGAAAATTAAATTCATTAAGTCAGTGCTAAGCATTCTCGCTTCCGCCTTCAATTTAGATGCTTTTGTTAATATTTTTCTTGCAAATAAACTACTTTTTCAAATAAATTGAAACTCTTCTTCACAATTCTAAAAATCGATTTATTCACGTTTATTTTTTCTATTGTCAAGCCCGCCTCTGCCGGCGCTAGTCCATTCAAATTACAAAAGCAATGACTTATCAATAGAACTTACAAGACGTGGGAACCCATTTACTAACACTAGGATAACTGAATTAATTGTGATGTTTTTTGTTGCCTACACATCAGTTGATCGTTGTTAGGAGCCTACTAGGAAATTCATTTATTCAATTGGGGTCTAAATTCAGTAATTCAGTATGACAATTTGGTTTTATATTTTGGTAATGGATGTGGGTAATCGATACGTCTATAAAATCTAATTCGAAACTGGAAAATTAATTATTGATAAAGGATGTTTTAATATACAGGGAGTCCAGAAACTAGATGTAATAATAAATAATAATAATAAATTCTTTATTGTTCACCTTATAACAAAAACACAACTCAGTAAAACACTTTATCAGAAAAAGAAGGTGAACAAAAGGTTAGGTGATAGGTCTATTGACCAATTCTTCCTCACCAACCTTAATGAAGAAAACTAAAAAATAACCAAACCAAAGTTACCAAAGATTAATAATTAATATTAAGGTTATGAATTAATATGTAAATAAAAAAAATTCAATAACATGACATTAACATAACATATTAAAACCAATTGGTGTGCTGAAACAAACTCCTTGACTAAATGAATACAACTTACTGGTGTTGAAACAAGTCCTTCCGCAGTTTATTCTTGAAAGCTGCCAGTGCCAGCGAAAACCTTGGCACATCCAGAAAAGCACCAGAGGAGGCAATTTGATTGGAAAAGGAAGACTTAAATAATTTTTTTTATGACGAGGGATAGTGATTTTATTCTTTGATCTTAGATTCATTCATGTGATTTTAGGTTCATCAAACCTAATTTAACTTTATCCAAAAGTTGAAGATAACGATGTTGAGTCAGTTATTTAAGGATATGTCAAAAAAATATTTTCCTACAAACTTCAAACTTGGTACATTCTATAACCCTACAGTTTGATGAATTGTTTACCATAAAACCGCGTTTTTGATTGCCATCACAAGCGTTCACCGGAAGGGGAAGCAACGGGTAATTATTGTAAAAAATTTTGTGTATCAGGTTTTTGATAATTATTACATTAAATTCAAAAAGTATAAGGTGATCTTGAGATCCTGTCTGAATTTGTTATTATGCACTGTATCAATTTTATTTGATTTATTTTCCGACAAAATGAAATATCTGGTTCATTTTGAATGTCATTACAAGCAACCTACAGTTTGGCAAATACAGGAATGAATGTGAAATAGCCACGCCGGTCAATGCGCATGGTAGTAGGGATTAGTACGGTCCCTGAAGTAGTAATACTTGACTATTATTGTCAGTTGTATTGTGTCTGTTAGATAGTGAAGAGCACTGCGTGGGTACCTGCTTTCATTGTTTTTACTGGATACCGAGAAAAATATTTATTGGTGCAAAATAAAGATATTATATAAAATGGAATTCAAATCAAAAGTGAAAAGAGAAGTTTTGACTGGACAGAGTCGAGAAATTTTGGCAAATATAATTTATAAACCTATAAAGGACATTCAAAAATTTCAAGAACGTGTTGCTATTGCCACAGTTGTCAGTGTGCATACGATTTCAAATATTGAAAAGGAGATGAGGCAAATAGAAAATGGAGAATCTTCATCACTTTCTACTCCAAACAAAAAAAAAAAAATATCAAAACCCAAAACAGGCTTGGATAATTGTGATAAAGGTGTTCTAAGAAGATATATTTTGAATTATCAAGTGACCCATAAGAGAGTACCAAAATTGTGCAATATACATACAATATTTCACGATGAGTATAGCTACACAGGTTCAAGGGAAAGTTTAAGAAAAATCATGCATAGCATGGGATTTCAGTGGAGGAAAACTAAAACAAATAGAAAACTTTTAACGGAGAAACTTGATATCAGACAAAAAAAAATTTTTAAGAAATAATATAGAAAAATTTCGGGAAGAAAATCGGTCTATAATATATCTACATTCTTATTTCGTATAGACTTGTATTGTTCTAACAGATATTATTAAATATATTATTAAACAGTAATAGATACTATTAATACCTTCATTTACGTCTCTTGAATAATTGAAGAATGTTACCGTACTAATTCACCAAGCGCATATTACCCTCTTTGTCATCCTAATACTTTCTCATTTTAACTTCGCGCCTCTCGTACGTTTCTCGACATTCACTCCAGTATTTGCCAAACTGTATATCATATCCCACAGCTAAATAAGATTTGGAAAATTATCAATAAAAGGATATTAGTACGTGTTTGGCAATATTAACGAAGCTGTTCTAAAGAAAACTCTACTCTTTTTAAAAACAAATAATTTATTCGATAAAATTTAAACTACACTGAACATAGATGTGTCGTATTATGTATATTAAATTCAGAGTACCTAAAACAACATGGGAGGGAGCTTGCACTTTTTGGTGGCGTTCTGTGGGTCAACTCTAGATTGTCCGTGACTAATGACCGCCGCAGTCGATGTAACGGTAAAAAAAAATAAATAAATAAAATAGTCCATTTTGTAAACTCTGGAAAAAAAAACCAAATCACTAAACAAATAAAAGTGTTCATTATAAAGTGGTTTTATTAAAAGTACAATCAAAACAATTACGGTCGGAAAAATTGTACGTCATTTTGAAAGCACAAATAAAATAATAAAAGTTGAAAGAAAACATTCATTATTTTGATAATAAATATCTCACTAAACTTGTCTGGTCTTTAGAATTAACAAAATTATAAATAATTTAAAAAGTAACAATAGAATTTCGTAGCCCAGTTACAGAAAGAAGAAAAAAGAGACGACTACAAACAGCCAAGTATCAAATCACCTCTTCTAAACGTAACTTTGATGGACGCACCGGAAGTCGGTCCCGCTACCTGCGGAAGGGACTACCTGTAACGGATTAAATTCGAAGTGTGGTCACACCAGCCAAAAAGCGATTTCGGAATTGGGTCCCATGTACCTACTATTTGTTTAATTTGACTTTTATTTTCCTTCACATTTTTTTGGGCTTAGGACCAACAGTACACACTTATTGTTGTTGTACTGGCATGTTTAAAAATTTACGCTAAATGCGTATCGTCAAAAATAAAAACAGTACGTGAAATAATAACCCAACCAAACCTACCCCTACCAAACCACCTTCGTATTTTTAGTCAATTTTTTTGTAGAATGAATTATAATAATTTTCAATAATAACCCAACCAAACCACCTTCGTATTTCTAGTCAATTTTTGAAGAATAAATTATAATAATTTTCAATAATAACCCAACCAAACCTACCCCTACCAAACCACCTTCGTATTTTTGAGATAATGATTTTTGAATACAAAATTTAAACCCATCTATTATTAATAAACGCTTACCCTTTTCACTCGTCATAGAGATGAAATTAATATTTTCCATGTCAAACAAACAAACAAAATCACAATAACGGACACAAATAAACACGTCTTACACTCTGCACTTCAGAAGAACAATTGCTAAAAATAATCTTTTAATACCCACATGAAATCTACCTGCTTCGACAGCGGACCGAATTACGAAATCACCCTTTCGGATTTGGACAAGGTCCCTGTGAGCAGGTAGCCCTTTTGCTAGGTACCCGGACCGAATTCCGAAACACCGACTTTGATAGTAGACATTGTGTCACTATTTGTGACGATAAAAAAGAAGATGACAAGTATACTCTGTGTTATATTTATTATTTTTGTAAAATTGAACCACAATTTTTTCTTAACTGTTAATTATTCTTGATAACGGTATCTGGAACGCTACCGAAACGTTGCAAGCACAAATTTTGACAATTTTATTCTATAACGTATAATTAACCTCTTCTAATCTTCCCATGATAAAGAAACCATTATGCTCCTTGGTTTGCTTTCTCTTATTTCGACAGAATGACTGGAACATCATCAGTTTTTTTATAATAGGTGAAAGTACGTCCATTCATACCGTAAAACAATTGAAAGCTTGTTCTAATTTAGTGAGCGCTGTGACAATAATTCGTATTAATGTATTTTAATAGACACTAACGAGAAGAAGGCGTTGACTTCAAACAATTGTGAATTAGCACGTTTGGTGCTCTTATGTCGAGTGTTAAAGGGTTAATTAGTCATTTTGTTATTAAACTATATTAATATTGCTATTTTAAAAGGAGGTTGACTTTCCGGACGTTGTTTATCATGTAATTAATACAAATTACAGTAAAAATTATGGGAATATACCTTTTGGTCGCCGCGGTCAGTTTTACCCAAATTTAATCCTTTCACTACTCGAAAGGTACAGACCACTTGGTCGCCAAAGCTGGATTAAGGGTTCCAAGAAAATTATCGGCTTATTTAATTAATCTAATACTAATAACGGTTTGTGACCTGTCGACAACCAAAATAAAAATATTTTTCATCAGTTAGTTGTCTGCATTCTTACATTAATTTTTTAATTTGAAAAGTAATTCTCATCTTATTAATTATTCCATAAAATAAGTTTTGAGTTTGTGTTGCAATGGAGTCGATGTTAAGTGTAAAAGGAAAGTTGTTAATTGTAAAAAAGTATACATTTGGAAAAGACAAGGAAACAAAGTTAGGTGTATCATATAGTGTACTCATCGTGGGTGTATTGAAATCTAAGAGTGAACATAATCATCCACCATCGGACCACTTAGATGTAAAAAAAATTCAAAACGTATTGAAAAGAAAGGCAACTGAAGATATTTGCATTAAACCCAGTAAGTTAATTAATAACGGAATCCGAGGGGAAGGATATACTTTTAATTTTTAATAAATCGAATTAAATACCTTTAATGATTGATAACTACGGCGACCAAGAGGCCTACCTGATTTTAAAACTGGCGACCAAGTGGTCGATCACATTATGGAACCCCCGCTGACAAAACTGACCGCGGCGACCAAGTGGCCAACACCCAAAATTATGTATGAATATTTAATTAATTAACTTCAAAATGTATGATTAGTTTTATATTATAGGCAATAAATATTTCAGTAATCCGAATGTCTCTGTTCCTTAAAAATAATAATAGGTATCCACCCCTGAAATTACCTATTCCGACAGTTTTAGTTAACATTTCAACAAAACGTCTTAACCCTCAGAAATGTATTCAATAATTATTTGTTGACTTTGCAGTAATATCTGAAACCACAGACAAAATTGTTTATTACCCTAAATATACCAAACTTTTATTCCGTCACAATAATCTGTAGTAGAACCATTGTGTACTATGGTAGAACTACTTACTCTGCGCTTAAAATTATCTGAAAATTGTGTGCCCGCCACTGCTCACTAGTCAGACCAGACCTAAAGAGCCCACCGACACTGCATCTTGTTCACCTAAGTCGAAGAGGTCAGACTTAAGGCTGTTATTCTGACCTTGTATTGCAAGTTCATTTCCTAAGATAGAGCTACAAACTTCCATAACATTATTGATCTCGATATCGCTAATATGATAATACATTTCATACACTCACATTAAATGTAAAATTATGGTTAAATTGAAAAATGTATTTGAACTGAATGTATTTTTAAATATAAAGAAAAAATAGTGGGATACATACAAGGATTGTTTTTTATATTTTGCATAATAAAGTTAGGAAAAAAAAGAGAAGTATTCTCCACGAAGAGAAATCTATTTTTGCATCCTTTGGAACCAATTCTGGAACCAGTTATTCCACTCGCTTTTTTGGTACATTTAAAATAGAGTTTTTGAAGGCGTTGACTGCATCTTCTGGGGGCCGGAACCTTTGACCACGCAGTTCTTCTTAATTTTTGGAAAAGTTTTTTAGGAAGCCAAATTACAAGAGGAACAAGCAGCTTTTAGACCAGGAAGACAAGCAAATGAAAATATATACATTTTAAGAAGGCTAATTGATAATACAATAGAAGCGGGAGAAGAAATGTATTTAACATTTATAGGCTTGAAGGCAGCTTTTGACAAAGTAGAAAGAGATAAAATTTGGGAGGTATTGGAAGACTTAGAAGTACCGAAAGCTCTAATTAATATAATTAAAAGCACAGACGAGACTGTTAAAGTAAGAGTGCAGATATGAGGTTAAAGATCGGAAGAGTTTTTAATGAAAAAAGGTATAAAACAAGGGGATAGCTTAAGCCCACTGTTGTTTATCATTATTTTGGAAAAAATATTGAAGGCAATAAAAAGACAAGGAGGAAATCTGGACATTATACAGAAACGTGATGCCGGTCAGATTAAGTAATCAAAAAATAAAATGCAGAAACTAATTGACTTATTGGCAAGAGAAAAAGAAAATATGAAGATGACAATAAATACAGAAAAAAACAAAGTAATGATAGTAAATGGAAAACAGCGAGAGGAGAGTAATTGAAATGTAATTACAAAACATTAGAAAGAGTAACTACCTACCTAGGAAGTATCATAACAGAAGATGGGAAAGTAGATCCAGAACTTAATAATATAGCAAATAAATCAACAAGATTATATTATTCCTTAATTCGAACATTATTAAACCATAAACACATTGATATGGACATAAAGCTTGAAATCTATAACAAAATTACAGTACCAACTATAACTTATGCTAGTGAGAACTGGGTACTGCAGAAAAAGCAGGAAACAAAAATAAATGCAATGGAAATGAAACATTTAAGGAAAATAGCATGTAAAACGAAATGGGACAAAGTAAGGAACGAAGAAATCAGAAGCGTAGCTAATCATGATCCAATAATATCAAAGATTACAATAAAGAAACAATTAAACTGGCCACCTAGTAAGAATGAAGCAAGATAGAATTGCTAGAAAAGTTATGGAAATGGGAATATCAAGAAAAAGACAAAAAAGAAGACCCAGGAGGAAATGGATAGACCAGATTGAAGAACAAAGGAAAAACATTAGGAGAGATGAAGGCATTGGCTAGGGTAAGAAAAGAATGGAAAAAATGAGAAGGCACAAGGATAAGAGAAAGAGTTTTTTAGAACTTGGATTTTCTTGATGGAGGATTCGACGATGGGGGTTGGTTTTTCAAAACCCAGAAATTACTTGGACATGTCCTATACTCGGTAGAATACCAAAGACGACACAGTACTTTTAGCAAACAGCTTAAATTTTTTTGTTAATTTTTTGGGAAATAAACCACAATCTTTTTTAAGTTTTTTTTCCAACGTTTCAAGAATAATTAACTTTTTTATAAAATCCTGGTCCCTATCTGACACTACTGAAAAGTTCGACTAGACAATAAATAATATTTTGAAGCTTAAGATTGCAAAAAATTAACAAAAAGAAAAATGAATACACCACAAAGAACATACATAAGATAGCTTAAACTTTGTAGAACATTTGTATCTTTAAAATTTACTTAAAATTGCAAGAATTACATCAATTGACATACAAAGTTTGTACTCCTTAAAAGCACCAAGCGTTACGTTTTATTGGTGTACATAACTAACATTGACGTATATGGTTTTTGTGAATGCTGAACTGATGGTTTAAGGTAAACTGGTGTAATTAGGTGATAAATCTGATATACAAGCTATCAGTGTACTTGAATTAGTTAGGCTTATTTTTTGTATGTAAGGAAAAATTCTTCTATTTACGTAAGTGAATAAGGTCGATAACGTTGGACGGTTAAACAGGTTAATTGTATTCGAAGAGCGTAAAATGGAAAAAAAAAACAGTTTATAAAGCTTGAGTCGAATTGTAAAATATTTCCATACTTACCCTTTTGTTAAAAAAGAAATTTTGTGACATGAGAAATGCTGAAAATTCGTAATAAGGGGATTTCTGGGACGAGAAATCCACTGGCATAGATAGTTTTTTGACAAAATCATTATTTCGCCTTCAACTCGTTTAAGTCTTTATAGCCATAATTTTCAGATTTATAATTTCAATCACTCCTCACATGCACTGAGCGTAAACTCTTCAAATTTCCCGAACTGTTCCACAGGGTGTTAAGAAATTGGACTACAAATACTTTTTATTCACCCTGTATAAATAAGGTATCAACATTTTTGGAAAACTTCCTGGAGTTTGTTTTAATACCAAAGAATTGATCTACAATTTGGCCTAGAAACAATTTAAATCGATGAAAAATTACGAAAGTTCTTGGACAACGAACTTCAGCAAAATTTTAGGTGTCCGAGTTTCTTGCCGACGAGTGTATAAAAAGGCAAAAACAACTTCCAGTGATTATCAACCAGTCCAGATTTTTTTAAATCATTTTCGATTTAATTAAGATCATATCTATTAATTTAGATTGTCCATTGTTCTGTAACGAGTCGTATCTTTGAAGTATTAGTTATTTTAATTCGCTACGTACCTGATGAAATTTAACCAGATTGTTTTCATGATTTATCTTATCCGAAAATACATCTCCCACCGCCGTTTCGTATTGAATTCCTTTGAAGAAAACCTTTTTAATTAGTCAATTTACAGTACGAGGGTCGACTTGGATTATATACGTAGAGACATGATTTGTCAAATATCAGATAGGATAATATTGACAACATTAAACAAGAATGAATTAATTATTTATGTGTCTACTGGGGAATAATTTTACAATACCATAACCCAAGGAGTTTTCATAATATAAATCGTCAAAGTAAAACGGGGGTAGCAGTGAAAGTGGCGAGAAGGCCACATAAAACCTTACCTAACCTAAAACTATTGAAAATACCCAATAAATTAAATTCGGGAACAGAAAACAACGTGTAAGTAACTCCTACAATTCAATAGAAGTCAAAATAATAGTATAAGACTATTAAAACGCCATACAAATTAGAAAATTACTTTCCAAAGGGTAGACCGTTCACTAGGAAGCTGTAATCAAGTAAATCCTACATTTCAACAGTTAATACTTCCAATTAATTAAGGGGAAAACCTTAGTCATATGAGTGAGTTCTGAATCAATATTTCCAAGCATGAAGTGACATGAAAAATGCTGAAAATCCTTAAAATGAAGTTTGTTTGGACAGTCCAAGTGAATTTTTTACACGTGCACATTTTGAGCAAAGAAATGAACTACTATATACTTAAACATCAAGCCTAACCCTCGTATCATCCAAAAGGTTTTATAATTGGTCAATTTGGCAATCTCTATCTTGCGGCTAGATGTCCACTATGTACGGTTCCCAAGATAAAAACGGCAAAGTTAAAACAAAGTATCGTTTGATATACCCGATGGCTAATTTAAATACTACTCAGTGGCGTGGTCATTTTTGAGCAATTTGTTGCGGATATATGGTAAATTTTATGTGCATATTTTAATGTAACCAATAATAATAACGGATATAATAAATAAAGAGAATGAGTTTTAAAGTTATTCACTGCAGCTGTCCTTAAAAAACTTACATTGGCAAATTGGTCAATATTGGACCAATCTTTTCGTACAGAAAGTTCACGTTAAAAATGGGGGAGATGACTATACTTTCAAAAGCTTTTGATATAATAAATTTAAATGTCAGAAAACGAAGATTATATTATTGCAAAAAATGTGAAAATATTTATAATGACCAATTATATGTAGTAATAAAGTATTTATGACATGACCTGTTCAGTCAACAGATGCGGTATCCAACGAGAAACTATTTTTTTATTATTATTTCATTGTTATACGGACAGATTTCACACTACTTTTTCTATGGCTATTTTTTAAATTATACTCAATTTAAAGGCAACCCCCTGTATATAGATGTCTACATATTTTCATTTTCTTTTTTAACTTACATTTCATAAGAAGACGAAGACCGTATAGGTACTAGAAAAAGAAAAAGAAGTTGAAACCAAAACCCATCATTAAAGATTGGAATTTATTACAAAAAAAAACGGTTGCACAGGCATTTGGTTTTTATTCACATGAGATTCGCCATGCTTCTCATGGTGATTAATTGAATTTTTGCTTTTACATAATTTGCGGCTACTTAAAACAAAATCAAATAAAATTGCGCTATGAGAAATAAATCGTTAAAATTGTATAATAATTATCATGGAATAAGATAATGTGAAAAAATCAATTAAATAATAGACGAAATTAATGCAAAAAAATTCGTGATTGCCCGCGTGAAATAATGACAAAATTTCGCTGCCTTCCGAGGTGTCTCCCCTAATAGGTGCTTCAAGTTTCCTTCTTTACTGAAATTTGAGAAGAAAATAAAAATTCAATTTCACTCTTATAAATTTAAAAACACCCTGTGTGAATTCCACATACTTTTAATACCCGCTTATGTATTGCCAAAACGCAAAATCCTTCAAGGTGTTTCAGATAAAACGACCACAAAAATTCAATAAATATTGTTTAACCAAACACACTGAGATATGATACACGTTTGTCGGTACCTACATTTCTATTTACTTATGATATTTTCAGACTTTTTCTACTGCGTCTATTTATCTTTTATTAGTGAATAACGACACATTTGCTTAATTACTTTTCAAAATTACCAAACGAAAATTGGAAAACATGATTCAGTGAGTGAGTTACAACTTAAACAATGAAGCTGTAATTCCGATTAAAATTGATAAATGATTGTTAACATTAGTATCAATTAGAACACAGTAAAATTAATTTTGGTCATTTATTATTATTTTACACAGCTTATATATTTATCTGAACAAACTATTTTTATCATTTATTTATCGTAATATTAATAATGTAAAATAACATTTACTACCAATATTTTAATAATTTTAGTATACTACATCGTATTTCTAACCTAAAATTTTTGGCGAGAAGCCTAAAATTTAGGCGGGAAACCTGACATGCTTCTTAACCTCCCCAAACAATGCTTCTTAACCTCCCCAAAAAAAATTTCGGCGGGAAATTTTTATCGGGAAACCTAAAATTTCGGCAGGAAACCCAAATCCTGTTTGGTAATCTTTCCAGACTTTTTATTAGACAATAAAATAATTTGGAAAACGTAAGTAGAATCAAATATATTAACTTCGTCAACGAATATTTCTTAAATAAAAAATATTGTAAGATATTAAAATTGTAAGGACACATTTAATTTAAAAAATAGTAAATAATAATAATAGAAAGGTTTAACAATATAACCACAATATTTCTCGAAGGGTAGTTAAAATATTCGAAACCCTATTTTTAGAGTTTAAAATATATAATTAATTTGATTTATCTCTTTTTTATAGTAAATGTTTTTCACTCAATATAATTTTATTTATTTATTGCACTTTCTCATCCATTTCACGCTTTTGTCTACTACCCATTGACGTAGATAAACATTTTGTGCCCCTGCATTCATTAAAATTGACAAATAAGCTTATTGTAGAGATTAACTCACTACCCTGTGTGTGTTGGACAAGTTTGGGGTGAATTTCATTTAGTCCTTCAAATATTTGACAAAGGAATTTTCATTTTGTGGTTTGGGTGTTGAATAAAGATTAGAATGACTCACAATTTGTAAGATACTTTGAAAAATGTATTAAAGTAAAAACCAATGATTAGTAAAATGCTTAATAATATCAAGATTTCATGTTTAAAAAGCAACTCAGCATGGCAACTGTACAATACCTGGATTATTAATACTTTATTTATTATATCGACTAGATACGGGTACCTACCTTAAGATTTTAATATTGGAAAACGATCACTCTCCATCTTAGAGCCCGGTGTGGAATTTACCGGTGTCCAACAGTTCTTGAATTAAGTTTTTTTAAAACGAAGTTCCTGATAATAGCTCTGTTCCATTTTCGTCCGGTCACCCTGTATATACTTGAATATATTAAATTTACTAGTCGTTTGAATCTACACAAGACCACCGCCAGGTAGGTAAACCTACCATCCATTCTGGGAAATATATTTTTAATAATTTGATACTACCAGTTTTCTCAGTTTTTGCCTGTGGGTTGTATTAAAATTATTGACTAGAGTAACATCCGGTGCGTATGCGTATTTGTTAATATATCCATGAAGTAGGCAAATTAACATATATGTGAAGGTTCTATTTATATGCAATGACCGTCCAAAATACCCGTACACCAACAATTTTTTCACCGAACAGAATGAAGAATGATTGTTAAAAATTGTTCATATCGAACCTTTTGACAACGCGGTCCTAATGAATGGCCTGTTAGCTTCCCAGATTTGACTTTTCTATCTCGGGTTATTTGAAAAATAGAGGATATTATTTGAATTTCCTACCAATTTGCAAAATATTTAATTCGTATTGAAATGAAACAAATTTTCTTGTTGTCAAACATAACCCATAAATTAATTGAAAAATCATATAATTCACCCTTCACCTTCTTGAAAAATATCCATTACTTTTTATTTTGAGTACATGAAGATTTTATATTAATTGTCCAGATAAACTTGAGCATTTGATATTCTGATTTTCAACGCATTTTAGCATCAAATTGAAAACACTGCTTAAAACGACCAAACCTATTCATGGTTGGGGGTTTGTTGTCAATAAATCATATTATTAAAAATTTAAATTCGCAAAACAAACAGGTACTTTACTTTATTCAAATAAGCTCCTTAAACATCTCGATCTCGATATATTTTAATCTCAAGCTTTCAACGACCTTCTATTGTATAATTTTAACATCAAACTGCATTTAAATTTCAAAACATCAACACCTGTACGTAACCCATGATTCTATCGTGTTTTTATCGGGCGTCATCCATAAAGTATAATACAAGATATTTTTAACAATTCGTTTTAATATATGCAGTACTCTACGGATAAATAAACTATAATAAATATTTAAGAAATTTAGGATAAGCATGATTTAACATGTTCCACTCAAGTATTTCTATAACAACTAGGTATAAGTTCAACTCTCAGGGATACAGGTAAATCGTTAACATCTGCATATTTAATGGCGAACAGGTATAATGTAACATTTCTATGAAATTGTTAGATAAATATAAAATTGTCTTGAAATTCAGCACGTTTTCGTTATAGTCGCACAGTTTATTACAATCGTGAGAATCACAATAAATCGATTTACAACGTTTGTATTTTTATTACACGTTTTTACTGAGAAGTATTGTATTGATGTAATAAAAGGTTAAAAAGTAATAACAATTACAGTTTATAGGATTTTAATTTATCTCAAAGGGATTACCAATAATAAAAGAGTTGATAGCGGCGAAAAGGATTCATTTTTATGTGACAGCGTTGAGTGAAAATAATATTTGTTTATCAAATACGACCTGATTCGTAGAAATTCATTTTTGTTGAAGAGTGACAAACATATATCAAATTTGTATAATAATCATATACATCCTAAGCGAATAGATTAGTAATTAATTATATCACTTATTCTGGGGCAGTGGCGTAGCCAGAGGAAGAGCCCAGGGGACTCAAATTCCAGTTTCAAGAACCAGAAAATAAGAAAGTATTCTAAGTGAATATAAAAATTTCGAAATTGTACGAGCGCACATTGAAAATTTAGACAACGCCGGCAACAGTGACACGACCCACTCTCACTCAGTGCTTAGTGCGCATTGCTGAAGACGATGTTACGTCGAGCACTGAATTCAAGTTCCCTATTTTGCATTGTAAGATCTGTAAAGCCGGAAAAGTTTCGGATGCAATATTCTGTTGTGCAACGTCTCGCAACGTTGCATTTTATGTAGAGTGCGCAACATTGACTTGCGACGTTGCGCAACGTATTGCAACACGATGGTGATGTTGCCCTGCCTCTGCAACAGTTTGTTCGTAACACCCTTAGTGCTAAGTCGTATATTACGTATTATTATAAAATACAGTCGTATACCTATACGTATTTGTATATACTGTGTATATTATAGTAATATATTATATTGTTTTTATACTTTGTAATATTAATTAATATTAATTGCCACAACAAAATATTCACCTCTACTTCTTTATCCATGTTTTGAATAAGAAGACAAACTAAAAATACTTGTCACTAAACACACAATAACACAAACTGATGATAACATTTTTACAGAAATAATCTTTTTGCAATTAAACAGTTTCAAAATGTTGCAGCCGGTGTGTTTATTAATTTTTTTTGTGCATCAAAATGTTTCGCAACTGAAAGTTGCGCAACAAATTGTTACAGTCGGTGCGTAAATTGTAAGTTGCATGGGCATACCATTAAATAAATTTAATAAACCCGGACCCGCGCCTCAGCCATCGGAAAATTTATTGATAAGAGAAGAATTCCAATTTGTATTCATTCAGGAACTTAAAACTAATCTGAGGAACCTAATGAGTATTCATAGTGAAATTCAAATGAAATTATTAATATATTTCGCCTTTTTGACATACCAACTTTTTTTGAGGGTCACATTTAACAAACCAAATTCATTCATTTTTTTATAGACTGATAGTTATTTATCTTCCCACATTAGTTGATTTACCTACTATGATTCAATTATTTTACTATTCACTAATTAGAAGTATACAAGATGAATACCGGAGAATATAAAACCGAAGAAAAACATAAATAAATGCATAAATGCTCCACTTATTTTTATCTCTACAGTTTCTTCCAAACAAAAACAATTCCTGAACAATAAAGGTACTTTTAAAATTTGTCCATCCGGTATTTTTAAAATCTCCTTTTGTTGATAAGTCCAATTTACTACTTTTGAAGATATTACTTTTATTTATTCATAAATTAAAAAGTCTTGACATTTACATCAATCCAAATAAGTAAATAAAAAATAAATTGATTGTATTTATTGCAGTAATTAACACTCCATGCTTTTATTTAATTCTACTTGTTTCAACTTATCGTTTTAAGTCGTTTTTAAGTCTGATTTATGAATACTTTTATACTTTCACATTATACCTAAAACCATCTGTAAAAAAAAAGAAGAAACATCTGGTAGCTTACAAACCGTTATTTTCTTAAGCAGCTTTACAAAATTTAGGAGAAAATTTACTGTTTTTAATAAATAATATTAGTCATTGCTTTAACTTGCGATTAAACATATGCTTGTGCAGGTGTCTTGTAGATTGAAAAAGAATAGGTACAAGAACGAAAATTTGAATTATGTATATGTAAATTATTCGAATCGGACTTTTCGTTTAGAAGTCACAAATAGTATAAAAATGCCCAGCGCTTAGTTTCCATGCGTGGGAGTCACTGAGAGAAGCCGGGGCGAGATGATAGTAACAAATATATAAACTTAGAATTATAGTTTAGTTACAGTATTCGCCAACTAACTTGATGTCCTAAATGCTTTCTAGGGAGCTATTGACGCCGCCCATCCGATAACTGTAAACAGTGCCGTGCAAGTTCTGAGGATACGCTTTCTGTTACAAATTAACACAACTTGTACAATTAATCAAGTAAAGTCCGTCCGGAAATATATGATCCTAACTTAATAAATAATATTTAATTCTTTGTTATAATTATTGGTATATTGATTTTAATAGAAACGGATCTGCTTTATACCTGAATTCTGAATACATAAATTATATTTTAACAATAAGGTACCCATTACAATAACATGTTATTTATCTATTTGAAGATTATAACACTCTATATATCACTTGACGAGTTTGTCCTTCAGTACATTTACGATTTTCTTCATTAACGGCTGACATTTTTACAAACACTTTATTGTACAAAGCAGTAACAATAACTGTGTTACGCTACGCTACTGAAAATCTTAACACCTGATAAGGTTCGATGCAATTGGCGTTTGTCAAAATTTTACCACCAATAGCAGCCGAGTAGACAGGGCACTATTACTCTGTCTCTCTTAGTTGGTAATTTCTGGGACATCATGATATTTAAAAACAATATTTTTATTTCATTTCACGTTATTAATCATAAATATTAAAGAAATTAATACCCCGCGATGAAAAGAATAATAAAAAAATTTAATTTATAACGAAAACAATTTTCTTGTGCGATTATTCACAGCATACATTCAAAATTCGAGACTACTGTTTCTTTTTTAACAGATGCACTCAAAAGAAGAAGAAAAAAACCTCCTGAATCAGACCGTGATTCACGTGTCGCCAAGTTTGATAGATCCAAAAATGAAAAAAAAAGAAAGGAAGTAGATCGGATCAATCACCCATGTTAGTTTTAAATTTCTTTGTCCCTGGCGTGTGTTGTGAAGAGTGCAGGCGAGATGGTAAGATGAAGCCACCATAAAACCGACTGGTTGGTTGGCTACCCAACTGTCTACCTTTGTCTGTACCTGGAGGAGCCGCTATTAAACGACTACCTGCATCGAAGTCAGGGTCGGCCTCATTAGTATTGTTATTATTTTTATAATAATATTCCAAAAATCCACTCAATTTGCTTCATATTTGATAATATCGGATACGTCTGAGTTGGAAATAATGAAAATCGAAACATAAAATAGATGGAAGTTTGTAGGTAGTGGTTTTTCTGAGATATGCTAGGAGTCTATGTCTCCAATGAGATCGATAGGTTCCTCCCTATATATGTGTTTTGCGAGTTTCAGAACAACCTGTGTTATAATTTTTAGAGATATCACAAACAAATCCATGAACTTTGAGTTAAAAAAATGATCTCACAGTTTTTGTAAAGAAATTTCAACCTGAATTGTATTTAGTTTATTCCTTCTCAAGACAGTCCTGCTTGTACCACCACAAACAGCTATTTATTCCTTCTTCGTTTCGCTTTGAACTTGAATGTAGATATTATTAAAAATGTCGAAAGTACGGCATCTACGGCGTTTACCTTTATGTTCTAGAACGGAATTTCGAAGCTACACTACAAGAAATAATATGCAAATGCGCCCTGAAGTTTCTACTCAAGGCGTGAACCGCACTCATTATATTTATACAAAATAACGAAAACATGTTCGTTACAACCTAATTGCTATTATTTAAAAATTCTACTTAGTATTAATTACTTAATTACTTTTTAATTATTATCTCATTGTATTCATATAATATATCTTTTGTAGATTATAAATCAAACAAAAAGTGAGCGACTAAGAGAAAATACATTTTTCTGCCACTTGTTTTTCTTATTTAAAAAAATTAAATTTGGTAATTCAACTCGCACTGAATGAATACGAGTCAATAAAGAAAATAATCAAAGTTGAAAGTCTATGGTCTCTCCTTCTTGCTAGTCTCGGCTACGCCTCGACAATCAATTTGCAGACTCGACTATAATAATAGTTATTTATGTATTAAGAGCGAAAAGTGAAGAATTATTGTTCGAAAGCAAGGGTTGAGAACAATAATTTCACTTTTAGCTCGCAATACATATAAAATTAAAACCCACTGTAACATACGAAAGTGAAACATGGATTCTAACAAAAAAACAGGAAGAAAAGCTGGAGCGCTGGGAGCGTAAAATTCTTAGAGCAATCTTCGGTGGAATAAAAACACCTGAAGGCTGGAGAAGGAGAACGAATGAAGAAATAGACGTGTTATATGGAGAACCAAAGATAACATCAAGAATAAAAACATACAGGTTAAGGTGGTTGGGACACGTAGAAAGATTAAACAAAGAGCGAATGACAAAAATGGCTCTTTACAGGACTCTTATTGGCAAAAGAAGAAGAGGGCGGCCTAGAAAAAGATGGTTTGAAAGTGTGATGTCTGATATGAATAAACTGAAAATACGAAACTGGAAACAGAAAGCTAAGAATAGAGAGGAGTGGAGAAAAATAACTGCCCTGGGTCTACAAGGCCTGTAGAGCATATATATATATACATATAAAATTTTTTCTACAATCACTTGAATATATATTATAAATAATTATTTATAAAATATCTCTTATTTCAAGTACCTGTCAAATACTTTATACTTAAATCTTATTACAGTTTCCTGTAATATTGTCGTATTTAATAGAGTGAATGTATCAACAGATTCAAACGGGGTTGGTATATCTACAAGATATTTTAAAACCAACCTTTCTGGTTTGCAATTAGAAGTTTGACTTTTGGGGTGTAATTCAATATCCGGTGGTGCATATTGCACGGGAAGTAGTTGTTGCTCCTTAGTTGAACGGCCACTGTTTTTGAAAAATATTATTTTTCAAAAAATTCATAGAGTGTTGAATATTTATAATTATTCCTTTCGCCATCTACTTTATACTTACTTTTTTTAAACAATCCCTGGATCAGTAAATGCCCTAGTTGGTGTAAATTCCATGACACTTTCATTTTCACTAATATCATCCATAGTTTTAATTTTCAATTTTAATTTGCAAAATTTATCAAAGATTTCAAAAATATATAATTATTGTCAATATACTTCTTCTTATTCTACAATTAGAAAGGCCTCAGCTAGCAGGGCCATCCGGCCAGTATATGCAAAATATTCAGAACGTGCCACAACAATTAAGCACAAAAACACAAAAAAAATTAATACGTTAACATCGCAATCATACTAATTAATTATTTAAAACATTAAAAACTTAACAAAACAGCGATTTATTAGGTTGTAAAAGATTTTCAGAAGACTCCCTAGCCTGGTTGCTCTATGATCCCTACTGTCACTGTCAATACAATTGTGTTTGTAATATCGGTTGTTATGGGCAACGAGCTTTTTGCAATTTTTTACGCTCGGCGAGCGTAAAGTAACTCCCCTCAAGAAATGTCAACTTTTCGTTGTCAATCGCAAGCGAAAAAGCCTACTTTTCAATGTGATTGTAGAAAAACAGTTTTTCGTCCTTGGTACATAAATAACTATTTAAGGATAATTCTTGGTATAAAGAAAATAATAAAACTTTTCTCTAATGTTATTGTTATCTTTCAAGTACCGATACCAATTCAGTACTGGACGTATAAAACAAATCGGGATAGAATAATCCACGCTTAAATATTTCCTCTTTCATCATTGTGAAAGTAGTTAGTTGCAGACAGCATTCAGGAAGTCATTAAAGCCGTTATTTCAAACGTTATTGAACGCGAAGAAAAACTTTACACTCAATAGATGCTGTTCTAGTTTTATCTTGAAAATATCCAACGTTCGGTATGTTAATCATAGATTATACATACATAAACGTCTTTCTAGAAGCGAGTTTGTGAGAGAAAATTTCCATTATTGATGTTTTTATAGACGTTTTTACTTATCTCGTTTAGTTGCAGCCCTGCGATCCAATTTTTACATTTTTAATATAAGAAATTGATAGAGTGTATTGAGTCACAAGAGCAGAAAATAAGCTTTATCAGCCCTAGACTATTAGGTGAACGACTGGTAAGGTAGGCGAAATAAACTATATTAAACTCCACCAGTTACCGAACCTTTCTAAGACAAATTGTATTGTACAGTGCTTTTCAAAAGTCCCCTCCTCCCCTCGTATCTTTTGAACGGCTACACTTACATTAATAAAATTTGGAGTGTGGAAATAAAGTGTTGTAAACTTCTCTACGAATGGTAACAGGTGACGTAATAGTAATATATGACGTCACAGTGCCACTTTGGCCAATAATTTTAAATAGGACCTTATGGCAAGTGATATCTCGTTTGAAAGGCATTGACATTGGCTACATAGCCATATTAATTTTGTTTGAGTTTAAACTAATTTTGACGGATAAATTAAATAAATACCAAAATTATTGAAATAATTTTTTTAAATTTAATTAATCAAATATCAACAATGGATTCTTATAGCAAGTGTTCGAAATGTGCTCCGTCTACTTACTGACAGTAATACATCCTATTAGTAAACTCTTGTCGTACTCGTTCGAATGTGTCAGCTGAAATTGCATTGCATTCTTCAATAATTCTTTCTTTCAAAACGCCAATGTTGCCGTAGTATTAACCTTGGATTTCAAGTACCCCCATAGAAAAAAATCGAATGGTGTCAGATCTGGGGATCGAGGTGGCCATTCTATAGGACCTCGCCGAACGATCCATCTACCTCGATATTCTTCATCCAGGTAACGTCTTACTGCACCATAATAATGTGCAGGAGCACCATCTTGTTGAAATGTTATTTCCAGATGGCCGAATTCATCTGGATTATCTTCCAGAATTTCAAGAATTAACGGCTCAATTGCATTTCGTAACATCTCCAGATACACTTCACCGCTTAAATTTGAATTTAGGAAAACAGGACCAACTATGTGGTTTCCCAAAATACCTGCCCAAACATTGACTTTTTCTGGAAATTGGGTATGTTGTTCACGAAAGGTGTGAGGATTTGTGTCACTCCAATACCTTACATTTTGTGGATTCACATTTCCATTGAGGCAAAAAGTACTTTCGTCACTAAAACAAATTGTTTTTGTGTAATGTGGGTTTTGACTAATTTTATTTGTCATACATTCACAGAATTCGAGTCTTCTGTCGGGGTCGCCATCCGAAAGGTGGTGCTCCATTTTTAACTTGTATGGATGAAAGTTATTTTTAGCCAACACTCCCTGTACTGTACTTTTACTTACTTCACAGATAGACGCAACTTTAGTTGAAGAGGAAGTAGGGTTTACTACCATTTCAGCAACTATATCAATTTTTTTATCATCACTAAATGTTGGTCGACCATATCGTTTGGCATCTTGAACACTACCTGTTGCTTCAAACTTGTGAAGAAGTTCTCTCAAATAAGTTCTCGAGATAGGGCGATCTAGGTATCTCTCATTAAATAAACGTTTTGCTTCATGGAGATTCTTTCCAGATTTACCAATTATTTAGATAGCTGCTACTTTGTCGGCTTGAGTACGTACCATTTTGCCTATGTAAACTCTTAAACGTCTCGTTAAACAATAATAAAATTAAATATTTAAGCTATTTAGAAAAACTTTGCAAAGCAGCAAATACTATTAAATTAAAAACGTAAATTTTTTTGACAACTAACCAGAGGCGGACTGAAAAATCTTCAATATTCAAATGTGAAATAATAATTTTGGTATTTATTTAATTTATCCGTCAAAATTAGTTTTTGGCCAGAGTAGCACTGTGACGTCATCTATTACTATTACGTCACCTGTTACCACTCGTAGAGAAGTTTACAACACTTTATTTTCACATTCCTAATTTTATTAATGTAAGTGTAGCCGTTCAAAAGATACGAGCGGAGAGGGGACTTTTGAATAGTACTGTATAATAAAGTGTACAGAAGAGTTCATACAAAAAATTATTAAAAAAAAGATACCACGAAAACGTTTTTGATATTCGTATTTTTTTATGGCCAGTGTAGAATTTTTTTTATATGGACCTTCCTGAAAATGTCAACATTCTTCCGGACGTTTGGTAATCCTAAAAGCAAGGAAATTTGCATTTTTATCAATATTTTCTACTTTTTATTTTCTTTCACTTTCGACACAGCCTTGAGAATTATGAACACATTTTTTATAACGGAGTTTTGATAATATAAATTCTCGGAAATATAGGATAGCAATATACATATGTATATCAGATGATAAAATATGAATATTTCATAACATAAATCCAAAACATCAAAGTCCCTGACCGTGATAAGTTTCGTAAATATTTACATACGTAAATAAATTTAACTGAGGTGTTTCTTTTTCCATTAGGTATTGGTCGCAAACGGAAGTAAGAAGAGTAAATAAGATAATTAGAAAAAAAAACAGATTTTTCAATATTTTACAGGGTGCCTTTCATATATTTTACGTGTAAAATGAAACCCTCTGAAATAGCATTAGAAGCACTTTCCCTACAAACAGTTTTTGACCGCCCGTGAACAAGATATTGGAATTCTCCGAAAGAAAAGTGTAGCAACATTTTGGGCGGATAGACTCATTGCCTGGCAGGTCGGCCAAATTGTGCTGGATGGCGCAGTTAGGCTTTAATTAACAACTAACTCTTGAAGGTATCTAAAATTTTAGTGTAAATTTTTGTTCATAAAACACAAACACACACGGTTCAACTCCAACTAATTGATACGGGTGCACTCCAGCTCAATATGGCTGACCTGTCAATCAAAATCATGTGTTCTGGAATCATAGCGATACTACATATAGAGGCAAGAAGCCAGCTCGGAACCCGTCAGCCTGTATAGTAAGAGAGAGGTTGAAGGTTAGAGGTTCAGGCTGTCTCTTTCTTTCTCACCAGACATTCCCACTTACACAACGACCTATGGCTTGTTGTCTCTATAGTAGTATATCTATGTTTGGAATGATCTATAGTTTTTTTACGCTTCTAATTTAAAACGTCATATCCCTTCTCTTGTGCCCACAATAGATCTTTTAGTTCTCAATGAATATCGCCTCAGTATTTATACATACATTATAATATCTGACAAAAATGTATCAGTTGTATTCTACTTTTCGGTAAAATCGATACGTTACTTTTAATATAAATTAAATTTTAAAATAATGTTTCCAAATATAACATGCCAGGACAATGGACACTGCTTACTTAACATCAAAATACTTTTAATTCTATTTTAATTCAACACACCTTATTTAAATTTCTCCATATCAATTCATAAAAATCAACATTTTTAATAAATTTTACCATTTACCTACGTGACATTTACCAACGAATTTACGAAAGTTAAATATTATATTATTCGGTTTCTCCGTTTGTGGTTTTTCAACATTTCTCGAGACAAAAAGTTAAAATGTATTTTTTATGGACTTCTGTTAACTCACTGTCACTGATTTATTAAAAAACCAACCATTACAACAATCGTGATATTATGTAATACATGGATATTATTTATTTTCTATTTAAAGTGATTTATAATAGATCAGAAAAAGTGTAATGACTTTCCGTAAGATACCAGGACCATAATGGCACACAAAAGGTCATAGATTAGAGAATCTTGAAAGCACGTAAGCCCCAAATTATTCTTAATTAGAGATTTTTGTTGTGAAATCAGTACCCGAAACATAAAAATGTATTAAATGGTATAATAAGTGGATCGTCGATCTTTTAAAATTAAGCACCACATGTGTAGAAACTGATAATAAGGAACTGTTTATTTTATCTTGCAACAGGTTTCATTAAACCGTCACAGATATAAATATTTGATGTAAATCCACTGCGTAAACAAATACACCGGGATTTTTAGTCGAATTCGGTAAATTAAATTTGTTCTGGAAAGTAAACAGTAGCTTACTAAATATCAAAATAAACATCCAATTTATATGCTGGGATAATTATCCCCTGGGATGTTCCTCAATAAAGGAAAAAGAATACGACTAACCTTTTTTACATAAAATGTTTAAGCTCCTTAACGCATTTTTAATTTCTAAATATCACGTTTTTAAATTAAAAAAGGAAGAGACCTCCAGTGGATTTTTCTTTCGACACGAAATATTTTTAAGATGTAAGCTCCTTTAGTAAGCATACTTTATTCTTTTCGTTTTTGTAGTAAGGTCAATTAATACCGTCCAACTAACAGCTGTTCTGGTTTAAGCTGTTCATAACGCTAGTCCATTACCTGCTTATGGGTTCGCATCTACAACGGGTGACGACATTTCAGAGCCTCCAAAAGCACCGACAAGCAGTTCATTGAATTTTTTTATATTACTACATATTGACATAAGAAAAACTATACCCGCGACTTCGTCGGCGAAGATTGTGAACAAACAAAATCAGTAGATATACCAATCATTTTTCAGGAATATTTGACGAGTTCCTATCTAAAAACCACACCAATATTGTTAATAATGAATTAATTACAGTATTCGCCAACTAACTTGATGTCCTAAATGCTTTCTAGGGAGCTATTTACGCCGCCCATCCGATAACTGTGAACAGTGCCGTGCAAGTTCTGAGGATCCGCTTTCTGTTACAAATTAATAAAGTAAAGTCCGTCCTAACTTAATAAATAATATTTAATTCTTTGTTATAATTATTGGTATATTGATTTTAAAAGAAACGGATCTGCTTTATACCTGAATTCTGAGTACATAAATAATATTTTAACAATAAGGTACCCATTACAATAACATGTTATTTATCTAATTGAAGATTATAACACTAATGCCCGGTTGCAAGAACGCTTATTAAAAATGATGAATGATTAACGGCTAATCAATGAAATAATAACTCGTTAATTCTTCAAATCAACCATCATTTACACAATCAAAATGCAACGGATAGGTACCTGCAATGATGAACAATTAATCTACCATTATTTTTTTCGTGAAATCGGGTTCCTATTGATGGTTCATAATTTTTTAATCAACCATCATATGATGAGAGATTTGATTAGCGTTCTTGCAACCGGGCATCTATATATCACTTGACGAGTTTGTCCTTCAGTACATTTACGATTTTCTTCATTAACGGCTGACATTTTTACAAACACTTTATTGTACAAAGCAGAAACAATAACTGTTTGATGCTTCACTACTGAAAATCTTAACACCTGATAAGGTTCGATGCATTTGGCGTTTGTAAAAATTTTACCACCAATAGCACAGACGAGTAGGCAGTGCACTATTACTCTATCTCTCTTAGTCGCTAATTTCTGGGACATCAAGTTAGTTGGCGAATACTGTACTACTAGTGCAACTAGGCTCTTCTAACAATGGAAAATAATCATCGAAAACCTAGATATTACGACTCGAGGAAGTTCACTTTCTTTACACAACTGTGATAAAGTCAACGATCACCTATGGAACAATAGAGCTTCTGCAGTGAATAAATTAACTGCAATCTGAGCGAGTGAATATCACGATCACATTTAGGGAACAGATAATGCATCCAGATAATCTTGGAGACATCATCTGGTTCACCGATGGTTTTAAGACAAACCGTAGCACTGTAGCTTGTAGAAACGGACCTAGAATGAAATTGGTCTTTGGCCTTGGTTGATATAAGTCTGTATGTATGTATTGATGGAAATATCAGGAGCGGCTCTACCGAATAAAAAATTGAAATAGTTACCGACAACCAGGCTTGGATTAAAGCTAAGTTTAATCAAAATCGGTTTTGTCGTTTCGTAGATTATCCCGAACAGACACACTACAATTTCATAGATATTAGTATAAATTTAAATTTAATTGGAATGAATAACATTCATATTTTTTTTACCATTACGTGAGATTATCCCGAACAGACACTACAATTTCATAGATATTAGTATAAATTTAAATTTAATTGGAATGAATAACATTCATATTTTTTTTACCATTACGTGAGACTGTCAATTAAAAGTATAAAATATGCAGTCGAAGGTTGCAGAAATGAAAGTTTTGATAAATTTAACAGGAGTTTAAAAACGGGTTCATTGGAAACTATCACAATTTCTAGAATTTCTAAAATGTAGCTATGCTCATTGGACATTAATTGTTAACCATGACTTATGAATTCAGTTGAACAAAATAACTAAAGTTTGTCTTTAGCATGTCGCTACCATAGATTTAAACCTCGACACACCTGAGCCCATAGACCCGTTCATGTCGTTGGATGTTCCGACTAAAGCAATTTTTTTTCTTTTTTCAGTTCAAGTACAGGTGAATGGAAAACCTGTGAGGGTAGAGCTCTGTGATACAGCTGGAGAGGTAAGAAGTTGTATACTCTATTTTATGTCACTGCCTGTTTTGGTACAATAATAACTTTGCAAATTCATCATCAAAACACTTTTGCTTCTTATGCCATCACAGTATGAATAATTAAAAAGTGAAATAGTTAAGTAATTTTATCCTTAAACTTCACTTCATCTTAACGTAATTGTAGTTAGCATTTAGATTTCAGTTAGGTGTGTTATAAAGATGAAAGCAGGTGTGTTGAAATCGAATATTTTTAATTTAAAACTCAAGGTATTTACTGCCAGTCGTGCAACTGCTAGTGAGACATTGCACCGGATTTTTAACCATTTGATTGAAAGGTATCAACGATCAAGTAACTAACTGGTATTATGTATAACAACATATCAGTTCTTATTCGAGGTTGATCGTTATCTCAGGTGCACTCTGCACATGTCAATTATTTAAAAAAAAAACATTTGATAAATCTGATAATGAATTTACAAAATCTGATTGTTAATTTTTTTTATTGTTATTAGATGTTTGCAACATTTGTTGGATTTAAAATTATGAAAATGTTCGGCTGTGGACAAAAAAATACAGGGTGTTTCTAAATTTATGTAAAAAAATTCAGGAGGTGATTGCCCGTACAAAATGATGATGCCCATGACAAAATTTCCTCAGCCCTTTCGAATACGATTCTTCAAATCGTTGATATCAAGTATCAGTGTGTAACTTAAGGTAAGGTAAAGTAACAGCAGTGGTGCTGTCAAGGTCCTACCCATTGGATCTAGAGGCTAGAGCCAGGAACAAACGCTGGAGAGGTGCAACTATAGAGGAAATGCAGGAATGGATAGATAGAAGATGGGAGAAGTATGAGGGCGCGCTAAAAGGAGCGATTGGGTGTAGGAGAGATTGGATGGACCGGAAATTCGGGGAGGTGAACTACTTCATGACACAGGTGCTCACTGGGCATGGGTCGAGAGTAGGGTACTTCCACAAGAGTGTGCGAGAGGTGTGAAGTGGAGGATGGTATGGGGCATGTGTTTAGATGCTGGAAGAACGAGGAGGTGATGAATAAATTTGAGAAGAAACTAGGGGAGGCGGTGTATTGGGAAAACATGGTGGAGATAATGATGATGGGAGAGGAGGAATGGATGAAGGTATGTGTCGTAGAGGTGAGAATGATGAGGGGGAGAGAGGGAATTGACATGAGAGGTAGGAGTGATAGAAGGGAGAAGATGACTGAGTGTGTGTGAGGGACCGCCGCCCTTCTCGAAGTATGCTAGGGTAGTGATTCCGAGGCGGGAGTAACGGCGGAGTTTTGAGGTGGGTTTGGTTGGTAGGCATCCCTTGGGATGAGTCCAGCACTGTCTGGGTCATGGTCATGGATATTGCCCATCTCAGCCCGAAAAAAATTCTGGAGATCAGGGAGACCAGTGTCGCCTAGAAATATCACTAAAATGTACTGGAGCCGCATCGTACGTTAACCACTCGTTTTGTCTAATATTGAATGGGATGCTGCTGCTGTAGCCACTTTTGTTTGTGACCGTGTATTGATGTAACAATTTTTTGTTGGTTATTTATACAGATTTACAAAAAAAATAGAGTACAACTTTATTCATTGGTTGGTATGGTAATGTGATATTATTCACCGAAACTATGAATTAATTTAATTGGAAACATAAACCTGTAGGTCGACCTAATCAATCTCAACTACTGTATAGTATTCATTTAAAAAAGGTGAAGGTGAAACAGATAATTAAATACCCGGTAAGCATCAAAAATAGAATCCGCTTTTGTCGCATCAACTCAAATCATTCAGTTTCTAATGTTATTCTTCGTTGTAACACGTTTCAACACAAGCGCCAGGCTGAAGATAAAAACACCGAACGTCAGCTATTCTCGAATTCACAGAAATTTCCAAACCCTACCACATGTTTATTTGTTATTAACTTGATATGAACAAATAAAATAAATAATTTTAAACAACAAAAAAACGCTTTTGAGAATTTACGTAATGAAACTATACTGTTTCTACCGTTAGTTGACTATAATTTTATTAACAACATTGTTGACGATTCAAAGTGAAATGAATTGATTCTGGAGCCAGTTAGTCTACGTGTACATTAATTCATACTTACCTACCGGCTTCAAACTGGTTGCAATTTTCAATTTTCAGCAAGAGCTTGAATGAAAATTTAATTAAAGAGACAGATGTGTTATCTAAACGATGAAGAATTTACATTACCAGTTTCCTAGACATGGGTTTACTTTGTAAATAACCAACAGTACATCTAATATTTTTTGTAATACAAATCAGAGGCGTACTCACAGACAGAATTATTAAAATAAAAATGCAAACTTAATTGTTTGGGACCAAGAGTAAATTCTATTTTTCCGTTGAATTTTTTTACCTCAACAATGGACCGTTAATGATTCACGTTTAAATCTAGTTTTTGGCAGAAATCTATAAATTAAAGATCGGTTATCACCTAATAATCATGTTATATCATAAAACTACTGGTTTGAGATAGGCATTTTGTGTGCGACGCTAATGTCAACTAGCAGTTTTACCTTTATAAAACCTGTAATAAATTATGATAACTATTATAATAATTACCTATAGCGAAAGGCAAGAACGCCTGAGTGGTTTGTTTCGTCTGTAATCTGAAAGTTAATGTATGAATAATATGTTTGAGATGATACATAGGTGTTTAAATGTACTAGTCTTTTCGTGACATAACAACTTACGAAATCCTTAGATTTTTAGCAATTACCATTTTTTACTTTAACAGGCATTTGCAAAAAGAGGGCCAGAGGATACGCAGCCTGAACCAGGACAGATTCTCGGTATACCGAAAACTATAGTACGAGGATCTGTTAAGACCTGGATCAGAGAAATTTCTGGGTAAACGTCTCAAGGCAAACCTTTATAAAAGAACCATGCCTGAAACGTACAGCGGAACTGCTAACACTGTACAGAAATCAGCTGAGAATCATAACAGGTTTCATGACTGGTCATGCACCAGTAAAGGAACACCTGTACAAATTAAAACTATACAACGGAGACCTCACATGCAGATTATGCGGTAGAGAAACGGAGACAGTGAAACATATACTGTTTACATGCGAGACTCTCGATCGCAAAAGACAGCAAGGAAACGCTGAGCTATATAGCAAACACTCAGCTAAGAACTTGTACAAACTGGTGCAGGGGACAAAGGGACTGGCTGGACTGGGTGCTATGAGAAAGCACAATACAATAAGCCATTAGGCTGCAGTGTTATCAGACACTTGTCAGACGGGAGGTGGTTTTAAAGTAATATAAAATTTTGAGAGGCACGCCTAAGAACAGTCATATTTGATTTTTTTTCACGAAAGGCGTTAGTCATAGACTCGCTTTTTGTTTTATAATCAGGAGGATATCGTCGCACATGTACATTCAGAATTTATAAATGAATTTAACCTCAAAAGATAAAAATTTTAGAATAAGTAAAAGTACATGACGTGACTCACTTTTTAAGACAAAATACAATGGAACTTAATCTCATATTTTGCGACGTAGAAGTAGAAAATTACTATTTTTATTGCGTTTTAGATTTAACTAAGATAAATTTGAATGAAAATAAGTAATTATTTAGCTGACCAGCAACAAGAAGGTGCCAGAGTGGACTGTAGCTAAACGGTTAAATCTGGGATCAACGTGACCACATATTATCAAGGAGATTATCTGGAAAAAATTTAGATCGTTTAAAAGTAGTTTAGTGTGTTTCATTTTTTGTACCCTTCATCTCTTGTCCTCTGATTTACGGGACACCATGTATAAGTTCGACTTAAATCACATAAGAATAAATTTAGACTTCTATTTATCTTGTCAGGTTAGTTTCAACTAATTTCGTCGACACTATGACATAACAAAAAAAACCGCAATCGCGCCAAGACAAGCTACCTATGATTCACGAGAAAACGGCCTATTGCTCATCCAGTTTAATTATGGTAGGTATATAGAAAGCATTACAGAAATAGATGTTTGTAGTCTTTGTTGCTCCTGCGGTTAGACCTACCCTTTAGTTGTGTGTTTATTATTTATATGCCGAGAATTTATTTCTTACGTTCTTCCGTGAAAAGTTACCACTTACTGCTCTTGAACTCAGAGGCGTAGATAAACAAACAAAACAAATTTTATTCTAAGGATTATTTTCGTTAAAGAAATTTAAAAAAAATGGTCGGGGATCCTAGTAAAATTCTAACTACAAGTGATTATCTCTATTTGTCTGTAATATCCCAATAGACTCACACTTTTTGCCTTGAACTCATTTTTTCGTTTTCTTTTTCTGTTTTGAATAAAGATGGTTTTTTTTACTCTCGAATGTATAATTTTCAAGTTAAGTACCGGAAATGACACCGATTAACCAAAAATTTCGTAATTCCATAATCATTCTGTACTCTTAGGGAAAGTTTCACAAATAATAATTATGATTACGTTTAGTCTCCGTGGTCTAAAATTTGCGGCGTAAAATCGCTATTGCCCATATAAGCATGGTAGTAACAGTAACACATTTTCAAAGGCTTAACACTTAATAAAAAGTCTATACTAAGACTTAAAAACATTAAAGTTAAATTACTTTCATGAATAGACCTTTTATTGTTTTAAATTTCTACCTTTAATAAATATGTTGTTTGATTAGATGAATGAAGTGTGGTGATATATCATTGCAACCAAATTAGGTTTATTGTCTGTCTGTAGAGTAGGGAGGGTGAGTTAGACTCACAGCACTTAGGCCACATGTTACCCATTGTCTTCCTAGGTCATCGTCCATCCTGTCCTTTCCAGGAAGGTCGACAGGTCACTAGGAGACATCTCCTTTATATCGGTAGGTGTAGGCCAAGACTCACCGAACACACACTCTCTATATTGACGATAACTCCGGGCACTCGCATAAGACATGTTTGACAGATTAATCTTCCTGTTCACACATCCTGCATAGAGGTGTGTCTACTATCCCCATTGTATTGAGGTGTTTTCTTAATTGACAGTGGCCAGTCAGAAATCCTACCGTTAAACGAAAGTTTTTCCTGGTCATCGCCAAATATTTTTTCGACACCTCTTCCCAGGGTAGCCCAGGGTGATCCTGGCAAGACTGCATCCTTTGATTTCATCCCATCTCTTTAGAGATTGAGCATTCCTTTTCTGGTTAGTTCCTTTGTGGCAATTGAGATACCAGTCAGTTCTGTTTGAACCACGCTGGTGTTTTTTCCCATTCCCCACTTAATTCTTAGGCTTAGTGATCTGGAGTAAATTTCACATCCTGAGCCTTCTTTGGTTTTTGAGCCGTCTGTATATATGCGTGTTGCATTTGCAGCATCTGACTCTGTGCTCTGATTACACTTTCCAGTTAAATCCACTAATCCTATTGCATCTATGAAACACAGGATCTGTTGTGTTTTCAAGAAGAGGATTTCTCCTTCTTTCCCTTGGAGTTTACATTTATTGATATAAGTCCGCTCTGTCCTCTTCTTCTTCCTTCATTTTTATTTCAGCTCTGGAGAAGACATTAAGTCCAATCGCTTTCTAAAGGTATCCTCTGCCTTCTTCCTTCCTTTTTATTCCACTCTGGAGTTGATATTCTGCACACGATAGTTCCTATCCAAACTGAGTCGTGTACATATTTCCAGCTGAAAGAAGCTGGTATAAATTTTCTCATTAATCATTTTATTCTTAAATTAAAACCTGGTTTTTAGTTTTTTTTCAAAACTATAATTTATTGGAATCGGACGCCTCTGGTTCAACTTAATGTTTGCAAAAATTATATTTTTTATTATTAATAAGTTTTGAGAAAGTTATTTCGGTGTGTAACTTAATGGTATCGACTTGTGGTTTTATTAAATTAAAAGTTTAATTTTGAATAATTAATTTCATTCATCGTATATTCAAAAAAATATAATATATGCATACCTACATTTTTGTGTGTTAAAATAATAGAAAGGAGATCTAAATAATAAAGCAATGCCTGTAATTATAGCAAATAAGAATATAATAATTACATTTTCACTCATAAACCATTATTATGTCAGTTTGTTTTTTATTAATTCTTTGATAATAATCATTTTATACATATAGTATGACCTCCATAGAAACCATATCTTACCATTCTATATTTATTTTTTTTCAAGTATTGGACGTAGAAGGCCAGAAAAATTTTAATATTAATATTAAAATGTATTGTTCATTTTCAAGGAATACTTTGATTGCTTTTGAGTGTGGATACGAGCAAAACTCAAATTTTACGTAACTACCTCACTTAACTTTTTAGTTTATTTGTACTTGGACTAAAAATGGACGTTTTGTACATGCTGTGTGAAATTGTAATATTCGACACACTGCTGTTACGATTTTGAATAAAAATCTAAAATTGTTCTAATAGAATATTTCAATGCACTTCAAATATAACATCTAATATGTCAACAACTTTTTAGGACTGAAAAGTAGCATGTTTATTATGTATTTACAATATCTCACAGTTATTTTCTTGTAATTATTATCTCCCAATAACATCATTAAGTACTTATTACATAATATATTATTAAACAGTAATAAAGCCGGTCCCAGACACTACGTGTATTTGGCGAATAGGCCAATATTTATCATTTGCACGAATGTTTGCTTGATCTCCCACACGGTGCCGTAGTATAGCAAAGGTACACGTAGTTTACTTGGCCGAACTACGGCGTCCTTTACTTCGTGTTAGTTTCCGACCAGCAACGGGAAAATGACGAAGGACGAATATTTGCCAAAGTTAACTTCCCACACGCTACACGAATAAGTCCGAATACCAAATGTTTGCCAAATACACGTAGTGTCTGGGACCGGCTTAAGGAGATAACTCAAATAATTTTTATCAGTCGCAAATAATAAATCTGATATTATTATTTATTACCAATATTTTCTTGTTTCAGGACGAACTGAATCCTCTTAGGCACCTTTGCTACCCAGGAACTGACGTCTTCATGTTATGTTTTTCCATCGTAAAACCAAATTCGTTTATATCTGCTTGTACCCGATGGGCTGACGAGCTTACCCGATTGGGAGCAGCTGTAGTTCTTGTTGGAACCCAAGCCGATCTTGCGACTAGCGTAGATGTGATTAACCGACTAAGACAATTTGGTCAACGACCGGTGATGCAGTCAGAAGCTAAAGGCCTTGCCGAAAGACTAAATGCGCCTTACATAGAGACCTCTGCTTTGGCTTGTACTCATTTAAAAGAAGCCTTTGATACAGCAATTGTGATAGCTTTAAACAGACAGAAAAGAAAAACCCGACCTTGGATGAAACTTCTTTGTTGTATTCCTTAGTTGTTAATGGAAAATATACTTTGCTTTTGTTAGAATTTGCAAGGCATAAAGTAAATATTTTGTGCACAGTATGATCAGTATTTTTGGTGAAATATTATAGTGGTAAAACTAATGCTGAACTGGTTGAAATATTTCATGTTGGATGGGTTGGTTTTTCGTTTTTTACAAATGCAGCTGTATTATATGAATAGTATTCAATGAGGTATGTGCTTTTTAGACAATTTAATAAACACAAATGTGTACCTCAAAATTAGGTAGCTTCCAGAATATTTTTAATATATCCACGAAACAAATGACGTTTGTAAGCTCAAATACATTTTTGTTTTTCCAGAAGACTAGATTTTTTCTTACATATTATTTAGGTTTTGATTATACGAAACAAGAAACCATACTTGTTTTTAAATATTGAATAATTAACTTTTCTGAAAACTGTAAGTACTGGTAGGTTGTACGATATTTAAAGTCTCTCTTTACTTGTAAGTAGTATTATAATATTTGGACTGAACCCTTCCATATCGTTATGTTACTAGAATTATGAAAATAATGTTTACTTTCATTTGTTTATACTACCGGCTTTTCGACCACTCTAGATAGAATTTATCGGGGAAAGCGTCTTAAAACCTTCATTTGGTTCGCAGCATATTTTTACTTGTAGATCTAAAACATAGCTTCAAATTTGGTGGGACTTTTCGATACCATATATCTTTGAAACAAGTTCTTCTATTGAAAAAATCATTAAAAGTTGTAAAAAACCACCACACACCTTAATTATTAAATTCATATTTAAAGACTTCATTGACATTAATTCAAAATCGTTTTTTTTTCATGCTGAGACAACATTTTACGCCTACTTTTCAGCAGCTGCACTTCCCTGTACATCCGCAGAACACTGCATTTATTGGGAGTAGAGAAACTAAATCGAGAATATCTTCTAGAGAATTTGGTCGAGGACCAGGTTTATCGAACTTAGGTCACTAGGAAGAGCTGACCTGTTGAAATGAGGTGGAAAATCTTTACAGTATCCTATAAAGCCATGTTCTTTTCAAGGAGCTCAGCAAAGTTTTCCTTACACCTACTGATTGCATACAAAAACAGAAAGGTGCTGTTTGACAGTAGAAAAATAGTTGAAAGTAGGTACCTGGTAAAGTAGACGTGTTCTGAGAGGTCCCTTTACCAGGTTTCATAGCTTTGGTGGTTGATAAGATCAATAAATCAGTGACCACTTCGATTATGATGACCATGTTCTCTGCCACTTAAATGCCGGTTTTGACAATGACGTGTTCTAATTTCTCAGTATCGAGATAAACTTGGAATGGTCCAAACTCAGATTACACATATTTAGGACCAAATGAAAGTAAAAAACGATTTCCAATTTCCTAGAAATGATTTCTTCAAAACGTTTTTTTAGGATATAATTTGACTGGGTAAAAAGTGAAATAAATGTGTAAAATTAGTCCACTTGCTTTAAAATACAATGTTATTATTATCTCTCACAGTGTTACTACTTCAAATATCCAAAAATTATTTTTCTAAATCTGTTGTTTGTTTCTGTAAACTTAAGATAGTTAGTTTGGTAACATATTCACTGAAAACAATCACTTCCATTATGTGTGATAAATAATAATAAAGTGTGACTAGAGGGCCGACGGTGGAGCTACGAATTTAAAATTAGAATTCCGCCTTGAGTTCCATTTGCTGTCAGACCCAAGAAAATATATTATAATGAATCCTTACATTATGAATTTGAAGAAGGGGAAGGAAATATAATCATTGCATTTACCCTTCCCCTTAAAATAAAATAATTCTCACAAAAATTATGCGCAGTTGAACGGGATTTAGTCATAAAACATTATTTGTCCGAGCTTGCGGCGGATTTCTAGCTTTAAATTAATAATTCCGCCGGCGGAACTCTGGCCACACTGTATATCAGATTTTTGACAATTAGCATGAGAAATTAAAGAATTAAGAATGTTTTCGCTTAAATAAAATGTTTCCGTAATCAGTATAATGACATTTTGTCTTGTTGTTTATATACATTGATTCATCTTTATTAAAACAGTGATTCAAACGAACTGTTTACGTTTACCACATCTATATTGATAGATTAACAATAGTATATTTTGTTTGTTTAAGATAAAGACAAAGGAATAAAATGTTAAAACTTCTTGTTTAATCTTTCTTGTTCAAGAAATAATGTCAAGTCATATCTTATTCAGTATACAGAGTTGTCAATAAGTAATGAACCAATTAAATATATTTAAAACGAAAAGAATGGTGTTTTAAAAGGTATTTGCGCTAATTTAGCAAAACATTTTTTTGTTCTCTCGTCACTAATTACAAAATATCAATTTAATATGTATAAGAATCTTTCTCATAAATATTTTAATGTAATAGGTAAATTTGACGAGAACCATTAACGTTATACATTCAATTTATTAAGGTCTATGAGGACCATTTCAAAATAAGAGTTAAGTTAAAAAAAAAAAAATTCTGCTAGTTGAATTTTTATTAGTTTTTTCTTTAGTGATATATTTCACGTGTATCCAATTCTGCTTGATATTTTAGTATTTCTTGAGATACTTTGAATATAATAACATTAATTACATCAAATGGACATTCAAATATAATATTTATGCTCAACACACTTCAGATATACCTACCTTTCTTTTTTAGAAATACATCTTCTTTTGAAAAAAAATATATAGCAATCTCAGAATCAAGGGAGAACAAATATTTTTATTTATTCACAATATTTTATTTTTGTAATCCATGCGCATAACAGTAAATATTTTGAGATGTATTTTGTTGTATTTTATAATTTCAATTATTATTTCACTCACTAAAATTTATTTGTATTGTTTGAGTGACAATTTAAATTTCTGTAATCTTATCTTAAAATAACAATAATATATTATTTAGAATGTCACATTTTTCAGAAGTTTGCTAGGTGATCTATTTTAGTATTAAATTAATAATTATCCATATTTTTAAATTTGAATAGTCTTAAGCGTTACTGGTTCCGTATTATAATACTCTATTTTGATAAAAGTGATAAATAAAAATAAGGTTTGAGTGTAAGGTTAAATAACAATTGCAAAGAATTTAATCTTGTATCAAGAATATTTTGATACAATTAGATAAATGAATTTTTTGCAAATATCTGTCCTTAGTGTAATTTTATATTATATAATGTTTAGTTATTTAATTTTTCAGGCTATGTATACTGTATATAATGCGATTTTTATATATTATCACATTGTACGTAAAAGGCTTTTAAACCAATAAAAGTATTTATTTATTGATAACACCTTTTATTTATGAGTAGATTTTAATTATTTAGGACACTGACTTATGATGTTTATTTACCGGATTTAAAAAGTAATCTCACGATCAACATGTTTTCCAAATTGTCATACTACGGAAACTACTATTTAAGCTAGTTATTCAGTTGAAATATTAATGTATACCTACTGATAATATGCACTAGGAGATATAAGGAAGTATTTAAACTTTTTCTAAAATATTATCAATTTAAAAACAAATACCTTGGAAATTTTAAATTTCATTTTTTTATGTATTGTTGGTTATCTGTACTACAACCAATTTACTTGTCCTGACATCTAAAAGTTGTGCTCGAAACTTCAGACAGTAAACTAAGAAAATATTTTCATTCATTCTGCTACTGGACAGTAGAGAGCAGCAGCATAGTTTTATAAAAATAATACATAGTGTAATAATCTCGATGAAAGATGGCGTACTATATCTAGAAATCAAATTCGAAGTACGATAGAAATTATTTTTGTTTAAACAGCGTTGCTACCACTTAATGGGTGGTCAAAAATACTCCAAAAACATTCCAATCCATTCCTCTATACTTTTTGTCTTATTTAACATCATATCGACTAATCATAAAGGGCTAGGAAATATGGTACCGGTCAATTTGGCTAAAATTTTGACCTAAGCATTGTTCTGCCTCCACTATATTATGGAACGATTATAATTAAGTAATCTTAATATTCGAGTGAAAATATGAAGCAGAATACTAATACTTAGCCACTTTTTCTTCTGTTTCTTCATATAATTATTATTAGTAGTATCTTAAGGAGAAGGCTTGCTGTTCCTCTCCCAAATAAGGCCCAATTAAAAAAACTTACTACTACTAATTTAGTCAGGAGAAACTTAGCCAAGACTAACTCAAGCCAAGGTTCCGGCACTGAGGCCACTGGCGTACCCATTGTGCCATTCCTGCTAATTATGCATCCATGAAGCCGAGTCCCTCGATGAAGGACTCAACCCTTTTTAGTGGATGCCTGCTTATGTCCCCAGAGGTCATAACAGGGACTCCGAAGAGAAGAACATGGTCCGACGTTTCGTCAGCCATGCCGCAATCCCTGCATAGGGGGCTTTCCTCTAAACCTAGGTTAACAAGGTTTTTCCTCAGACAGCAGTGCCCTGTTAGGAGTCCTGCTATTATTAATTAAAAAATCTTAGTAGCCCCCAACATCTCCTAAGTCCTATATCCTATATCACAGGCACACTCTGTTTGCAAACTTATGGAAGGAATGGTAAATAACAGACTGTTATGATTTTTGGATAATTTTAAAAACTTTAGTTATTACAGTTTGCCATGTAAATTATTTGACATCAGTTTGAGAAAATTTAAAAGTGTTTTCATTACAATTTCATGCGAATTTGAAAAGGCAAAGTCCATTGTAAATTCCGCAGTCTATAGACAACCCACTTAGCGTAAGTACGAGTATATCTATCTTTGTCTTATACAGATTCGGTTAGTTTTTTTACCGATCATAAACCTCTACATTCTCGTGACGAATACACGCATTATGATAGCACTTTGTCGGTTCAATTAATATCCTTCGTTTCTTTCCGTTTACTTCGATGTGTCATATATTATGTACAACTCCTATGGTCGTTAAAAAATTGAACAGATCTGTATACGTATGTATGTATGTATGTATGTATGTATGTATGTATGTATGTATTTTGGGGTAACAATCACTGAGACCTAAAAGATCTATTGTGCCCCCTTACTTCTACTTAGTTCCTGAGGAAAGTCTCAGAGACTAGTAGCTCCTTTAGTCCTATTTCCCAGAGGAATTTTAGGATATCTGCAGGCTTCAACTTAGGTAACTATCCCTCTTCTATCCAGTAGTCTCCCAGGTGCTGTGCCCTAGGATTCTGAATTGCTGTGCAGTTCGCAAGTATGTGAATGGAGGATTCTTCTTCCATTCCACTAAACCTACATACAATCTTCTTCCTCCACTATTTTGAGCTTTTTAAGGTGCCCATTCAGGCGACAATGTCCCGTTAGGATTCCTGTTAAAACTCTTAGTGCAGTTTTGCTTTGACTTATGCATTTATGTGATCTCAACAGGTTGTAGTCACCCAGAATAATCGTTGATTGCCTAAGCCCTACTAGATCTTTCCAATTGTCAGATCTTCTCTTTTCTTCGGCTTTACCTATTTCTTCCAATATTACATTGGAGCGGATTCCGCAAAAGGGTTCCGGCCCCCATAAGGGTATTTCAGTCCTCCTCTTCGCTAGTTCATCTGCTATTTCGTTTCCTTCTATTCCAGTGTGCCCTGGAATCCACAGTAAGGTGACTATATTGTTCTCGCCTAGTTCATTAAGTTTGCCTATGCATTCCCACACCATTTTGGACCTGATTACACAAGAACTCAGCGCTTTAATGGCTGCTTGACTATCAGACATTATGGTAATCCTTTGCCTTCTATATCCTTTGTCACTATTGAACTAGGCACACTTTCTTATTGCGAGAATTTCCGCTTGAAAGATACTTGGGGTTTTTCCCAAGCTTTCAGAGTGTTTGGTTCCGGGCCCGTACACTCCTATCCCAGTTCCTTCTATTGCTTTTGAGCCGTCTGTGTACCATTGAATGGCATTCTTTCCAAGTCTGGTAATGGTATTTGGATCCCATTCCTTCTTGTTGCTTAATTCCGTAACGAATATCTTTGAAAAGTTATACTTTTTCATCATACCATCTTGTGGCATGTCCCAGGTTGTCTGATTTCTAAGAAGTGAAGAGGTGGTTTCTTTTTAATGATTCCCTCTCTACTTAGTCTGTATCTTGTTCTTTCTGCAACACTCTCCACCACCATATGTAATGGCGTGAGGTTGAGAATCTCTTCCATTGCTGACGTTGGGCATGTACTCATTCCTCCTGTTATGCATATACAGGCTAGTTTTTGAATTTTGGAGAGGTTTTCTCTCGTCGTCTAAGAGGCTAATTCTACTACTCCACGCAATGGCTCCATAAGTGATAGATAATTGGTCTCACTATGGCAGTGTACATACAGCTCAGGATTTTTGGGTTACAACCCCAGTTTCTCCCTGCCAGATTCCTGCACACCATTAGAGCCATTTTTGCTTTGTATGTAATCTCCTTCTCGTGTTGTTCCACAGGAGTTTGCTGTCTAGAGTCAAACCTAGATACTTGACTTCTTGTCTCCATTCAACGTCGTTCCCATCAAGTTTAATGGTTTTGAGGTTTGAGTTTTCTTTTCTTAGTGAAGGCTATCAAGATGATTTTGGTGGGGTTGATGCTGAGTCCCACTTGCCTACACCAGCTATTTGTATAGTTCAGACCCTTTTGTACGATGTCACAAAGGGTGTTTTCAAATTTTCCCCTGGCTGTTATGACAATATCATCGGCATATCCTTGGCAGGATATTCCGAGGTCCGTCAAACCACACAGGAGTTCGTCAACCGTCAGACTCCACATTAATGGGGATGCCACTCCTCCCTGTGGGCATCCTCTGGTTGTGCAGATGGAGACAATGTCTGTATACAGTAGCCTCATTGTATTCAAATAGATAGGTGGTGTTAACAAAAATGGAAGAGCTATTACTTTTAAATTTTTATTGTTTTTATATTCAATACATTTTATGTTTTGAGCATTACATCAGACATTGAAATGTATATTGCTATACCTAAGTTCACATAGGTACCTAGAAATTTTTTACTACTAACAAACCAAATAGGATGATGCATATAAGAATAGCAACATACATTACAAAATAAAACTAATTTAAAAAGATGGTACACCGTAATTCCATGTATTAAATCCTGGCAACGAAGAGTAGGTATTGTAAGTGTGAACGTATTGAGGTTCCTTGACGTATATTGGAGTAGGTACACGTACTTTTACAGGAGTGTGTACTTCAACGCCATATGGGACTGGTACAGATACTGGAATATGATGTCTTTCCTGGAAAATATACAAAAAGTTATTATAAATATCCTCATCAAACTCAATTTGTAATAACCGAAAATTTCACAGATATTCTTGGGAAATGTTCCCAAGATACCTTTTAGGAGGATAACTATGAGTACCTAGCATAGTAGTTCTGTGTTTTTGTTAGTTCTTTCTGAGTTATCTTCTATGAAGTTTAATGTCTAATCAATTTATTTACTATTGGGACTTAAATTGAAAGTAAAAACATCATATTAATTACTTACTTTAACTAAAACTGGTTTGGGTACTTCAACTGGAACAGCCTTTGTTAATTCAACAGCATAAGGTTTAGGTACTGTGACAGGCACATGTTCTTTTACATGAACTGGAACTGGTTGGGCAACTTTGACTGGTACTGCTCTAGGAACTTCAACTGGAACATTGACATGTACTGGAAGTGCGTATGGTTTTGGTACTTCAACTGTATATGGAATTGGTTGGGCTACTTTTCTTTCGACAGTCACTGGATAAGGTTGGGGAAGCAAATAGGGAACTTGTTGATTGAATGTACGAACTTCATGTGTGGAACGAATCGATGGGTTGATGTAAGATGTTACTGAAATTTAAAACAAAATATGTTATCACAGATTTTCTAAGATATTAAGGTGGTGATACTATGAGTTTTATTAAATCTACTGTAGATTTGAATTATTCTTAAATATTGGAATGTGTACAAACCTGGTGTCAAAAAGGATCCATATGAGTCAAAGAGACTACGTTTTGGTTTGGCTTTGTCTTCTGCTACGGCAAAAGCAATGCAAACAAAGAGCTGTAAGTGAAAATTAAGTGAGTATTAGTATTTTGAGACAATACTTAAATGAGATAGATAAGTTATATTTTTTCCTCTACTATTAAATGGTATCTTTATTTATGCTGTCCTAATTTTTTATTATCTACTGAAAGGGGAGAAAATTTATGAAAAATATATGCAAAATCAACTAAAGTAGGGAAGAGATTTCCCTTAGATGAGTTGTATTATTATAATTTGTGAAAAATGTTATTATTAAATAATTAACATCAAATAAACAACTAATCACTAACATAACAATATTTTCTCTGCTGCTTGTTTTTTTTGAAATTTATAGTGTAATTGACGGAGGAAGATAAAATAAAAATTTAAATATATTCCGAGAGTTTCTTGAGGTATATTGATTAGTTTACTTTAAATTTAATAGGAGTTGAATAACAAAAATTGTTTTAATATCTTTACTCAACTAAATTCTATTACCAGTATATTATTACACAAAATATTTCTTTATTCATTTTTGTCAGATGGATTTTATTAAAAACAAAGAAAATCAAATTTTAAACGACAGCCTTACCATAATTCAAAAAATATGTTTATATATTTAAAAAAAAATTCACAAAGTTTAAGAAACAAATAAATACAATTATTTACTATTAAAAATAAATATTTGAAGTAAGTATAAAAGAGAGATTAGAAATAGCTAAAATGATACTTACCACGATGAACTTCATTTTTCTTAGCAGATTTCACTACTGATGAGTTTACCCAAAAATCTTGGCTTATAAAAGACCCAATGGGCGGATTTTAGACAAGACCGGTTACATTCTTCAAAAACTTTTTTATTTTCAAAACCGTTCTTTTAATTTGGAATTTAGATAAGCGAACTGGTTAAATTAAAAAAATAAGGATCTCTATTTTTTTAAACATGTCGCGATAGTCAGGGCCGGTTTATGATGGCATTTTTCACATCCAAATATTTATTTCTGTTAATTTTTTTAATTTATAGATTTTTTCAAGATTCAATTTTTATTTTCTAGAGAAATACAAAATTTGGAATGCACTTTTTGGCAGCATATTATTCATGGTAAAAAAATACGGTTGTGAGATTAACAATAACATTAAATAATTTGTTAAAAATACCTACTGTGAAAATACGAGTCTAATTTAATAAGTCACTGACTATTTGAATTTTCCGATTTAATGCAACATTGTTTTTGGTGTTTGACAGTCATTGTAAGCAAATTATACCAATTGAGATATTTACGTTTTACTTTTTTTCTATATGCTACCCACTAGATTTTATTCAAATTCACCAAGACTTTTTTTAATTAGTTGGTTATCGCAGTTAATTGACTTTTGTTATAACACTTTTCTTCAGTAAAATTCAAATGAATTATTTTAAGCTGAGATAAGATAAAGAGACATAGGGTTTATATTATGCTTTTATCCAATTCAGTAACTATAAAAACAACAATATAAACGAAACAAAATATTTATTCAGAATCATCGTCATCGGGTAGTTTATCGTTTACATCGAACTCATGTCAAAATTGAAGACGGGTTTTTTGGATTAGTTGATGCAAAGGTGTTTCTTGTAGTCTACATCTACCCCATGGTTTCTTTCTCGAACATTTGCCATTGTATTTCAGTCTTTTCTACTTTATTATTAAGAAAATTTAACGTTTTAAGCTCCCCCTCTTCATCAAAACTAGTTTTATATAAAAATTTCATTTTATTTCCGGTGAAAACTGCTACTGTTAGCTTTTTAAAATAAAAGTTTAAATTTGAATCAGAAATCTTTCAATTTGTTAAATCCATTTTAAACACATCAGTTTTGCCGCCGTTAGAAGACGACACAGATCACACAAAATAATCAAAATCCAAAATTGCTCTATGTTTTTTCATCGATAGCTCCACCTGGTGATGGAAATGATCTACTGACATAAACGAAACGCTTAATTATGTAACTTTTTTGCAGTTAAACCTCATTTAAAAACCAGGAGGAGTAATTTGAATTTAAGTTGGCAATTCTGTAGACCTCTGATTGGTCAGATTCCGCCCAGTTTCACACAACACTTCGTAGCATTGACATCAGCTGATAATTTATTAATTTCCATTTTTGAAAATTCTGACAGATGAATATGCTTATTTTTGTCATTGCATTTTTACTTAGTTTCCATTCTATTTCGATAAAACGGTTCCTTTAAAACCTTCAGTAAGCAATTGTATTGAATATCTGCAATTATGGATCCTTCTACTTCGAGTACAGCTCTTCGCTTATTAGGCCGGCAAAACAATGTAAACGCTGAACATAGGTTATTTACGACTCCCAGAAAATCAATGTACCTACAATAAATGTGTGTAAACAAATATAATATATTGGATGAAAAACCAAAAATATTCATGTTAAATCCAAAATGTCTCAAACAGTTGGTGGCGTGGCTGATTTCTTCGTCCATCAAGGCATATTTAATAGATTTGGAACACGACTGTTGACTACTTTCTCGGAACACACCCTTTAGTAACTAATCTGGTAACTTTTAGTGGTGTGAGTAAGGCTTTTCAAATTACTCCTCCTGGTTTTTAAATGAACTATAACAACGTACACAAAAAAGTGTTCATCCAAAAAGTTATATTCTCTTTGTCAGATGAGACGTTTTGCTTTGTAACTGCATTCAAAAATAATAGGCGTACCTATAAAAAAACGGTGTGGATGGATTCGGTCCCGGCAGATCATAGATTAAAATGTGTAAATTTTAATCCCTTTATCTATAGGCGTATTGGGTCCCAATGGTACTTAACTACCTGAAGATATTCTTCGGGGAAATGTACCTCTTTTCGGAAATCCAATCCTCCCTCTTTTTATTGTATCTGAATGTTTAAATTAAATACTATTTCATTCTAAGTTTATATTTCATCGAGTGCATTTCATATTTCAGATCAATTTGTCTGTTGTTTTAAACATTTTAAAAATGAATATATTAGGGTAGGGGGTAAGGTAGGGTGGTTTTGGTTGGGTTATTATTGAATTATATTATTATTATATCTTATGTATATGTGTTTCTATTTTATTTTTACCTTTTTTTTAAATCCTAAAATGTATACCTTTACAATAATATTTCAATGTAATAAATATATCAAATTTTTAAATTAGTTTTACTACCTGTTTTTCATTTGGTTTAACAACAGGTGGCTGGGACCGAATCCATACATTATTATTCAGGTAGGACTAAAGTTCGGGACCCAATAAGCACGCTATTTTTGAACTACCTGCTACTTGGGACCCAATAAGCATATGCCCTAAAAAAAAAGGACAAAATAAGGTATGGAATGTTAGTCAGGACAAAATGTCTTAGTATTTGATATTATTTTGGAGATAGGACAAAGCTAAACATCTCAAATTTTGTCAGATAGGACCTTTCAGCTTAGTATATAGAATGTTGAAATACCTCAGTTGATTATATCTTCCCAAGAAGGAAAACAACAAAAAAGTAATAAAGAAAAATCCTAATATACATATTCTGAAATATAATGCCAAATATTTACACAACAGTACAAGAACTTTTTTGTGTTAACCCACATTTCTCATCCATTTTCTGAGTTATTTTTTGCCCTTTCTTCTTGTGCAAATCTACTTTCGATATCACACATATTATTTTTACCAAAACCAAATTAGAATTTATATTTTAATCAAAAACCGACTCTGTAACTGCTATGTTTAATACATTATGGTGAAATTAGATTTGTTTGGTCCGAAATAGATTAATTTAGGCAGGTTCTCTTAACAGTTGAACAGCCTTTATTGTAGCTTGTTTGAAGTGATTTATGGCAAAGAAATTAAAAGAAAATTTGCATAAAACCATAAAATTAACAGCCAGTAAAACAGTTAGATAAAACTCTAAAAATATCTTATATTGGGGTGACATTAACTGAGACCCAAAAGATCTATTGTGTCCTCTTTAGGCATTAATTTGTAGTTTCCCATGATCTTTCCAATGGTTAGATTTTCTCTCTTTTGCGACATTGTCCTCAAAAAGGTGTTATAAATAAAAATGTATTTTTAATTTCCAACTTTAAAGCACTATCACTCAACAAATAAGGTTCATAGAAAACCACCACCTACGAATTCCCAAGTCTTGGCACCTCATTCCTGGATCATTCTGTATAGTAGCCCGACTAATTTCCTTAAAAACATTAACACCTCATGGTCAGTATGTTTTTAATACGGATTGAATGTCAATTTGAAGCACTCTTTTTTTTTTTTAAATAAAATTTTGTTTGACCTTACGTATAATAAAAAATAAAAATTCCGTCTGAAAAATGTGGTAGAAAAAAAAACAAAAATATTAATCGTAATAAATATAACTAGTTCCATAAATGATAGTTATAATTCGAATCTAGAAACAAATTTATAGTTCAGGTATTTTTTTTAATGTCAACAAAATTCCTACATTTTTATGATCACTTAGTAAAATTTATTTGAAAAAAATCAAAATTAAAGTATATTCATTGTATTATTTGTGTTGGCGATAACACTCGGGTTCAATTATCCAAAAAATGTTTTAATTTTCTGGAAATATAGCCACGAAAAAACAAAAATTCCTACAATTGGGCCAAGAAATGGAATTAATTTCAATACTCAATCAATTTCTATTTTCTTGAATAACTATAAAACTGTTAATTTCAAAATTATTAAAAAATATATTAGAGCAGCTGGCATTTTGGTTTGCTTTGCTTTTCTCCCTTCTTTACTTGGGGTTTTCTCCAATGATGAAGATTCTTCAGTAAGAGAGAGAAAGAGTCGCTTTCTGTCAATATAAGCTCTGTGGTGTTCCGAAGCTAATTTTGGACTGGTTAAAACCTGGAAAACCTTTCCAAAAGTGTGCTTTTCTATCTACGTTTTTAGTTCCGTCCTGAATCCTAACTTAAGCCGGTAAGTCTGTATTCAGAGGTGTTCTAACAGGACACTATCGCCACAATGGGCACCTCAAAAAGCTCAAACTTGTGAAGATTGTGTGAGCTAGAAGAAGAATCCTTACCTTTAATTAAGTCTGGCAAACAACAATGTCTATAGTGACGTCAAGCTGTGTTCATAAATGAAAAATTTCAACAGCTCCATGCATTCTTCTAATAGATTACTGCTGAATTCTTCATATAGACCATCAAGATTGATATTTCTAGCTGAATTTTTACTATATCAAAGTGAAGTTTATCCAAAATCAATTGCAAAAACTCCTGCGATTGATTTTGGTCAAACTTTGACTATTTTCATTCCAAATAAATTGACAAGGGGTTTAAAATTTTCAAATTTTCGTGTCAACAGCGAAAAACGAGATAATTGACATTCCGTTATTAATTTGCCCACTGAAAACGGGAAAACCCCCAAAAATACAGGAAGTCTAGCGACGCTAACTTTTATTCTCTTTTATTCTATAATAATAAATAATACTAAATAGAATTAATTGTGTAATATTATCTGCAATATGGACGTTTTAGAATGAAATATCTAACAAGCTATATATTATAAATCTGGTGAGGTTATAAATTAAAAATTAAACTGTTTTAGATTCACAACAGTCATGGAAAATAAGGCATTAAATGGAGGATTATATTTTTTTATTTAATTTAGATGCACCTGCTTGTTTGTTTAAATTATTTATTTAATGTTTATCAATTATAATTCCTTGGCAGGATACCTTTTTTTAGTGAGGGTACAAGGTTATAGCTATTTGTATTACTAGGGAGGAAAGTGCCACTTTTCCTCCCGCAGGATGTAGTAAACATCCAAGGGAGGAAAAGGCACTTTACTCCCATGTGATACATATGATTTTTCCTCCTACCCACCTTTTTTTGAAAATTTATTTACGACACAAATAGGTAACGAATATAATTAAGAACACAAGAAGTATTTATTAAACAAATTTATCAATATATGTTATACAACTAAGTTCATAGTATTGTTTAACTATATTTTAGAATTATTTATGTTAATATTGAATGTGCAATTTTGAGCAGCACTTATATGAACACCATTGGAAGAAGATAGGGTTTGAACAGGAGCTTTAGTATTTGAAATATTTTCGCTTAGCACATTGTAATGGTGGTAACTTCTAGAAGTGCTTGGCTGATTTTGATCAAGTTCAGGTTCTACATTATTTCCCATAATTTGATCAGAAATTTTTCTTTTTTTTGTGTAAGATTGTTCTACATAACCTTCTGCGATATTGGTTGATTTCCAACCGCCATGCTGTTTTAGAGCTAAAATATCCCCACCAGCGTTTACTAACAGAGTTGCTGAAGTTCTTCTGAAACTGTGCCCTGTGTAATGTTTGGCATTTGGAAGATTGAGATATTCTGCAATTTTTTGTGGTATTTTGGATATACTATTTTTGCCAACCACTTGATTTATACATTTGCCTGCTTTAAAGCATACCAACAATCGTTTATGCTCAGTTTTAGGACGTAGACAGATATACTTTTTAACGATTTGAACAAAATTTGGGCCGTTACCTGTTGTAGTATTGATAACGAAAGTTCGTTGTTTATACGTTTTTGAAGTGTGGATATTTATGACTAAAAGGTTGTCTTTCTCTTCAATATCATCCATAGTCATTTTAATAAGCTCATCACATCGACATGCTCCAGAAATTCCAATAACAAGGACTACCTATGAATATTTTATATCAAAAATTAAATTATTTGCGTGGGATTTCATTTCTTACCTTCATTAATAAAAAAACATCATCGGGGGCTTCCATTAAGAATGTATTTATTTCTTCTCTTGTAAAAGTTTTAGCTTTATTTGGTTTGTATCCGGCATTTTGACGTTTTAGAAATGCAATCAACTTTGGATATTTAATATCGACATTGTCCTTCATTTGTATCATTGTGCGTAGCATTGAATATTTAGACCAAAGTGTTGAAGCTTTTAATGATTTTCCTTGTAGTGAAAAATATGCCAGTAAAACATTCTCTGAATATTTATGTATCTTGTTGTCTTCAGCCCATTGCTTATATTGTGCATATTGTTTTTCATACCTGTCTTTAGATTTTTTTGGTAGTAAGGTTAATGACGCTATGTTAGCTTGTTCCTTAATATTAGGTGGTGTATTTGTAAACTCAAAATCACTTGAATCGCTCTCCATTTTTCAAAAATTCAACTAAGTTTAATGAATGTAGCGACTTTGCACCTCAAAAGTCAATCGCCGTGTTTACTGTCAGTGAGCCACAGCATACTATGCTTTTCTTATTCTGAACTCAAAAAACGTATATCTAAGATTCCTGAAGTTGAAATTTGTATACTACGTTGAAGTAACATTAATGTTAGATTTTTACCAAAAAACAGGATATACAGGATGTTCTAGAAATTATGGAAACAATATGAATATAATGAATTCACAAGTTTCATCGTTTACAACTTACTTGAAATGAGGGGGAGGAAAAATACTTTCCTCCCTAGGGAGAAAAAGTATGAGTTTCCTCCCTGATTTGAGGGAGGAAAGTGTCTACTTTCTATAGGGGTAGGAGGAAAAATATATTTAAATCATTGAATAATATACAACTTTCAATATTTCTTATAAAATAATTTGAGAAGTCTACATCTCAGAAGATGTAATGGAATTGAGAAACAATACTATAATTTTCCGCACGGGAGAAAAAGACACTTTACTACTGTTTAATACATATAATTTTTCCTCCTACCCACTTTTTAAACCTTTTTCTGAATTAGGTATAATTTCTTTTGTTATCTTCAGCCCATTGTTTATATTGTATATATTATTTTTCATACCTGTCTTTAGATTTGTATGGTAATAAGGTTAATGAGGCTATGTTGGCTTGTTCTCTAATATTACGTGGCATATTTGCAAATTAAAAATCACTTGAAACGCTCTCCATATCTCAAAAATTCAATAAAGTTTATTAAACTTAACAAGTTCATTCTAAAAATCAATTGCAATGTTTACTGCCAGTGAACCACAGCATAGGTACTATGTTAGTCTTATTGGAAAGTCAAAAAACATATCTAACAATCCTGAAGTTGAAATTTTTATTTGTGAGCCTAACGTTGAACTGTGCCGAAGCATTCTCAATGAACTTGGCGAGAACAATATAGTAACCTTACTGTGGATTCCAGGACACACTGGAATAGAATTAAATGAAATAGCAGATGGACTGGCAAAGAGGGGGACTGTAAGATCCTTTTGGGGGCCGGCACCCTTTTGCGGTATCAGCCCCAATGTAATATTGGAAGAAATAGGCAAAGCCGAAGAGAAGAGAAGATCTGATCATTGGAAACCCAGAAAACACGAACTTCAGTACAAACAGCGGGCCTCCGTTGTAATAGTTGCAAAGTAGCGGCAGCGGCTGGCCGTCATAATAACGATGATAATTTTTAAGCGGTTCTAGTCTTGAGGGGAATTGTATACTTGTTTAATAATAATATTAACTTAATGCAAAGGGATATTAAAAAAAAATGCTTAAGCTACATTGACGTCAGTAACACATTTTAGATGGTAGCCCTTGAAAATATATTTGTGCTGGTAGCACTGCTGATTACCTCAAATAACTTCCATTTGCTCTTCACTGTTTACGTTTCTTTCTTGTCCCGGCTGGCGTTAGTTTTAGATTTAGTAGGGCTTAGACAATCAAAGATTCTGATGGGTGGCTACAACCCGTTGAGATCAAATGAATGCACCAATAGTTTTAACATGGACATTGCAGCCTGAACGGGTACCTGAAAAAGCTCAAAATAGTGGAGGAAGAAGAATGTAGATTCTGTGGCATGAAAGAAGAATCCTACGAGTATGTATTGGAAAAAATCTTGTTTTCAGACTTCTCATCAACTCTAGAAAATGTAAAAGAAAATGATAATGATTAAAAAGTAGATATACGTCATCATTATTTTAAGGCAATTTGGTGGTGTACCCACAATATCACTCATCTAGATAAAACTATAACATTTAGTAGAAAAATCTTTAAAAAGATATTTATAACAAAATCTCAAAAACCAGTTTTCTTGTATTCCTTAACATTAGCAAACGTATCCGGTTGGAATGCCAATTAAATTAAAATATTTAACTGCTTCCAGTTTATTGTTAATTATCTATAAAAATTATGATCTTAGTATAATTAACCCCGGTCATCAACCCACTATAGTAATTATAATGTGTTGTTTGTATTATATTTGAAACATTCAAGATACTTTAACCTCATTATTATTGTTATTCTCTTAAATCGAATAAGTATCTACTTAATCACTTACTACAAAGAGTTGCAATCAATACAATAAATTGAGATAATTTTGAGACATCTTTTATGCTAACATTTAAGTATATCGTTATTTAAAAAAATGACGTTACTGTTTTTCCCCGAGCACATCTGACAAAATATCTGATAACAGTGCTTATAGCTCACTGCATTTTTGCTGGTCCTTTCTCATAGCACCCAATCCTGAACCAGTTTGTACAAGTTCCTAGTTGGGTGATTGCTATATGGTTTAGCACTAATAGTAATACGACAAATAATAAAAAGACCAAATTTTATTCAGAAACACCTCTAGTGTCTCAGTAATTTATAATATTTATTGGTAATATATTATCATAATAATTAAAAACCATTTTACTTATTTATAAACATATTCACAATCCAGGTTTTGGGAAAGGAAACTCTGGACTCTCCATTAATCTGAAATTAAAGAATTTGGTTAAAGCTAACTAATATTTTTTACCAAACTTCCAAAAATACTCTCCTCAATAGGAAAAGTCAACAAAGTATCTATGGTCTGGATCTCAGAGCATTATGTGATGAATAGCAATAATAGGACAGACTCTCGTATTAGCTGACGAAACCGCAATTATCATCTCAATAAGTTTTGCCAAACAAACACTGAATATCTGTACAGTGTACACTAAGTTGAATTTTACACTTCTAGTATCATTTACCAGAATTGATTAATTCCAAGGTTTTCATGTCTCCAAACAATATGATAAGACTTGGACTCTCAAAAGATCCGACGTGCCGTTCTTGTCTGGAATTTTATGAAACAGCAGAGTGTATCTCTCTCTCGCTTTCAGATCTATACCTTTGTCCAATTCTCCGTCAGTCCTTGGTGTCAAGAAAGGATTTATGGCAAACCAGAAACGAACCCATGGAGAATTATATCACATATGGTTTGATTGAAAAGTATCCAAATGCCAGTCAACATCAAATTTGCTGAGTTGCAGTAATTAAACGAATTCCAGCATGTCCAGACCAGTCGCTTCTGAATATGATTGGAGAAGCAATTTTAAATAATTTTCAAATCTTTCTAGGGACCACTTGAAGGTAACCAAAGGAGATGATTTCAAAGCATAGTTTTGGTTTGGTATAATGATGAATAAATCAATTTTAAACAAATAACAATAAAAATTTAGTTATAAAAAAACTTACGGAGGAAAAAATCCAAAATCACAAATTCGACCTTCTTCTCCTTTGTCTAATGTTTCTAGCTGCTGAATATCTTCTGTATCGAGAGTGAAATCAAATACGTTAATATTTTCAAGTATTCTTTTCGGAGAAACACTTTTGGGAATTGGAATTATATTTTTTTCGATTAGGAATCTTAGCATTATTTGTCCAGGAGACTTACTATATTTTTCTGCTATATTTTTAACAATTTGATTATCCAAGGCACTAGGTAATTTTTTGCCTCTAGAAATAAGTAAATTAATGGTAAAGGTATAAAATACAGTGAAGGTTTATATAATGAAACATTAGATTGTTTGTTACTTACTCTTGTCCAACGCAAGCTAAAAATTTGTTATATCCAGGATTACCCATTGGTGAATATGCAACAACTACTATATCGTTATTGTGGCAAAAATTTACCAGTTTTTGTTGTTGAAAAGATACATGGACTTCTACTTGCAGACAAGTGGGGTGAATTCTGCATGATTTTAGAATTTTTTCGATTTGACTTTGGGTAAAATTTGATAGACCAATAGCTTTTGCTCTTCCTGCATCAACCTGCTCTTCCATTTTCTTAAAAAAAATGCAAACCGGTTGCAGACTTGCCTGTTTTAGCATAACTATAAAAATTAAATTACCTTCCAAACAAGCAAATGATCAACTGGGTCCAGTTTGAACTGGTCTGGTGGTGTTGTATCTAGCCCAACATAATTGCTAGCAACAGGAAAATGAACCAAGTACAAGTCCAAGTAATCTAGCTGGAGATTCTTCAAAGATTTTTTAATAAACATTTCAACTCTTTCTTCGTTGACTCCAGCAATTGGTAATTTTGTGGTTATAAACAGTTCTTCTCTGGTTATTTTTCCTGAAGAAATCCAGTCCTTCAAAATACGACCAATCAATGGTTCATTATCGTAAACGATAGCAGTATCGAAATGGCGGTAGCCTGCTTCTAGCGCTGCGTTTAGGGCTGTCTCTAATTCTTTTTCATCTGTCGACTAATAAGAAGTTATGAAATTTATTTTATTTTTTTTAGTTTTTAAATAAAAATGAAATAAAATATATTTATACGAGGGTTGTCTTTTGAGTGTTGCATACAACATTCACGCCAAAGTTTCAGACCGCTTCGTTTAAAGCTGAACCTAAAATGAATTTTTAACAAAAAAATAGAATATTTTGCCGTGTAATGTGTAATGTAATGAGGATACTGGGTGTAGTAGGATAGTAGAAGGGCCTCTGACTAGGTGGTGCTGCTGGTCACTTGGTGGGTCATCCCCCAGGAATAAAACAACTACCTGTTTCACTGGGACATGTTCTATTTAATATTTACTATACATTAACCACTAACACTAATTGACTACTCTTAGATTACTACTTAGAATGAATGATACTGACTGTAATCATCCTTTCATGAATGACCATCATAATGACTTAATAATAATAATGAATCAATAATGAATTAATAATGAATTAATAATGAATTAATAATGAATCAATAATGAATACTTAAAATACTATTGTTACCTATATATACAAAGAGTCAAGTTCACTATAAGTAAACATACATGATACTAGATAATGTTTATTTGCTTTGACATTGACTCGTACGTGTAACCTTTATATTTATTATTTATAAAACAATTCGTGGTTTATTGGAATTAGCTGAAGGGAATTTATTCGATAATATTTTAAATAATTAATGACTTAATGTTTAGGCCAAAAGGCATCACACCTTCCCCTTTTACAAAAAGAATAAATTCCGTTGAGCTTCCTTTCCCCCTAATGAAATGAATTTACAATTATCCTAAAAATAAATGGTAGATGGTTATTAAATAATGTCACTAACCTACGATTACATAATATATTCATAAATAAATGAATGTTCATTGCCTTTTAAAAATTGTTTACGATCACTTAGTTGTTTATTTATTTTCACTTCAATGTTTTGAACGTTTGTTATAACACTTTTGTTTATTATTCGGAAATGTTTATAAACTCACTCGCACTTTCAATTTTACAATTTTTAATTCATTTTACAATAAGGATGGATTCTGTTTTTGTGTATTTCTTTTATCACACCTGATTCTAATTTAATTTTACAGTTAACATCACTCACCTCTGTGACTGTAAATGGACCTATATATTGAGATTCGAATTTGGTTCTATTTTCCCTCTTTACTAAAACTGAATCCCCTATTTTAAAATCAACTGGATTAGCTACCTTACTATTTTGACTTTGTCTACTCAGTTTATGTTTGGTTAAATATTTCTCTGCTCTCTGATGAGCTACCTGCAGTTTATATTTTAACTCATTCTGATATTCATCAATATTATAGCATGGCTCAATCTCGTTTGTTAGGTTCTCGGGTAAGTTAGCACGTCTACCGAACAATAATTCAAACGGCGTATAACCATGATACGAGCTTGGAGTCGTATTATAACAATAAGCAAATAGTTTACACCATTCATCCCAATCATCCTTACTTTCATTTATAAAGTGTCTCACGTACTCATTAAGCGTTCTATGTAATTTCTCACAACCTCCTATAGATTGATGATGATATGCTGTTGAGTAATTATGCCTAATATTTAACATTTTAGTTAAAGCGTTGAATATTTCATTTTTATATTCTGTGCCTAAATCTGTCCTAATTTGTTTCATTAGACCGTAATTTGGTATGAAATTTTCAAAAATTCCACGAGCTATCGTGTTCGCTTCTTTGTTTTTAACTGGAATTATTACTGCATATTTCGTTAATTCACATAACATTGTGATGCAATAACGGTTACCATTTTCACTTTGTGGAAAAGGACCGACCGTATCTATATATTTTATATCCCATGGTTTTTCTGCTGTATCCGTTAATACAAATTCTTCCTTGTGATTATTCTTTGCTTTATTGACCTGACACTTGTGACATTGCTTAATATATTTTCTTACATCTTTTTCCATGTTTTTCCATCTAAAATTCGCTCTTAATTTTTTCAATAGCCTGTTATTTCCTACATGACCTCCAAATAAAGGATCATTATGATAAGTTTCTAAAATCTGTTGCTTTTCTTTTTCTTTTTCCACCATCTTAGGTATATCGCAAATACATATTTGTACGTTTTTTAACGTATTGTTTCCTTTTTCCATAAACTCTTTTATAGTGCACTGTGTGAAAATAATATCATTCATATAAATTTTCATCCTTTTTATACCATTATTTACCGCTAGCTTATCAAGCTGAACTAACGTTTGACCTAAATCAAAGTTAACTATATCGGTTTTTAATAAGGCTTGGCTAAATCTCATCCTGTTTTTGATCCGTATGTTCATCCTTAACGAAACACGGTTATTTTCAAATTGCAGAATTGGTAATTTATGCGCCTCTAAATTATTCAGTACTTTATATACTGCTGGCTTGCGAATATCTTCCTTTATTTCTGTGGAAACTATTTTATCTTCTCCTATAGGCTGAGCTTTATTATGACGAGTTTTTGACCTCGTTATTGCTAAGATGTGAGCATTGTCAATGTACAAGTCTTTTAATTCATTTATGGATATCCTTGAAATACTGTCCGCATAATTTGAATTTCCTTTCAAATATTGTATTTCGAAGTTGTATTCTTCTAGGTCTAGTCTAATTCTCGTAAGTTTCGAAGTTGGGTCTGTCATCGAAAAAAGATGTGTTAACGGCTTGTGATCCGTTTTCACAATAAAATGTGTAGAACCATATAAATAACACTTAAAATGATTAATTCCCCAATGGATAGCTAACAGTTCTTTCATGATTATAGGTTTATTTAATTCACTTTTCTTAAAACCTCGCGATGCATAAGCTATAGGTAGATCTATACCTTCGTATTCCTGGCTAAGTATTGCAGAACACGCAATATTTGAAGCATCTGTTGTCAATATAAATTTTTTATTGAAATCTGGATATTTCAAAATAGGCGGCTGAATTAATGCCGATTTTAGTATTTGGAATGATTTTTCGCAGTCTTCTGACCACTCGAATTTTACATTTTTCCTAGATAATTTATTGAGAGGTATGCATATTTCAGCGAAATTTGGAATGAAACGTCTGTAATAGTTACAGAATGCTACGAACCTTTTAGATTCTTCTGAATTTTTGGGCACTGGATACTTCTCAATGACTGAATATTTTGCCTTATCGGGTAGAACCCCTTCGCTGGACAAATTGTGTCCTAAATACGTTACTTCTCGCCTGAAGAATTGACATTTTTGTGGATTTAATTTAAGGTTGAATTTCCGACATGTGTCAAACACCCTTTCGAGATTACTTAAATGATGATTTTCTGACATCCCTATTACGACTATATCATCCATATAAAGAAATGCTTTTTCTGGAGTTAATCCTGAGAATGCTATGGACATCATTCTTGAAAAACTATTTGGACTTATATTTAAACCAAATGGTAATCTTGTATACTGAAAAGAACCTTTTTCTGTACTAAAAGATGTATATTTCCTTGAAGATTGTTCTAAGGGAATTTGATGAAAACCTGACATAAGATCTATGACTGAAAACCATTTCGACCTCCCTAACTGATCTAAGATCGAATCTATTCTGGGTAATGGAAATTTATCTGTGACTATTTTCTTGTTCAATTGCCTGAAATCTATACAAAGTCTCCAAGACTTCTCTCCATTGATTGCCTTTTTGGGAACAAGTAAAACTGGACTGTTATAATCTGAGATTGAAGATTCAATTATACCTTGTTCTAATAACTTTTGGACCTGATTATTAAGTTCTGAAGATTGAGAATGTGGCGTGCGATAATTTTTAATATATACTGGAGTATCATCTTTTACCAATAGCTTTTGCTCATAAAAATTATTATGCGTTAAAATGTCGTTCTTTAAAGCAAAAATATCTGAAAAATTCTCACAAAGATCTATTAGCTTATCCCTCACGTATTCTGGTACCTCTAAATTTAATGTTTTTCTTAATTCTTTCAACCTATTCTTACTTTCATTCTTCACAGCATATACATGAAATAAATTTAAATCCAATATTTTAATATTGTTTGTATTTATCGACTTGCTTTCATAATTTGTGTTTAAAATTCTGACATAAGGATTAGTTTTTGATATAATAGATCTTGCTATAAATATTCCTGGTAATAGTTCTTGTTGCTCAACAACTTTATCTTGTCTTAAGTTTTTGAAACTTTCTACCAACCGATAGACTTCACATCTAGGCGGTATTGCCAAAGTATCATATTCAGGATTGTCAAGAATTTCTAATGTTACTGTATTCCTAGATTTACAATCTATGTATAATTTTAATTCTGAATAATCTAAAATACAATTATAATTTCTTATGAAATCCCTACCTAGAATTCCATTCGTAGGTATAGGAAATTCTTCCTCTACTACATGAAAACAATGTTGAAATGCTATACCCTTAATAAAAAGAAAAGTTTCTATTGTACCCAAAGTTTTAATTTCTCCCTGAGTTATTCCTTTAATATTTAAGATTTGTGTTGTCTTTATTAAGTGATGTGGAAAATTATCTGAAATTTTTAATAACGATATATCTGCACCTGTATCTAATATAAAAGTATCTATATTATCCGATATGTCAGTTTTAATTTGCACAAAGTTTGAAAGAGTTAAATCAAAGTTATAAATATAATGATTATTATGATGCAAGTTATTTAAAATTTTGGATTTTTCACCTTTCTTTTTCAAAACCCCAATTCTTTCTGTTCATCTTCCACTCTCGTCTCTCCGCTCTCACACATTCTTACATTTCTATATTTATTATCATTGTTAAACCTATTGTTAGGCTTGTTTCTATATTCTTCTGGTTTCTCCCTGTAACCAGTAAATCTCCTATTGCCTTGATTGGCGTGAAATTTCCTACTGTTATCGTAGTTATTTTTCCTATGGAAATTATTTTCTCCATTATGATTTACATAAGAGTGTCTTCGCTGAGGAAAATAGGTATTTCGCTGTGGAAAATAGGTATTTCCTGACACAAACTTATTTCTATCTGCCTTATAATGCAGAACACTTCCTGTTGACTGATTGTTTCCCACATTGATGGAAACCAATTTAGTCATCACCTCTTGCGGTGTCGTAAAATTCCCAGCTGCTATAACGGTTTTTATCCGCTCTGATGCTGAGTTGTCGATCAGTGATTTTACTGCTGCTTCTGTTGTATACTTAGTTGCTAAATGTACTGGCATTCCTTCTGCCAAATACGCGGCTTGTAACTGATCTGTTAATTTCTCCATCTCTGAAGCATACTCAACTATATCCTTATTGTTTTGTCTTAATTTGCTTAATTTAGCTCCTACTAAACTAGCACTATCTCCCTTTAGTCCCTTTTTAAGGGTTCCTATAATTTCTACCAACGATTTTTCGGTGGTGATTAGACTCCTGGCCTTTCCAGTTAGCCTAGTTTTCACAAATAGTACAGCATTCTCCTCATGCTCTGCTGCACCAACCTGTAGCAAACTTATAGCATCTACAAAAGATTGCAATTTGCTTATATCCCCATTAAATTCATTTGGTAATATCTTACCAGCTAAATTGAAAAAGTCATTCATACTTAATGCCATTTTCTCCTTTTTATCTTTGCTCATTGCTTCTAATACTATTAAATTATTAATTAAATTATTACGCGTAATTAATTGAGACGGAACTTCATACTGACAATCTAACACTTGAAATGCTTTCTCTACCTTTTCTCTAATTTTGTTAAAATATAAAATACATGTACTCTGCTGATTCTCCTCTAACTTATACCAATTCTTATTTATTAACTTAGAGAAACTATTAAATGAATCACACAACTTATTTATTATATCTATATGACTATCTGAGCTTTTTGGAACCTCCTTTTTTAACACACGCTTACTATTCCTACGTATATCTTCTAAAATTAAATTCAATCTAATCTCAAATTCATCCCACGTTACTGCATTTCCATCACTCGAGGACATTTAAAATTCATTGTCAATAGAAATAAAAATATGAAATATCAATTATCAAAAAAAATTTAGCCACCAAACAGAATATACCCTTAAAGTTTACAAAAAAAAATAATATTCTCACCATCCTACAGATTTAGCGTGCTTTGCTGTAGATTTCTTCTTATCTCCCTCTTCATTTGTCTTCTATGATTCTTATATATAGACCATCCAAATTGTAGTACCAAAACAACCACAATAATGTAGATAAGAATCTTCACCTCCAGATCTGCTTTGAGTTCCTCTTCTTGTACTATAAAATTACTGTTGACCACGCCATTTTCTTGGACCGCTTGTTTCGTTGCTTTACCACCCATTGTTACAGAACTCCAATTGTTTGCAGGATCGCCATGTAATGTGTAATGTAATGAGGATACTGGGTGTAGTAGGATAGTAGAAGGGCCTCTGACTAGGTGGTGCTGCTGGTCACTTGGTGGGTCATCCCCCAGGAATAAAACAACTACCTGTTTCACTGGGACATGTTCTATTTAATATTTACTATACATTAACCACTAACACTAATTGACTACTCTTAGATTACTACTTAGAATGAATGATACTGACTGTAATCATCCTTTCATGAATGACCATCATAATGACTTAATAATAATAATGAATCAATAATGAATTAATAATGAATTAATAATGAATTAATAATGAATCAATAATGAATACTTAAAATACTATTGTTACCTATATATACAAAGAGTCAAGTTCACTATAAGTAAACATACATGATACTAGATAATGTTTATTTGCTTTGACATTGACTCGTACGTGTAACCTTTATATTTATTATTTATAAAACAATTCGTGGTTTATTGGAATTAGCTGAAGGGAATTTATTCGATAATATTTTAAATAATTAATGACTTAATGTTTAGGCCAAAAGGCATCACAGCCGAATTGGTTTCTGTTTTCGGCAATGAAGCACCACATCAGTCAACAATTCTTCTAGATCCAAGAAGTTTGACATGTTACATATCATGAAATTGGAGCATAATTAGGCATTTCAAAGACCACAATTCAAAAAATTTCACATGAAGAACTATCTCAAAAGCGGGTCATGTAGCAACAATCAAAGAACTGTCACTGTCACTGCTGATTGGTACACGTCGAATTGTTTACCGGTAGTAATTGGTAATTTTCGAATCACCAACCCCTAACGACGAATGATCGGCCTGTAACTTCCCACACAGCTCGAACAAATTTTTCTTAGAAAAGAATACTTTGAAAACCAATAGTGTTTAAAAGTTATCTACTGTCTTTTTTTAGCTCTATATGCAAAGTATAAAAGACAACCTTCGTAGATCTGTAATTGCATAAAAAAAACTATTATTTCAACTCACACGGTAATTTATTTTCATTGTCTTTTTTATTTAAGTCTAAAACTGTATGAAATTTCTCTATAAATCAGTATATTTTAATTAAAAAATAAATTTCAAATAGCATGATATTTTTATCCTTGCAAAATGTAGTGGCTACAAATGAAATAATCCATATTAACATAGAAATGTTTGCACCACTGTTTTTACGCTTCTTGCAGGAATAAAAGTCTGTACTAACAGTAACAAAATGTCAAAATAAATTAAATGGAATATTACTAGTAAATACGTTAGATGCAGATAAAGAAATAAATAAATAGAAAGCAAAAAAGAAAAGACAATTTCACTGTAGCTAATCATTATTATTTTTAAGCATTCAGTCAATCAATATATTGAAAATCTACTTACCATCCAAGTACCCAATCCTATCGCGGGTATCTTTTGCCCTCCTATAATTTTTTTGTTTGCTGCCATATTCAAGTAAGTAAGTAATTCAAGATGATTTAAACATAAGCACTGAAAAGGTACTGCAATATGATGGCCAAGGTAACCACTACAAATAGTGAAAGCAGAGAGTGAAACTTTACGACCCACATTTTATTTATATTTTTAGTCTAGTCAATAAAGTAATGTATTAAAATACGTACTTACAAATGTCTTCCGATATAAATTTGATAATTTAAGACTAAACTAACAGTCCTACTTATATTTCTTGAACAGGAAATTGTCAGCCAAAAAAAATATACTGATTAATTTTACGTACAGTTTCCCTACTTTATCATGGTTATGGCTATTACTATTTTTTCTTTAAAGTATTGAGAATCAAACTCGGTACCAAACGGTGCCGGCTTTAGGGGTGGGCGGCCTAGGCGACCGACTGAGGTGCCTCAAGCGTCATATAACTTACTACTAACTACTAATTTATACAGGCGAAGCTTGGCCAAGACAAACTCAATCCAAGGTTCCGGCACTGAGGCCACTGGCGGGCCCATTGTGCCATTCCTGCTACTTATGCATCCATGAATCCGAGTCCCTCGATGAAGGACTCAATCCTCTTCAGTGAATGCCTGCTTATGCCCCCAGATGGAATTTCGGTTTACAGCATATCGTTCAACTAGGAATGCATAGGTAATTGACAAGCGGTTAGGTTATTCGCCTGCGTAGCACATCCCAATGTGGACATACGAGGAGAACATGGTCCGACGTTTCGTCAGCCATGCCGCAACCCCTGCATAGGGAGGCTTTCCTCTAAACCTAGGTTACAGAGGTGTTTCCTCAGACAGCAGTGTTCTGTTAGGAGTCCTGCTATCTTTTTTAACCTACTCCTTGGTAGTTCTAGAGCAGCTCTAGCATGTCCATCAGTCCATCCCCTCAATAGAAGCTTGGACTGCCTGACTACCATATAACTTAATCACTTAAATTTAATATCCATCGATGTAAATAGGACGAAAGAGTTGAACTGAGCGACAAGCGAGAAAGGACAACCCTTATTTTATACCTTCTGTATTATACTTTACTTTCTTCGGTTTCTACATGCTCGTGAATTAAAAGAACAAATTTTAAAAAAATCCATCCCAAAATGTTATCCATCCATTTATCCTTACACCGTTTTCAACTGTTTACTATTTTACTTTAAAATAATATATCTTTGTTAACCTAACTAAAGCTTAAATGAAATAAAAATACAAACAAAGAAAACAATAATTACATGTACATTGTAATCTCTGTTAACATAGCTATTGTTTAAATAAAAATAACAATAGATCAAAGAAAAACAGGAACAGCAACGCTTTCAAGGTCAAATTATATTATTCCAACATAAAAACTGTAATTTATTACAGAGAGCAACAAATGCACTGACGTGTACTTTAATTTATGAATCGAAGGAAAATAAATGATATAGAAGTTTGTAAAAGTAGGGTTAATGTGAATTTCCAGCAACAAAAATTGTAGTTTAGGCAGATAGCAACCAATTCTACATGTTTAGGGATTTTGTTTTAGTGATAAAATTATTAGTAATGGTCACTTAAAACACTGTAGAAGTGATAATAAAGGAAAAAAAATTGACATCCGTATGTATATTTACTTATTTCACAAAATAATGCCAAGAAAATCAAACAATATATTAATTCTTTGTTATTAATTTGGTCTCCAATCCTTCTTTGGGATATGGATAATTTGGATGGTCGTTAACGCTAAAAAATACAAAGTTTATTTTTAATAAAAGTAAAATGTATGATAAACGATTAAAAAATTGAAATGCTTGTACAAGTATTTTTTCGGGGGTAATATCCCTAGTGATTTAATTTTTCCGGAAAAATTAGATGCACGAGGGATATTTCCTGAGTTAAGTAAACATTTTATTTTAATACAACATTTTTTCAATTAAAATAATAAGAACAATATAACTTTCAAGCTAGGAAAGGTAATTACTTCAAACTCATTTTAAATTACAATTAATATAAAAATTACAATTATTGTAGGTTAGAAACCATCAAGTTTATTTTTAGAAGACAAAATGTTAAACTTTCCGGAAAAACTGTTGACAGCTAAATTGACAGTTGTTAAGTAATTTTTCCACTTAAAATTTATATTTGACATACCAATTCTTGATAGCGATTGGTCAAAATTAATAGGAAGGAAATAATCAATTTAAAATGTTTTCAAATATAATCTCTAGTTTTTCTCTTCATACCAAACACGTTCTTATTTGGACCATAGAAAAAAACATTATTTTACATACGAGTAGTGTCAAAGTTGTACTTACTCTGGATGAAACAAAAAGTGTATGATGCGACAATTTTCCCCACCATTTATCTCTTTAAGTTTTTCCATATCGGCGCTACTTAGTTCGAAATCGAATACATCAGAATTTTCTCTCAACCTCTCAGGACGGACACTTTTCGGGATTACTGTTACATTTTGTTGTATTAAAAACCTAAGTGCGACTTGGGCATTGGTTTTTTTATATTTCTTGGCTATGTCGGTTACAGTGGGGTGTGTGAAAATATTCATTTTATCCATATTTAGTCTTTCACTAAGAAATAACAAATAATTAAAAAAAAAATTGTTATCATTTCGATTTAATTGTCTAAAAATGATTTATAATTTACACAACGACAACAAGTGGCTCCGAAATACTTCTCAAAGCAATACTGATGTAATTTTTTGAGAAGGCAACACAAAGAAAAAATATATTCTACTCGTATATGTTACTGTTTTTGTACAGTTGAAGAGAGAAGTCTAACGTCAGAAAATTGCCCGTGGTTGAACGTCTGTATCTCATAGCTGTAGTTTTAAAATTGTGACAAATTTTATCTTCTTTAAAAGTGTAAAGGTCAAATTTTTGTATAGGATACAACTTTTAGAGGTTATCTGAATACAGTCCAAGAATTTCATTATTTTTCGACTATATTTTGCATTTTGCAACAATGACTGATGATTAAATTGATGTTAAATGGAAAAATCCAACGACATATACTTACGGAGCTCCTGTACGTTGAGTATACTTATTAAAATCTGGGCATCCAAGTGGAGAAAAAGCAACAACTTGAATATTTTGTGCTTGGCAAAAGTTTACCAGTTCCGGTTGCTGTAGGAAAAGATGTAATTCAACTTGATTACATGCTGGCTTGATCTTGGCAAATTCCAGAATTTTCTTAATCTGAGCAACATTGAAATTCGATACTCCAATTGCTCGAGCTCTTCCAGCGTAAACTTGTTGTTCCATTTTCTGAAAAAAAAAAAAAAGTAAACAATCGTGGTACTTGAAATAAAAGGATCGTACCTGCCAAACTCCTTGATGATCTGGTTTTTCAAGAGTCTTATAATCCAAAGAAACTCCGACTGGAAAATGAACCAAGTACAGGTCGACATAATCTAAATTCAGAGATTCCAAAGATTTTTTTAAAAAAGTTTCGACTCGGTCGCGATGTACCCCTTGCATTGGAAGTTTGGTAACGATAAACAAATCGTCCCTTTTAATTTTTCCGGATGAAATCCATTCGTTTAGAACTTTACCAATAACATGTTCGTTGTCGTAAAAAAAGGCTGTGTCAATGTGTCGGTAACCAACTTCTAATGCTGCATTTAAAGCTACTTCTAATTCTGAAGCGTCTCGAGCCTAAAAAAAATTAAAAGATTCGGGATTAAAGATGGGACTAGGAATAAAAAAATACAATTTCCAAGAAGATTAACATGTCATATATCGTTGGGCATATCAAAGATCACACTTTTATATGAAGAATTACCTATCTGTAAAAAAATTAGTTTCTCTTTGGATCTGTTGACGGTAGAACATAAAGCAATTGGTGTAAAAACAAATATACAGTACTGACAATGGTGATGAATCTGGATTTACTCTTATGAACCCGAAACTAAGCGTCAGTTGGCTGTTTGGGTGTTCCAAGTGTTTCAAAAAACATGGTGCCGACATTTGTTTCAAAAGCGGGTCATGTAGCAACAATTGCTCTGCAAGATCAAAGAACTATTACTGTTTATTGGTGCTTATCGATTTGTTTGCTGGAAATAATTGATGAGTTTCGAAAAACCAAGACCATGCAAGTTCCCAAACAGCTCGAAAACCAATTGAGTTAAAGTGGTTAGGACTTAGATCGGGACTATAGAGGATGGTCCAACAATTCGATGTTTTGTTGCTTTTCCATAAAATAAGAATAAACTGCGTGGTGAAAGGTTCCAGTGAAGAATTCTATGAAAAACAATAGTGTTTAACAGTTGTCCACTACTTTTTCTAGCTCTATATACAAAATATAAAAGATAATCGTATTAGCTTAATTTGCCTTATAGCTCAGATGTAAGAAAATTCGCTTTCTCAAAATCTAGTGCTAGGGCAATCTTGGTGTTTTCAATTGCCATATGTCAAAGTTGTAAAATAAGGACCAAAAACGTTACCAAGTTTGTTTCCATCGAGTTTTTTAAAATTAAGTATTGCTTCTTTATCTAGAGTGCTGGATATTCGAATTGACGACGAGATACGATCCAGATATTACAGAAAACAATCAGAACGAAGCCCTGGGTGCAGGAATAAACCGGTTATGACTATGGAGGGACAATTAAATCTGAAAAATCGACCTGTTTCGGTATGTTTTCATATTACTGCTTATTTACTTAATAAGTTACTTTATGATCGCCTTTCACACTTCCAATGTAGCTAAATTAAATAAATAAATTAATAATAATAGTTTGTTTATCCTAGTAATAATTAAGTAACACTGTGTAATCAGAAAACAAAATTAGATTTTAAAAAAAATATTTTAAACTCGCGTGTTGAGAAATTATTTATAAATTGGAGAGGTTTATTTAAACAGCAATTTAAAAGACTTTTATTCTAAAATGTGATAAAATAACATGTAGACGTAGACGATTCAACCATAATAATATAGTCAATATCTTTTTGTTAATTTAAATCAGAAATATACTTACTTCCCACGTTCCTAAACCAATTGATGGAATTTTGTAACTACCACACCAATGTGATCGTGACATATTTATTTCAGTGAATAATATAAATTAGTTAAATCACTGCCAGAATTCCCAAGTTTCTGGCTGTTAATAAACAAAACGATAAGCGAACCTTTATCGATAACCGTTCGTTTAATTTGGTATATCTAAATAGTAAAAATTTGTGTACTTATACACTGATGCCGTAACTATTTTTAGTTCTTCTACGAGTATTTACACCCTCTCCAGTGTTTAAAATCTAGCCCATCAAGATCTTGGTAAGTTACGAAAAATTATTCGTATCACAATAAAATCTAATCATTTCTCCTACAATTTGATGAATCAGTAGAGACATATTCGTACCTACTCTATCCTTTTCACGCCATTTGTCACTTTTCGTCGATAACCATTGCATTTCCAATAGAAAAAGTACAGTTTGCAGTGCTAAGACGTACCTACCTATGTCGACACTGTGGGATGTTTATATAATTTTTCCATCCTGCTCCAGTCCCTGATGAAGGTGGTCATACAAAGTGTCAGTGACTAAAATGCTCAGCGAACGTCAGTCACAAATTTTGGCTTACCTGCGGCACGTTATACGCAGTCAAGGTCGTCCCTTACGTCTGAAGAAGTTCAAAGGAACCGCCCTGAGTAATCCTACCAGTTCTATTTCTATTCTATGCTGGAACGATGTAAACAACAATTTAATTAGCACTTGCCTTTAAGTATTGAATTTTAGAAAGTCTTTGGCATCGTGTAAATCCTTCTTAAAGACATGTGCACAATCGAGATACTTTTATCATTTATTCTTGTCTTCGTTTGAATAGAAAAAAGTGAAATTTGTACATATACCAATGGTCCATGTTTTTTCTTGCTTGATAATCTGACAACACTGCATTCTTGACAAAGGTTACAGCAACTAATTTTTTTATTAGGCTTTGACGTAATGTTTAAAAATTGGGTTTAAAAAGATTCTTTTTCTTATATTTCCTTCACTAGATATTTACATCATATAAAAATTTTTGTTGACAGCATATATGATTCTAATCGAGTTAAAATTGACAGGCTCAATATATGTAAATATCTAAACTAATTCAGTTTATCCATTATACAGGATGTAATTTCCATTGTCATGTTAGTTCGTTTATTACTCCAATTTTTATTGTATTTATAACAAGATAATTCCTGTTAGTAAATAAATTCCACCTTTAGCTTTTACTGTTGTGTTATGCAGTATATTTTTATTATAAAATGCCATTGTAGATTGTTCTTTTTGCATCACTTTTCAGATTTATAAAGCTGAGCACAAGACACACATGAGAATAAGATTGCAAGATGTGGGATTATATAAGCACCTGTACTAATATATCCATTTGAGTAACCAAAGTTTGATCTACTGATCATGATAATGCGAAATCTACCCTCCAGTACATACTTAAACAATGTTTTTAAAAGTACAAGTGTGTTCTTTATTCTTATCACTTTTGTGATTCGTTTATTATTTTTTTAAATTTGTTTCGTTTTATTCTTGAATTTTAATATTACTCAATTTGTTTCTGATAGATAGTAATGTCAGAGGTTGAATTGCAACTATAGCGATAACAGTGATACTATATCTTTTAATCGTCCTCTGATACTTTATTACATCATAGAGCAAAGCAAAAATAGTGGTATTTTTCCTTTCCCCTCTCGAAAAATATCCAATACTTAAATGAATCAGTCGTTCTCTTGAGTATAAAAAGTGATGTTTACAATACATCTTTTCACAGGTAAACAACAAGTTCTGACCAGTCTACAGTTCTGACATTATCAGTGTCGCATCATTTGACATATAAATACCATCTACTCAACGTTGGAGATGAAATAACCACTGAAAATCCGTCCAGTCAAACTAGCTGCCTATAGAAGACACGAAGCTTCTGGAATTTTATTAGATAACTTGGGAGTTAGTACAAAGATCCAGATCAAGTGCCTGGGCTGTTGAGCATAGCCCAACGAATGAATGAATGAAATGTCCATGTACCCATTCTAATAAGAATACAAATTTATATTATTTACAGAAAATAAACAATGTGTATATAACTATACATATTTATAATTCAATATCAATGGCCACTAAAATCCATTCATTCATTCATTTCTCGAGTAATAGATAAATCTATTCAGGGTTCTATGTATTTTTATCTGTATTCGAGTGGATGGTAGGAATGGAGAACTATCGATTGAAAGCTGATATGGAGTAAACATGCCATGGAGAATGCAATCAATGGGATGCTGTACCATTGTACGAGGTGCTAGATAAAGAGGAAGAATCCTAACAGCAAACCATAAGGATCACATCAATATCAAACGAGAACCATAGAAAAATAATATTTATTTCTCTATGATGAGAATTGAGAACACTGTCAACGTCAAGTGTCACACGTGACACGCCCGGCACCCAACGATTATATACTAACTAAGGATGGACTAGTTCCTATTCTCAAGCATTTTGAAAACAAGATCGCAATTGCGCATGCGTTATTACGTCACAGTAGGACCTAAATAGCAGACAGTCAGTTTGTTTACATAGTGGTTTACGTTTACATTTATTATATTGTCAGAATGTTTCTGTTTCTGGTAAAGTTTTAGTGATTTTTAATCATAATTCGTTTTATTTTATTTTGAAAACTTGGTTTTTGTACTATTATATTCAAGGTAAAATTGATTTTATGACTTGATAGAAATATTATTTTAAGGTTGTTTTTTCTATTTTAGTCTAGGCATGCCTGGTAGAATATGTGCTATTGCTACGTGCAAAAACAACCAAATTATTTGTAAAAAGAAAGGCATTCCTATTATATTTCATTATTTCCCAAAAGGGAACGATTTATTAGTGTCTTCCACTATTCGCAAAGAATGGGTTAGGCGTTGTAGAAGGGCAGATAATTTTAATCTAGATACGTCTACAATTTGTTCTGAACACTTTACACCAAATGATTATGGAAGAGACTTACAGAATGAGTTGTTAAGTAAGTACTATACAATTTTTTAGTGTATTCTATGGTTTATTTCAAAACAATTATAAATCTGCAGCTTTCTTTAATTATAATTTAATTAAAAATAAATAATTTTTCTTAAGACTCATTCCTACATTATTTTCAGAGTTACCTTTACGCAAGATTTTAAAGAAGACAGCTGTCCCCACTGTTAAACTAAAAAGAGCCCTTGAATCTTCTGAAGAGAGTGAAGAGACACTTCGGGCAAAAAGAGCTAAAAAAAACTAATAGAAACATTGTTGAAGAAATAATTGGTTCTACTAGCTCCAATATAGAAAATTTAAATGACATAAATATTTTCTAGCTACATTACTATATGAATTCCTTTTGTAAATATAAACTGTTTCGATATTCCTATTCTTTTGTAAGGATATACAATAATTATTAATAAAATAAAACAAAAAAAATGTGTTTTCTTTTTTAAAGCAAATATAGTGTTCTAATATGGTAAAGGTAATTAGTTTTAAAGCCGAACAACCTTTATTTTTAATTAAAATCAATAGAAACACATTTTCAGTAAGTATAAACCAATGTATTTAAATATACGCGAGGTCCTGTGGTGACGTCATAGCTGCAACATCGCACACAAACAAATTTGTCAAAGTAGACTATCCTTCCTAGTATATAATCGTTGCCCGGCACCAACCAACCTCAAAAGTCAGAATATTTCATAACATGGTTATTTCGTTTTCTAATTGGAGTAAATTACATTATTTTTAAACGTATTATTATTATTAAACACAGTGATATTTTACCATTTTGATAAAAATCCTACAACGAATAAGCTACTGCTGTAAAACTGTCGATACTAAAAATGACACTATCGATAGTTCTCCATTCCTAGTAGATGGAATATGGACCAATACATCGGCACATAATGGAGGACTGGTGCTTCTGCGTGAGAGGAGTAAGTACTCTGTGCTCAAGGAAGTTATCAATCAAAGTATACATTAGTTTTTCAATTAATGCTTGGAAAAAAAAACTAAAAACAGGCCTATGTAAAGAAGAATCAATCGGGATCTTCTGTGTCGTTTTGTTTTAGATTAATCAGTTTTAAAAATAGGTAGGTATTCACAGTAAGTATCACTGTAAGCGCTAGAGCGCAGAATAATCCACTGACACTGAAACGATACCTTTTGAAATGTCCATAAGAAATAGCTAGGGTAAGCCATTTTGATTTGACATTGATGACAGTATTGGCAACTATGCAACCTTAATACATGTTGTGTGGGTTGTCTACTTTTCACATCGTGATCACAAAAATATAATGACAGTATCGTCGTCAACTAATGGAGGCTGTTTTTAATAAGAACGTAGAGCTGTCTCTTCTCAGCCAGTGGGTTATTCTGTGGCCTGATGATACTAACCCTGACATTCGTTGTGCCCGCACAATTTAACCACAAGTTATGTTATTAGTTTAATGATTGAATAGATAGGGTAAATAAAACAACAAAGTATATAATCTAAAATTATATATTGAATACAATAATGAACAATTCCATTACTTGTATGTTTATATGAGCAAGTGAAAGAGCCATTACAATATCATAGTACTTTGCAGTATCTGTTAAGTTGGGTAAAAACGACTTAACCTTACATATCTATTCATTATCTTAATACTTAATCAGCCTCAACATATAAACTCTAATACATATCACGTACGTCATATCTTATTTCCCTTCTAAAGGACCCCGAACAAATTTTATTCACTTTTAAGCGAAAAGTTCTATAAATATTGTTGGAGTGGAATTAGGACACACAATTATTGGTACCTACGCCTCTGAGTTTATTATTTTTAGGTATAAAAATAATAGGAATGTTATTAGGGCACAACCGCTCATAGTTGAATAGTTGTATAGTTTTTTATAAGTGTGAATTGATTTATATATAATGTAAACGTCAATTTTATGCTAGACATTTGAAATTACTGTTTTTTTCTTGTGTCAGATGTAAACGTACCTTCATAATTCTTGTACTAAAGCAGGGACTATTTTAGAACACCTGACTTTGACAGGTCGGCCATATTGTTCTGGGTCCTCATGTCATATTCCATTGAGTTTTCGTTGTTTACTGTTTTAGACTTTAATCAGTAATTGGTTCTTAAAATTTTCTAAAATGCCATCGTTTTGTAGTATTGTTAAGTGTGGAATGCTGGGAGCAAGATATAAGCACAATATGGCCGACCAGTCATAGTCAGGTGTTCTGGAATGGTCTATTAGAGAATAGTGCAGGCAACCGAAGACGTCCGGTTGCTTGGCAACTGATCATAGGTTTGAGACTCAGGGGCGTCCAGTAATTGGAAATATTTTAAGAATTTAAATGTTAGGTAGGTTCAATAGATTGAAAAGGGGTGCGACACTGGAACGAGAAACGATTGGAAACTAGCGCATAGATTTATGACATGCGTACTGTTCTCTATCTGCCTAAACTCTAGCGGTAGATTCAATAAGATTTGTTTGGAGTCCGAAATGCGGTGATGCTATGTACAATATTAATTTTATTGATATGTTGAACATAATAAGGATATAATAAATGGAAAAAAGACAGTATGAAGTAGAAAAGCAATAAAAATATTTCAACAAATTAATTAAATACAAGACCTTCGTTTTTTATCAAATATAATGATGATAAAAAATTACATAATATAGCTTATAAATATAGTATTTAAAAAGTGAAATACTAAGTGAGTTTTTATTAAATACTTTGTACACATTTTTTCGTTCTATGACGTTAAAGTAATAACCACAAAGGAAGTTAGGAGTTTTGAAAGTTCTCTGAGTGGCTCGAGAAAATGATGGTAAAGCTGTGCTTTTGTCGATAACAAAAACCAATACCGGTGTACAGATACAACAATGAATTTTATCAGAAATATTCGAGATATTTGGCATTTGTTTGAAATGTACAAATCACTATTATTATTATTTATAACAACTCGTTTAGTTATAGAATCATCTTGTTTTTGAATATTTTGTGCCATGTACTTCATTTTTGAAATCAAATTGCTTTTTTTAAAACAAAAATTGCAATTTTGGCACAGAAGGACGGAAAAACAAAAAGATAACACGCACATTATTGCAAAACTACGATTATATTGGTCTAAATATTATTTTAATAAAATAAGTACGTAATGTAAGATAGGGAAATGCCTTTTTCGTTCAATGGTCCACTTGATATGTTCAGTTTGATGAATTATCAAATTAAATCAGTCTTCTTGCGTTTACCCAACAAACAAGCATTAAATTCTTTTTGATCCCATAATAAAATTTCACAAGTACATAACTATTTTTCCCATTAAAATTGTCTTGAAGTGAAAATTATAGTGGCACAATGCAGTGAAACATACAAAATTCTCAATCAGTTCCAACAAAGTGGAGCCGGCCAAAGTAAGCTGTCCACTATCAGTCGACTCTTCATTTTAATTCCACCGAAACTTATAATTAGTTTTTGTGTAGGGTGTTGCATATCTTTTGAAAACAACAAAAAGCGCCCAACTGCTGGTTTTTGCCGAGACACTTTAATGGAAAAACTGTTAATGAATACATAAAATTTAACATTCTTTATCGAGTAACAAACAGCGGAAATCTCAATTATTATCTTAAACCAATTAAAGAAGGCATTTCCCGAAAATCTTTTAATCTCGCGTAAAACTATAAACTTTGTACATCTTGGGAAAAAAAATAAATATAATCGATATCACTGAATACAATAACTTGATCAATAACCTACACGTCTCTATCATTATTATAATGACATTTTAAATAATAAAAGAAATGTGGTACATATAGTTTTATATTAATAAATAACACCACAGTGTGTGCATAATTTATACAAACAAAATATTAACCAGCTTCATACACAGTAGTCACCAATTACTTATATGTAATAGACAGCGATATCGACAACTATTGTTTACGACTGTAAACCACTCAGTAGCGTGCAAGCTGTAGTCGTGCTAGATAGTTTATATGTGTGATCAAAGTAGAAACAAAACGTAAGCACCCACGCCACTGTCATTATAATGTATTCCTTTGACTACTGTACATTTCAAACATGGTATGTTAGCAGCTATTTTTGTTTGTATAACCCAGACACGCATTGCGTAATAAATTGTGATAATAATACAAGGTTAAATGCCAAAAAGACAAACTATTATATTTTCGTTATTGACATTTAACCCGTCAAATCACTTGCAATCTTCGAAACAGAAAAAAATCCACACTTATGTTTTTGTTACCATTTCTACGAATTGCAATATCTATAATAACGAAGCTACGTAGCTTCATAATTAAATATAAAAAAAATGCGCCTAACACGTATAACTAGCCTACGTCTTTTATCGCAATTATTTTGAGTTTTTTTTTTAAATTCATTGCAATAGTTGAGTCTGTTGTTAAACAATGCAGAATCAAAATATACGCGTGTAAATTACTTTTAAATCAGAAAACCATCGAAGAAATTTATTGTTTCCATTTGAAATTTTCCAATTGGATATACCCTGTGTGCTAGAATTATTACTTGAGTACATTTTAGATCTGTGATGTATTAAGCCAACAAACAAAATCCTCAAAACTGCCCCCTAGGCAAGCTATAGCAATAGTTACAGAACTCTCTCCTACCAATAAATAAATTTAAAAATATAAAAAATTATAACAAAAATTTAAAACAATAATTGATGGTTTTACATGCCTCCATGCTGCGGTGCATTGTATTGTAGTGCAATCTAGCGTTGGTCTGAGGTAGAAAAATAGGTACCTAGAGTTTGTTTAACCATCCTTTGCCGTTACATCATACATTGTCTAGCTTTATATCTCATTCATGAAATAGATTAGACGGAATTATGACGTCATTAACGTATTTCTTAACTAATGTCGGATGTCGGTGTAAATTTTATTTGTTACTTTTGACAGTTCAGTTGTCATTATTTTGATTTGTTCAGTATTTTTGGTCATTTTCGCCTTTTTCAATTAATTTTTCATTGTCAAAATGCCTTCCCGGTATAATGAGAAAGAGAAAAGTTTAATTTTGAATTGATTAATTACTTTTCAAGAGAAAGAGATGCTGAAATGCCGCTTTTACCGTTAAATGCAGTCCTGTTATCATATATTTGAATGAATCGGACTTCCACAATGATGAAGATGATTTTGTCAGTGATGAAGCTTAGACTTTGCATATTATTTCATTACATATTACGCTATTTCAGTTTACCTTTCTTATCCGTTTGTTCGTTCCTTTTTCCTGTTTTTATTGAGAGTTGTTTCAGAAATAAATTTATTTATTGCCTGTTTTCTCCAAAACATGTGTTTTTTTTTTGCATTTCTCAGGAATACTTAACATATGTCATTGATTAAAATTTTGAGGTTACTTAAGTGTAAAATAACATTCAACTAATATAAAACAAACGTAAAACAGCAGAATACGTCACCAATTATGACGTAACGGCAAATGATGGTAAACAAACTCTAACCAGAAAGTGTAATTAGTGTTCTGTCATCTATATTTCACTCATTTAATAATATCAATGTTGCCATTGATTGTTGTTACAATTTTACGAAAGTAGTGGCTGGATCTGTTGTATTGATAATTTCCACAATAATTCCAAGATGTATTTTATTTATCTTTTGCAGACTAATAATATGGAATATTGAAAGAAGAGGAACAATGGAATATCTAAGTTATTATTGAAACATGGCAACATTGACATATAGATGCCTAGTTACACTTTCTGGTCACCTACTTTTCTACCTCATACCTACTATCGACACAAATCGTTACACCACAACAAGGAAGTATCCATAAGACTGTTTTCCTCTGCAGGCAGTTTCAGTGGCGGTTTCTCAGAGAGAGCAAGGGAGGATAAGCCTCTCCTGAAATTTCCAGAAAATTATTTTTTATTTATTTTAATTGCATTATACAATACATACGATGGAGGCAGACTTCCTTGGACATTATCATGTGGTAATTAGTGTGCCATTATAGCATTTTATTAACAAGCGTTTACTAAACCATAGGAGGCAAGCATTCTCATCTGCATTCCCATGCATCAAAGTCTACTTTATTCCTTCTTTTACAGCTTCTTCGACAGCTACCTCTGCCTTATTCAATCCCACTTCCTTCAATTCGTTCTATTTTAATTGGAAAATTTTCCCGCTGCTTCTTTGGCAGCCTGGAAATTAAAACTGCTTTAAATTAATCTGCCATTTCTTGAGAAGCTTCAGGGCTAGCTAAATGACTTCGGGTTTGTTACCTAACTCATAGAACATGGTGGAATGTTAGATATTTAACGAATTTATGTTTATGAAAAATTGTTAAAATTCCGAAAATAACATGAAACAGTTTGTTCGTTATTCAAAGAATTTGGAAATTGAATCATTTTGTATAATTTAAATAATTATTCAATACACAATGGTTTTCTTACTCGACTAACTTTGTTCCAATTAGCTCAATATTTAGAGTGATATGAGATATACGAAAAAAAGCGTATATTCGAACCTACACGTACAACGTACAGTCTGCTTGTTCAGAAAAAAAATATTATTTGTCATTTTAGCATATTTGCTAAAGATCCGTGGGTCATCCTTTTTCTTCTGTCGGTAATACTATCGATACGGATTTTCTGGGACCATTTCTATGTACTGGTACTTGTTCAAAATGCGATCCTACTAAGTTCTGTTCGTCAGGGACTTGGACTAGATTTGGAGTAGTGCTAAAAAGATAAGATTACATTTAATAATTTTCTTTTGAGAAAAGATGCAGCTTGTGAAATTAAACTTCAACATGATGGAATATGAAAAATAATTGTTATAAATCTTCAAAAATACCAAATACCAACGGATTTCAAGAGTTCTCACTGACAGCGTCTGTTCTAGAGCCGATGGCGCCTAGATTTTTCTAGTACCGCAGCTTTTATTTATACCAGGAGCTTAGAAAATTCAGGAACCTTCGAGAATTGAGAAAGGGATGTGGAAAGACAGTTAGTGAGGTACAATGTGTATAGGCACGTATCCAGGGGGGTCCAGGGGGTCCGGATCCCCCCGAAATGTTTTCAAACACAATAACATACTAGAAAAACGATGATTCCATAATTTTTATGTAGGTACAGGCAGTAAAGTAAAAATGTGTAGACATATTGAACGGCATACAGTTTTGAAAATATAATTTTTAAAATGTCTTTGTTTAAAAATAAAAATCAATTGCTTAACTATTGGCAACACAGAGGAACTTATCGTCGATCAACTTATAATGAATCTACAAGATCGTTTTGAAACAAACTCAACCAAACTAATAGCTTTTCAAAGCTTATTACCAGGCTTTGCCTCAAATGAAAATGCAAGTCAGCTAGAGCAGCTTTCTATGTATATTGAAGATAATTACTCGCTGTCTGCTCTTCAGAGTGAATACTACTTATGGTGCAATCAAGTGGGTGAAGATTTAGACAGAAATACCGAAACCCTAAAGGCTTTGGAGCCCCGTAACAAAAATGTTTTCCCTGCTCTTCATCATTTACTGGTTATTCTTTCTACTTTACCTGTTGCTACAGCCAGTGTCGAGAGATCTTTTTCTACTCTTAAAAGGGTAAAAACCTTTCTAAGAAATAAAATGTCACACGAAAGGCTAAGTTCCCTGGCTGTGCTCTCAATTTTTAACAGAAGATAAAAAATGTTTCTAGAAAAACCTGTATTTTAACGTGTTGTTTTGTACCTTGACAATTTTCTACTTTTCATCTAAGGCCTTTGACCTGCGGCTCCATTTTTTTTTCTCGTTGGATCCCCCCCGAAACCAAATCCTGGATACGTGCCTGAATGTGTACCTATTACTATACAAGTGCAAATAAATTAAATATTAGTTAGTGTTTAAAAACTTGTAAATAAATTTAAATAAAAGGCAAACGTTACAGTATGTAAATTACCTGTCAAAATTGGCACTCGGAGGTGGTGTAGGTGTTCTTGATAAAGGAAAGCTTGCTACTTCTCTGCCACCTGTTAGCGATCTACTTGATCCATACAGTTGATCGGGTGACATTTGAGCTATTGGCGCCACTAATACCCTGTAAAACCGGAAGTTTTTCAAATTCCAATTCTCATAAATTTAGAAATTTTGTATTTTAGAAAAAGGATACGTAAAAATAATGTTACGTTCATTAATTAGATGAAAGCTAATTCTAAAATAAAAATAGACTTTCAGGAACAGTGCTTTACTTCATTCAAGGTAAAGCAAAAATAACTTTTCTTGGATATTTTACTTTGTCAGTTCATCTCTTTTATAGAATTCGAGAAATCGTTTCCGATGTCATGGATTTTTATTTGGTGAATGTATTTAAATTATTTTTAAAATTATTTTATTATTATTCTGATATGGAATCACTAGACTAATCGATGGCCAAATCTAGTTGAAGGATAATAACTATACATTTTTTAATCGCAGAGGGAATAGTTATTTGTATGCCAAGAACGGAAAGTGCAGCAGGCGCGTCCAAACTAACACTTTCAGCCGTGGCGTACACAACATTTTTTTTCATTCATCCGAGAAATTAATTAATTACTATAGAATTAATTATCAATTAATTAATACTATTTAAGAATGTAACTTACGTATTTGCAATATTAATAGATTTTATTTATTTGCAAAAAATAATATTAATTGTCCCTCCAGGGCAATTATTAATATTTATTGAACCGGATGAAGAAGGAAACTAATAATAATTAAAGGTTGTGTCAATAGAACTGTCAACATTGACGTGGGTACAATTGAATCTAGGAAGTTATTAAGGCACAGAGCGCCCAGAAAGTGTTTTTTCTACTATCACTATCGAAAATCGTCTTTTGTGCCTTGAAAAGTAGCTGCAAAGTTTATGTTTTCCGCTAGCTGACATAATTTGATATTATTGGCGCTCTTAAGCAGAAAGTAACTTTGAAGCACGCCTAATTTTCCGCGAGCTGTCATAATTTCTCTTAAGCAGAAAGTAACATTGGCCCATGCCTAATTTTATTTATAGATAAAAGAGAGCTAGTACTTGATTTTGGTGTGATAGTAGACAAAATCTTGTGTGTATTTAGAGCAGAAAGTCTTTTGGTAGTTTCGACAGATTGCTGTCTCGACTACCAAAGTACTACTTTCTGCTCTTGATACACAAATAGCTAATCTTGATCATCAGCCATTGCCATAACACACAAAAATATGGATTCAATTTTATTAAATGTCAAATCAAATACTCCGCATTTACAAAAGTCAGATATCAGATATAGGTACACAATACTTAAAAGTATTGGTTTTCATGAGGGTCCTACATCTTTCCTATTTTTATTTTAATGTCAATCGATTTAAGAAAAAATTCCAATATTATTGAAAAAAAAAGAAATTACATAGTTTTTATATTGATCGGTTGGAATACTGTAAATCCCTTTTTACATTTATAATATACAGGATGTGATGGAGTAGGTAAAGCAGAAGGAGGAAAGAAACCGAAAAAGGACAGAGAAAGAAAAAGAAAGAAGAGAAATTACAGAAGGAAGTATAAACAGAAAACATAGGATAAAGAAGGATAAGATAAAAATAGGATAAGGAAGGATAAGAAAGGAATAAACGCAGAAAATGAAGGAAAAGAAGAGAAAGAGTCGAAGAAAAACAATATTTTAATGAATATCTTGAGTAATAATTTCATTTTTCTCCATTAGAAATCACCTACATGTGATCTTTATTTTTTTTTCTTGACTCTGATCAACTATATCTGCTCTTTATTGATTAATATTGTATTTAAATACAGTATGTTCAATATTTTATTTGCATTTAGCAAAAGAGTGAGTGATTAGTTAATTCAAAATTTAGCTGAAATTATCTCAAGGTTAAATTTATATTCACACAATTAATAGGTAGAAACGTTGTTGTAACTCTAACTAAAAAGTTAACATGCGGACGTCATCATTATTATCACAGGTAATTTGATATTATGTAACACGTCCGTGTTATTTGTTTTGAATAACCATAACCAGCAAATTAATTAACTACGAGATATACACTGGGCTGTCTCACGACGAGCCTATATTATCGATATACTTAAATAGCTTACACTATTTCCATGAAAATTGTTTTATAAGGAAATATTATTACAGATTTGCTACTTCCGGTATATCAAAAGTGAGCAGCAAGTTTTTTATTTTAAATAGAATACGCTATATATTATTAATTGTTCGGTTTTTACGTTAAATTTTAATTTAAATTGAGTAGAATACTCTTTACCTGAGATATATGTAATATTAATTTTTTGAATGAAAACATTCTGTATACATATCTTCTATAAGTTCCTTGTGGCATTACTTGTTATTTTTTTTAATAAAAGTATATTAATATTTTATAAGCTGATCATAAAATTGTTATCAATAATTATTCTGATTTTTTTCGTTGTAAATTATTCCCTACGTAAAAAGAAGTTGTCCAGGCTTTGGTACATCCCTAACGAGTCCTAATTCCCTGGATGCCCTTTCTATTCTGCTTACCCGTAGATTGATAGATACGTTTACGATTTAGGTGCATTTCATGTAATAACAGGTTTGTTACAACTGGCGATAGAATAGAATCGTTCGCGCAAGTGCTGTATTTCTTTTGCTATCCAACTGATCAGTATCGTTCTAGGGACGGTACAAAAATTGTACCAACTGGAAGGTGTGATAATGGAAATGTTGATGTCCCTAATTCGAGTTTGCGCACTATACAGTATTCATAAAGACCAGTTGGAACAAACCCAATATATACACAAATATGACTTATAAATTTACGTTATGGAACCGTCATAACAAATAAAGATACTAACCATTTATTAACAATGCTTGCCGCTGCTTTCTTATGTATATGTCCTGTGCTTAATACCTACGTTTTTTAACATTCATCCTGACAGTCGCCCTAAGATAAACAAGCGTTTTCTTCACAACACTTGTTCGTGTTTGAGTCCATTTGATTTTATGTATCTTAAAACCTATACATGACTGTTTATAATAAAAAGTATTATTAAACCAATACAAAACAACAAAATTACAAATCTATTATACATCAAATTAGGCTACATTCGTAATCAATTCGCTGGCACTTTGGCACGCAATCTAAGCAAATATATTTCAGTGTAATCGTTCACAACGCAATTTGGCGTTAGAGTTGAAGTTGACAAGTTGTCAAAATTTCTTGCAAGCTGCAAACTTTCACTTGCACTTCATGCCAGCTATATGGGACATGCGCATTAATTTTTGTTATTTGTTTTTTAATACATCTGACATATATGTCTGACAATCTGGTAGTTTGACATTTTCATCGAATTTATCATCATTTCATCATTGAATTGATATTCCGCGTTGTCCACCACTATTAAGGCACCAAAGAGATGAGTATTCTCATCCGCCACTTTGGAGCCTGAATTTTATTGTTTTGTGATGTGTCGAATTGACATATTGTGTTGAAAGTTTTTTGATATTGAACAGAAAATTTCATTTAACCAACTTTCCTTCAGACTATTAACACAAGAAAATTGAGAAAGTGCAAGGAATGGATGCTGGTCACGTCTCTGAGTAGAAATACCGAATCTAATGCCAAATACTTGACCAACACAACAACAACGTCAAAGTACAATGTACAAGGCACCAAAATGGCGGATGAGAATACCTAAAAGCTCTTCAAAATATTTTTTCCATCTCTCCGTAATTTTTACATCATCTGTTATGTTATTGTTCACTTTTGTTAGATTACTTTGTTTTCTGTAAAATATAACGTACCAGTAGAACTAATAAACTTACAACGTAAGCCTCTTTTATTAATCCGCGTGGAGCTTATTAAATTTGTCTGTGCACATTTAGTTAAACAGGATTCTAATCCTTTCGTAGGTAGGTGTCAACAATAATTAAATTTAGAAGTTTTCGAACTTCCTAATTGTATAAAGTAAAAAAAATAAGGATTCGCATACGCTGTATAATTCAGTTTGCCATAAGGACTTTCCTTGCTGAGCTGTAAGGCTGTAAAGTTGAAAATTAATAGTAAATTTTTATTTGTAACTTTTTAAATTAATACAAATTTGGCTTGGACTGTTTTTTTCCTTCTGTCCTAATAGCATTTACTTGAAATTAATCACCTCATGAATTATTCTGTTTGTTCTATAATCTCCCCCATTACGCTTTGTTTGATTGCCACGTTTAGTTACTAAGTGCAAAAACAAAGACTATTTAATCAATTGAGGTATTCGTTACAGAAATTCAATCATAGTTTCTATATCCGTAACTTTGACGTCATAATTTCGTTATTGAAGTACCATTAGGCAACCCACACTATATTTGAGAGCCCAAAAGAGATATAAACAATTTACGTCAAAAGTATAAAAGTAAAAAATGTATACAGAATTTTTTCTTATTTTCTTGGGAATCAAACTGTGGTTTGACGGACCTCGGAATATCCTGCCAAGGATATGCCGATGATATTGTCATAACAGCCAGGGGAAAATTTGAAAACACCCTTTGTGACATCGTACAAAAGGGTCTGAACTATACAAATAGCTGGTGTAGGCAAGTGGGACTCAGCATCAACCCCACCAAAACCATCTTGATAGCCTTCACTAAGAAAAGAAAACTCAACCTCAAAACCATTAATCTTGATGGGAACGACGTTGAATGGAGACAAGAAGTCAAGTATCTAGGTTTGACTCTAGACAGCAAACTCCTGTGGAACAAACACGAGAAGGAGATTACATACAAAGCAAAAATGGCTCTAATGGTGTGCAGGAATCTGGCAGGGAGAAACTGGGGTTGTAACCCAAAAATCCTAAGCTGGATGTACACTGCCATAGTGAGACCAATTATCACTTATGGAGCCATTGCGTGGAGTAGTAGAACTAGCCTCTTGACGACGAGAGAAAACCTCTCTAAAATTCAAAGACTAGCCTGTATATACAGGAGGAATGAGTACATGCCCAACGGCAGCAATGGAAGTGATTCTCAACCTCACACCATTACATATGGTGGTGGAGAGTGTTGCAGAAAGAACAAGATACAGACTAAGTAGAGAGGGAATCATTAAAAAGAAAACCACCTCTTCACTTCTTAGAAATCAGACAACCTGGGACATGCCACAAGATGGTATGATGAAAAAGTATAACTTTTCAAAGATATTCGTTACGGAATTAAGCAACAAGAAGGAATGGGATCCAAATACCATTACCAGACTTGGAAAGAATGCCATTCAATGGTACACAGACGGCTCAAAAGCAATAGAAGGAACTGGGATAGAAGTGTACGGGCCCGGCACCAAACACTCTGGAAGCTTGGGAAAAACCCCAAGTATCTTTCAAGCGGAAATTCGCGCAATAAGAAAGTGTGCCCAGTTCAATATTGACAAAGGATATAGAAGGCAAAGGATTATCATAACGTCTGATAGTCAAGCAGCCATTAAAGCACTGAGTTCTTGTGTAATCAGGTCCAAAATGGTGTGGGAATGCCTAGGCAAACTTAATGAACTAGGCGAGAAGAATATAGTCACCTTACTGTGGATTCCAGGACACACTGGAATAGAAGGAAACGAAATAGTAGATGAACTAGCGAAGAGGGGAACTGAAATACCCTTTTGGGGGCCGGAACCTTTTTGCGGAATCAGCTCCAATGTAATATTGGAAGAAATAGGTAAAGCCGAAGAAAAGAGAAGATCTGACAATTGGAAAGATCTAGTAGGGCTTAGGCAATCAAAGATTCTTCTGGGTGACTACAACCTGTTGAGATCAAATGAATGCATAAGTCAAAGCAAAACTGCACTAAGAGTTTTAACAGGAATCCTAACGGGACATTGTCGCCTGAATGGGCACCTTAAAAAGCTCAAAATAGTGGAGGAGGAAAATTGTAGGTTTTGTGGAGTGGAAGAAGAATCCTCCATCCACATACTTGCGAACTGCACAGCAATTCAGAATCCTAGGGCACAGCACCTGGGAGACTACTGGATAGAAGAGGGACAGTTACCTAAGTTGAAGCCTGCAGATTTCCTAAAATTCCTCGGGGAAATACGACTAAAGGAGCTACTAGTATCTGAGACTTTCCTCAGGAACTAAGTAGAAGTAAGGGGGCACAATAGATCTTTTAGGTCTCAGTGAATGTTACCCCAAAAGACATACATACATACAAACATACGTTGTAAGTTTATTAGTTCTACTGGTACGTTATATTTTACAGAAAACAAAGTAATCTAACAAAAGTGAACAATAACATAACAGATGATGAAAAAATTACGGAGAGATGGAAAAAATATTTTGAAGAGCTTTTAGGTATTCTCATCCGCCATTTTGGTGCCTTGTACATTGTACTTTGACGTTGTTGTTGTGTTGGTCAAGTATTTGGCATTAGATTCGGTATTTCTACTCAGAGACGTGACCAGCATCCATTCCTTGCACTTTCTCAATTTTCTTGTGTTAATAGTCTGAAGGAAAGTTGGTTAAATGAAATTTTCTGTTCAATATCAAAAAAATTTCAACACAATATGTCAATTCGACACATCACAAAACAATAAAATTCAGGCTCCAAAGTGGCGGATGAGAATACTCATCTCTTTGGTGCCTTAATAGTGGTGGACAACGCGGAATATCAATTCAATGATGAAATGATGATAAATTCGATGAAAATGTCAAACTACCAGATTGTCAGACATATATGTCAGATGTATTAAAAAACAAATAACAAAAATTAATGCGCATGTCCCATATAGCTGGCATGAAGTGCAAGTGAAAGTTTGCAGCTTGCAAGAAATTTTGACAACTTCCCACATAGCATTGAAAGAATATTCATATGCCAAGTATATGCCTTCAAAGTCCTGTAAAAGATGTTCGTTTCGGTACATGATTAGCATATGCTGACCACATACTGTTTGAGCACATCCCTGTACATATACATCCATAGCAAGTGCTAAGAATTTTAGATTTTAACTTGTTCTTTTCCGTAGATCTTTCGCATATTAGTCGCACATCCATAAAAGGCCACCCAAAGTTTGTTTTTTTAATTATATATTTAGCATATAATAATGATTTACCATTAACTTTTTAGTACATTCAGCGCATATGCTAAGTATATACCTTGAAGAATATCAGAAGTATTTTATTTTACAGATATCCTAAGCATATGATAAGGATTATCAATAAGGTCAGGTAATTTTACATCAGATCTTTAGCACGTTTTACATACATATATGAATAAATATTTACTATTTTTGTTTAATACATTCAAAGCCATCATTGGTGTTGTACCCTTTTATTTTAAATATTCAGCATCTGCCGATATCAGAATTAACTCAAAAGCCCATCCTTAGCATGTGCAAAATATAAAACATGGAATATTATTTGGTACATTTAACGCAAATTCTACGCATATATACCATAAAATAAAGTCAAAGGCGAATATATACCTTTAACATGCGAACCAAAATACATACGCTCAATCGTTTGGTGGTCGTTTTGTAGTTACTTAGTTTTGTTTGGTAGTATCTAGTTTGTTTATTAAGAAGTAATAAGAGAATTTTGAATTCAAAATTTCAAAGTTAGGGTGCCAACTTCAAGCAGGTTCCTTTATATATGAAGAACTACTAATACTGCACGATGAGGACGATTCATCTCCGGAAGACAAGGCTTGTCCTTCCCTGCGCCATACTTCTACCGGACTCTTTAATCTGAACGCATCCGAGTTCTGAACACACCCGTCACTTGTCATTGTTAGGGTAGACCGTATTTCCCGTATTCATTTTTGTTGCTGTGGAATTTTGGGTAGGGTTGCTTGGCCTCTGTAGTTTTTTTTACATTTTTTGATTAGTTTTTATGTGTCTTTTGTTGTATAATTATTGAAGCTTAACATAGTAGACCTGATAAAAACCTTTTTGGTTGAAGCCAAGGAAAGGATAAATTTGGGGGACAGAAAGAAGACTAAAGCTTTAGCCGATGAAATAGAGAAAAGCTTGATCACCCCTACATATTTAGTACCTAAAAATATTAATTATTTCACATCTTTTAATGTAGATACAATCTTTAAAAATATATGATAATAGAGCTATGTTGTAAAGTGGTGTTTACATACCAAATGGCCTTAGTTATAGTTTTTTACCTGGACGCCACAAAAAAATTTCCGAACGGCATGCGTAAGTGCGACTTTTCGCACGCTTTCCACATGCCCATGGGAAAGTTATGTTGCAGCTTTATTCATGCAAGGCATGAGAACAAGATATCCTTAACACTTACTACAAGAAAGTCTTTAATAACATGCTATGAAGTTAACTAGGATTTGAAAAGAACCTGCCATAACACTTATTGGCAACACGGTATTCGTGCTGGGTGCATGCTCAGTATTTGACAAGAGTATCTTTGGTACATTCTATGAACCTGAATCGCATGTGATAAGTGCGGCTAAAGGAAGTGGCATTACATAAAATGTCTATTTGTATCTGATTTGGAAGGAGGAAGAGTGAATAAGGCTGAACATCTGTGGTTTCATGAAAATAAATGATAATTTGATGTTAGACTGTGTAGACAGCTCTTGTACAAAATATATCCAGTTCATGTCCTTAATGTATGCAGCTCACGTCCTAAATGTCTCCAGTTCATGTCATATAGTATATTATTCACGATTAAATTATAATGATGGCTATTATTCACCATGGTGCGAGTATAAATAATAGCCATTATATGCGAGTAGAACACTATATTTTGTCCACGACTGTGAATTACCAGTTTGTATACATTTTTTTGTCAAACTAAAACACTATACTTTATTACCAAAAACTACTAATTACTAATATTTACTTCTTATGTTATTCAACAGATTATATATTTGATAAGTATTTCATTATTTAAAACGTCTCTTTTACTTTTGACATACATCATACACACTAGATAAAAAACTGCATGTAAAACGATCTACTCGTATATATACAACAGCTTGATAAGCTATCACATGTATCTTCATAGCATGGTGGTTTACGGCTCTGACTCGGTGAAGTGAGGAATTTTCGACATAGGATCGAATCCCCGTCGCGGTGAAAATTTTAAAATAATAAATTGTGGCATTTGTAAAAATATGAAATATCTGCAATACATGGGAAGTGAAGTATCTAGTACTTGTAAAATGTTAGAATAAATAATTATCAAATAGTCCATATTTTTACAAGGAATATCCATTTTTAGTACGAAACGGATGTCCGTAGGATATCCTTCTGGACTTGAACGGATATCCTATGGATATCCCTTATGTCCAATGTGGATATCCATTGGACATCCATTGTATTTTCATATGTTATCTGGGTAATAACATCTTTATCACATGCATGTTGGCACTTTGAGTTTTTTAGTGCTGGGTACATACTCAGCATCTTATAAGAACATCTTTGATTACATTTCTAATAACCTGACCAGCATGTGACCAGGGCGCAACACAATCTATTTATAGCATTTGTTTTGGTATTATTTGAGAATATGCTATGCACATCCATGTTCTTTTGAAAATATTCCACGCATATGCTAAGGATGTCAAATTGCTATGTGGGTTGTCAACTTCAACTCTAACGCCAAATTGCGTTGTGAACGATTACACTGAAATATATTTGCTTAGATTGCGTGCCAAAGTGCCAGCGAATTGATTACGAATGTAGCCTAATTTGATGTATAATAGATTTGTAATTTGGTTGTTTTGTATTGGTTTAATAATACTTTTTATTATAAACAGTCATGTATAGGTTTTAAGATACATAAAATCAAATGGACTCAAACACGAACAAGTGTTGTGAAGAAAACGCTTGTTTATCTTAGGGCGACTGTCAGGATGAATGTTAAAAAACGTAGGTATTAAGCACAGGACATACATAAGAAAGCAGCGGCAAGCATTGTTAATAAATGGTTAGAATCTTTATTTGTTATGACGGTTCCATAACGTAAATTTATAAGTCATATTTGTGTATATATTGGGTTTGTTCCAACTGGTCTTTATGAATACTGTATAGTGCGCAAACTCGAATTAGGGACATCAACATTTCCATTATCACACCTTCCAGTTGGTACAATTTTTGTACCGTCCCTAGAACGATACTAATCAGTTGGATAGCAAAAGAAATACAGCACTTGCGCGAACGATTCTATTCTATCGCCAGTTGTAACAAACCTGTTATTACATGAAATGCACCTAAATCGTAAACGTATCTATCAATCTACGGGTAAGCAGAATAGAAAGGGCATCCAGGGAATTAGGACTCGTTAGGGATGTACCAAAGCCTGGACAACTTCTTTTTACGTAGGGAATAATTTACAACGAAAAAAATCAGAATAATTATTAATAACAATTTTATGATCAGCTTATAAAATATTAATATACTTTTATTCATTGAAAATTGCGTCTATTTTCATCCCGTGTGCTGTATTTGAGTTTAGTTTTTTTCCGATTTAATTTTGATCAAAACATACCACTTAATATTGCATACCCCATTTCATATATCAACCAATTAAATGACAGTCCTTTTTAATTGCTTTGTATATTAAGATTGATAAGTAAGTTTTTGATAACGTGAATGTTCATATTATAACATAAAACCAATATTAAATTTGTTGATATTAGTTAGCCAGACATAATTCTTTAAATTAAAAAAAAAATTGGATATAATTTTATATATAGAAAAACATTCATACGTTGTTCATGAAAACCAGTAATAATTTTAATTATAAAAAAATACGTAATACAAAAACTATATTCACATATAATGAGCTTTTTTTAGATTAATATTATTTAAGAATAAAAATTATATAATATTTACACGTACCTACTTCCTAATGAGATATTACTTGTAACTTTTAACAATAGTTTCAATTGTACTAAAGAACGAAATATGTGCGATTGTATACATAAGCAGAAACAATATGAACTTCCTTTTCGAAGACTGACTTGCATTTCATTTCCGTCATATGAAAATGTGCATACATCCTAATGGATGGATTATTCGTCAATATAAATCCGAGTTGAATATTAAAACGAAATTTAAACAGGTCCGGATTGAATCATTTCTTCAATACCAGTGAAAATTAAATATATTTTTACATGTAAGTACAATGTTAATAGGACGTAGGAAGTGTATTTCAAAAAATATTACGACGCTCCGCAATATGCGTAAGGTAGAGTGGATTTTTAAACGATTTTTTGATTGAAGATTGTCAAAAATTAAATGCATCTGTATCAGTAGAGTAGGGAGAGTGAGTTAGGCCCACAACACCCATTGTACATCCTCCCGAGGAGTTGTCTTCCTAGGTCATCGTCCATCATGTCCTTTCTAGGAAGGTGGACAGGTCACTAGGAGACATCTCCTTTATATCGGCAGCTGTAGGCCAAGACTCACCGAACACACAATCTCTTATTGGCGATAACTCCTGTCACCCGTATAAGACATGCCTGACAGATTCATCTTCCTGTTCACACATCCGGCATAAAGGTGTGTCCACTAGCCACTTGTATGGAGGTGCTTCCTTAATTGACAGTGGCCAGTCAGAAATCCTACCGTTAAACGTAGGTCTTTCCTGGTCATCGCCAAATATTTTTTCGACACCACTTCCCAGGGTCGCCCAGGGTGACCCTGGCAAGACTGCATCCCTTGATTTCATCCCATCTCTTTAGAGATTGAGCATGGGTCTAACATTTAGCTAGTTCTGCAATTGTCGAATTCGTCAGGCCGTAGGTGTCGTCGGGTCCAAGAATTCTTAGTCCAGCCTCTTCCCTGGCTAAAGAATCAGCAATGCGGTTAACTTTGGTCCTGTCGTGCCCCTTAACCCACCTCAGGATAATATTGTGTAATGGCACTCTAATACTAGCCCTGATTTCTTTTCTGGTTAGTTCCTTTGTTTCAATTGAGATACCAGCCAGTACCATGCTGGTGTTTTTTCCCATCCCTCACTTAATCCTTAGGCTTAGTGATCTGGAGTAAATTCCACATGCTGAGCCTTCTTTGGTTTTTGAGCCGTCTATATATATGCGTATTGCATTTGCAGCATCTGACTCTGTGTTCTGTTTTATTTGTATTTTGTAGGGTTTATTAAACACAAACCTGGGATCAATTGCATCACTAGCCGCCTGCAGCAGAGGTAGTGTATTTTTGTTAAAAAAATAAATGTAACTCACCCTACAGATCCTGAATTGACGAGGAATGGTAAAGGAGTAGGACATTGACTATGCGGCGAGCTGGCTATTGAACTCCGCGTGCTCGACACCTGACTGTGGGGACATTGTGGAGGCCCTACAGCTATCGCGCCTGGACCTCTTCTTCTAGGCCAACATAAAGTGCAAGTTCCTCCCTTTTCTACACTACCTGCAACAATAAAAAATAACGTTTTTAACTTATTTAAAAACTAAGTAGTACCAACTGACATATTTCGGTCCTGAAAACGTATCCTTGTTTTATGAAACAATTATAGATTACTCATACTAAAATAAATTACCTAACGTATATGTTGCAATTTACATTCCGTTGTCTGAAGAGTTTTATGTTTATCTGAGCAGATAAATAAAAATCGTTTTACCTCCGCTTGTGATTAAAAAATTACCTTATTTGATAGGAGGATTATGAAGTTTTAATCATACACAAAGAAAAGTCAACCGTGCCTTTTTGTGTTCGATGATCTAGCAGCGGAAGCATTTGACACGGTAGGTCACCGGCTCCTTCTGGATAGACGAGGGTCATAAGTACAACGAAATGGCGAGACAAGTTTCAGCAATGCCGTTCATTGAACCGGAAACCTTCTGCGATGCCGCAAAATTTGTAATAAACATGGTCACAAGAATGTAGGTGCCAGAGAAATCCCTAAAATGGTAGGAATCTCATTAGGATAGAGACGGGCGAAACAGTTGCGCAGGCAGAGCTGGTGATAAGAAGCCACCTGCAAGAAACTATGTAAAAGGTTCAGACTCGAAGCTGATTGATTTCATAGGAAGAGTCTAGATTCAGAGGATCAAAATAAATTTGTAAAGGTCGCAGTGGAATCTGTCAATTAGCCAAATCATTAGTCTTCAAAGTACACCACCCTGTGTGTTCCAGTTATAACCTCGCGTCATTTATGAGTGTTAACAAAAATTTTATTGCATTTAAAATCCTATCGAAATGAATTTCCACGGTTATTACTTACACAATAGCATGTGCAACAATAATAATAATAAATTACGCAGAGTACTGTGCTGCGGTCTATAAATCACATTATGAGTGAAGCCTCACCTCGAAAATTTATACTAATTTGGATAATACGAGTAGATGAAATAGAAACAATTTCAATTAAAATGGTTTTTGTATGTTGATGATTAGTTTTTTTAACAGACGTTATGTATAAAATTTTTATATTTATTAGACAATTTTTTTTCGCTTATCTTAGCGGAAAACCAATCGTATGAACACCAAAAATAGGTCGAAAAGAATTGTTTAGCAGCCAAATGGCGGAAAAGTTATTTATACTACAAGGGATGTAAGTAACATTTACTAGTCGAGAACGATTTTGCGCCAGAGCGATAGTGAGGACTGGTAAGGACCCGTAAAGTATATACAATTTTTCCTCTTCTCCGTATAATTTATTCTTGGATTTTTATTAATTTAATTCAATACTTTTCACATGAAATTATGGACAGCTTTGACCGGTTTCTTTAGCGTCCTAGGAATTGTTATTTTATGAACAACGTTAAGCTGACATTCTATTATCAAAAATAAAATTGAGAAACATTATTGATTTGTTTAACAACCAAATAGATATAGAAGAATCAGCGAAAATTGCTTGTCTGTAGCTGCTGCCAGAAACATCAAAGAAGAGGTATGAAAAGAAATGGTGCCAAGCAAATACTGATACTGTAGTTTCAGAAACCGTGCTTTTGGTGTACTTTTACGAAATATCTACTGTATAAGTCTCCATCAAGCTTATGGTGTGAATATTCCATGTTGAAGTCCACCTTTTTCTTAGAGAAAAACATAGATATTTCCATGTATCCAAACTTCAAGCATTTAAAAAAAGAAGAAATGACGTATAAATACCTATTCCTATTTGAAAATACCTCAGTCATTCCTCCCAACTTAAATCCACTAAAAATAAATTGTATACTGCACTGAACTCTTCTTTGGTTATTCTTTCTAAAGTTACTTTTTTCAAATTCAGTAAGATAATATTTGAGATAGCAGTTTCGGTCAATTTTGGGAAAATCGCCCTATATCTCAAAAATGAAACAACTGGAAACCTGGTTGAACTACGGCTACAAAAAAATTAGTGATGACCTCCCAACTACTTTTTTTCTATCTCCCTTAATTTTCGAGATACAAATTGCATGATAAATGCAGTTGTAATTGTCTAGAAGAATGCAATGACATTAAATAATAAATGAGGAAGTTTCAATTGAACCAATTCAAATAATTCACAACGTATAAAAGAGCAATGGCGGTACTAGAAACAAAACTTTTTAATTATTTAATTTCATTAAATTGAAGAAATCAACAGAATATATCTTGTATGTTCTTTGTGGTGTAATCATCATTATTTTTGTTAATTTTGTAAAATTAATGACAAAGTGGGTACCCGCTTCTCCCGTTAAATGCTGTAAGAGACGTAAGTTATATATAGGTACTATTTACATTTATTATTATTAATATTGACATAGAAGGATGAAAGTTCTTAATATAAAGTTATGGCCGATTTCATATGTTTCACTTAAGAACCCACTTGAACTTGCAGTCGTATGCGCGAACATATTGTAAAATTGACATTCGACTTCAAATCAGTAGCGGAACGTTTTCACATTTTGTATATAGGTTAACACAAACTTAGAATATTAAAAATGTAGGTATTTATCATATGTATAGCTTAAATAAAACATATTTGGGAATTCTTTGAAGCCTTTCGAGATACTTTCACATATAATAGGCACTGGTATATGACATTTCTAGTTTTCTTACACCCAAATGCACCGTTTTGCTATACAACATATCTAATAGAACTACGATCATCATATAATGCTCTTTACAGCTCTAATATAATATGTATACAACCAAAAAAGGCCCAAATTATAAAATCTTTCAGTTCTTTAACATATGCTTGTATCCTGCTTATATCATCTCAATAAAATATCTATATGATAGTTAAAAAACTATTTTATAACTATGTTTTTCAGAATGATATTATAATATGTCCAAATGCGCACTATACAACCTTTATAATTATATTTCTTAGAGATCGTATAGAGCGGTTTAAAACCATTTTAGTAATAGTTTAGCGCCCTCTAGATATAAGTTAAATTTTATACGATTATTTTATTCTTTTATGAGGCAACTTACAACAAAAATATCGAATAGCGTTGATATAATTGTCGCCGCGCATTGCTTGTCATGATTCGAAAATATGGACTTATAAAAGAATCGCCATCTTAAAAAAATGTATAATAACAAAAATATGGAAGGTATATTATTAATTTATTTATTTTGCACTACTAATTTTTCTGCGCAGCCAATTTTTCTGATAAAATATACATATATATTCACTAAAAAATAGAAGCGCCTTATCTTAGCCATTAATTAGCCGATTTGATGAAAATATTAAAATGTGTAATATCATTCAAAGTTATTATTTTTGATCGGAAGTACCTTCTCAGTCATATATTAGTTCTATAAATCAAATATAATACCATATACCTCTATAAAAAGTATATGTATTATGTACTTTTGTGTCCGAAAATATTTTTCTACAACAATGGCGACCACCGACAAACGCTTAACCCCACAAATAAACATGGCGTTAACTAATACAATAATTATGTGTCAATAAAAACATTAAACAATGTTTTAAATTTAAAAGAAACTCTATAGAACCTTATTATTTTATAGACTTGTTTTTAATGGCACTATAAAACTATTTGTCAAATAACTGCAGTCCGAGATTTTATTCATTTCAGAGGTTGTCAAATTTATTATATTTTTGCTTCTATGATTTCTGTTTCGCTATACTACCTATTACAGGGATACGTAAAACTTTTGGAATCATGTGTATCTGGTGAATTTCAAACTGCAACTCTATTGATTGCTCAGTTTAATTTATTGTAGTGAATACACGTAACTCATTATAAAATATAAAATAATTATTGACCCATTAAATTGGGCCATATTACAACTTTATACCAATCCTGCCTTAATATTTGTTGTCGTTCTTGGTGGTGTTATTTCTACGCAATTTAATTATTGATATTGATACGGCACATGCATTGGATTTCCCTTAAGTTTTGCTACGTGTGGCAACCTTGTAAATCGGTTTTCGGCGACTATCGTATAAGGAATAAGCAACAAGCATCTTCAAGAAACGCAGAGATAAGGATGAAGAAACAGAAATAACAGAATAGTGTCATAGAGTGTCTCGAAGCTGCACTTTACAACAGATTTCTTTTGTGCTGCAATTATCTCCTTTTTGAAACATAACCTGCAAATTTTCTTGGTTATAGTTGAGATTTTTAGTTTCAGCTTACAGTGTGAATAATTAATAATATGTTCAAAATAGTGGAGACTGTTGAAAAAATATCTTTTTTTACATTTCTTTTGAAATGTCCACTCCTTTTTAACTTTTTCGAGGGTGATAAATCCATATTTTATTATATTCAGGAATTATAGGATATGATATAAATGATAAATGCAATAATACTTATTTGAGGTTAAGGATATGTTAATTTTATATAATGCGGAAATTTGTTACTATTTAGTTCTTTAGTCTTTTCTTAAGGGTGAAAACGTAAGCACTTATAAAAATATTTTATTCAGTAGTTATAGCGCAGAAACTGTAATGAGTTTGTCCAAAATACTACTAATTTGTTCTCTAAGCTATTTATAACGGTGTCATCGACGCCATTATAGATAAACAATAAAACAATTTTATACGTATTTTATAAAGAATTTGGCTTTTTCGTAATAAAACTGTTTTATTTATCTTATTACGAAGCTTTTATACAGCTTGTACATAACTTTTACAAAACAATTTTTTAACGCAGAATCTAAAGGTGTTATACAGAAACAATATAATCATTATAAAGCACTTAAAACACTTTTTGATAATGTTTTTAAAGCGGTCTTATAATGCGATATAAAACTGTTAAACAATATATTAAGCCAAAACCAAGTTTTATCTTTATAAGGTGAATTGTATAAACAATTATACGATATGATTATAAAAACGTTTACTTACATACACAAAAACGTCGCAATCAAACTCCTTATGTGATAAAATACTCCTAAATTCAGCATAAGAAAATCCTTATAAAATAGTTTAGTTTCATAAGGCCATTATTTTGCTACTTGGGTAGTTAGCCAATCTCGCTTAACTTAATCTTTGTTCAGTGCAATGCACCGTGAACGGATCTGACGGGTTCAGGTAATCTCGTTTGACCGCTAATTAAAAAGTGACAACATCATAAAAACCACAAAAATTTTTAAAAGAGCGCTTTCATAGAAAACTAAATGCTGCTTTGTCTATGTACGTTTCTTGCACGTTATTAGTTAAAATATCTATCGAGATTTTGGAGACGAAATTATTAAACTTTTTTGCCAAGGAGATGAACGAGAAAACTCAAAGAATTCCAAATTTCACTTCATCGGAGAAAGAAGTCCTAATGGAAATCATAATTTCAAAATATGCCAAAATTTTGGAAGATAAACGAACAAATAAATCCACAATAGAGAAAAAACTGCAAGTGTGGACCCAAATTGAAGCTGAATTTAATAACAAAGCCCCAATTGTATCGTACAGAAAACAGGATCAATTAAAAAGGTCAGTACATGTAAGATTATCTAGCAGTAGTAAAGGTTAAAATAGTAGTTAACAAAATATATACTGAATTCGCGACGGCCGGATTGCATCCCGCTAAGAGCAGGTAGAATTTTTACCATCCGAGTTGCATCCCACGACCATCCGAATTGCATCCCATTAACCAATTTTATTTTAGCAGCAAAACTAATGTATGTTCTGATAATAACCAACAGCGTTGTCACGTTTACTTAATACTAAATAATACTTAATCAATTGTAACATTCAAAATGTTTATTGACACATAAACAAATGTTTACTTAATACTAAATAATACTTAATCAATTGTAACATTCAAAATGTTTATTGACACATAAACAAACGTTTACTTAATACTAAATAATACTTAATCAATTGTAACATTCAAAATGTTTATTGACACATAAACAAACGTTTACTTAATACTAAATAATACTTAATCAATTGTAACATTCAAAATGTTTATTGACGGTTATTGATGGTTGCATTTAAAAAGGGCTGACGCTTATACTTTACCAGTAGTTCAAAATTCTGATTCGTTTCGCAAAGATCGTAGTAACATTTTGTAGTTATATATTGTGTGATTTTGGTGAAAATATGGAGATCAATACGGTTTTAAGTGAAAAGGGTAAAGTTTTAATTGTTATTCAGGGGTATACATTCTGTTTTCAAAAAATGTTAGGTAAAGATACGGTGAAGAGGTGGCAATGTACAAAACGAAATTGTAAAGCTTTTCTTAAAACAAATTGTGTAAGTGATGAATTAATTGAATCGGTGTTAAATCACAACCACGAGAAAGTGCCAGCGGAAATTTTAAACAGACAAAACATTAGTAACTCTGTTAAATGTGCTGCTGTAAGTGACATGTGTGAAAAGCCAATGAAATTAATTCGGAATGAAATAAAAAATAGGGAGATAGATACTATAACAACTAAGGATGTAGAACGAATTCGTAAAAACATTCATAGTGCAAGATCGTCAAATGGTTTAATACAGGTTCCAAAAAGCGTAACAGAATTTCACAATTCAATTGAAGTAGTCCCCATCGTGACCAATAAAAATGAAAATTTCTTGTTGAGAAACGATAAAGAAAATAACATCATTCTATTTTCTTGTCAAACCAACCTTAATTTATTGTCTTCTTCTTCAGATCTTTACGTGGATGGTACGTTTCAGTATTGTCCAAAATATTTTCTACAATTGTTTACCATTCATGCTTTAAAAGATAATACCTATATTCCCCTAGTTTTCTGTTTACTTCCTAACAAACTCTCTTTCACATATTCTCTTGTTTTTCAATACTTAAAAGAAGAGTGCTTAAATCTAAATATTCCTTTAGCCCCTAAAACCATAACCGCAGATTTTGAAATTGCAATTCATAAAGCAATTTCAGAAACTTTTCCTTTGGCATCTATCCGTGGCTGTAAATTTCATTTGGGACAATCCTGGTATAGAAAAATTCAAGCGGTTGGCTTATCAGTTCCGTATCAAAATAAGTCAGGCCAATATGACGAAATTTCGAAGTACTTGACATACATCTTTGGTTTATCTTTTCTTGACCCTAAAGATGTTGGAGAAGTTTACGCTTTTGACTTGGCTGCAATCCAGCCAGAAAATGACAAACTAAGTGAATTTTGCGACTATCTTGTCGAAAATTATATAGAAGACAACGCGACATTTCCGCCACATATTTGGGCTGAACATTCAGAAACTCTTCAACGAACAACAAATGCTTGTGAATCTTTTCACTCCAGGTATAATAAATCCTTTTACTGTGCTCATCCAAACATAAATGTATTTTTAGATGTACTTTTGCAGTTTCAGATCGACACATACATAAAAATTAATAGTGTACACCTTATACCAAAAGTTCACACCAATGTATTAAAAAAACGAGATTTTATTAAAATGAAAATTAAAGAGCTAGAAGAAAATATAATTACAAAGTTTGAGTTTGTTAAAACAGTTTCGTATAGGTGTAAACCTAAGGTTTAGGGTATTTTTAGTTATTATTGTACCTTTATGTATGTTATGAAAGATTGAACCTCTTAACCTATAATCTACATAAAAAAATGTTAAGTGCAAAAGTTTATTTTATTTATGTTAACTAGATATTTTACGTTTAATACATTTTTATCCTTTTTATGTGTATCTTTTTATTTAAATTGATTTATTTCCAAATATATCAAATACAAATAATTACCTAAACTTTTAATCGGTACATTGATTTTTAAACTATATTTCAAGAATTTTAGCACAAATTGGCAACGTTGCGGCGCAGTTTACCTGAAATGGTGTTATTAATTAGTAAATACCTTTTTTCGAGGTGGGATGCAATTCGGATGTGACCTTTTCTTGGCCAGGTAAAAGTTGAATTTTTGGGATGCAATTCGGATCTCGCCACTGAATTTACCTCATAAGAAACTTCATTATATATTCTTTTTTCTTATTTTTTTTTGGGAATCAAACCACAATAATAGGTATTTGAATTTTAAATCACTCTATAAGCGTTAAAAAAGGAATAGTAAAATCTTTATACGATAGGGCCAGAATCATTTGTTCGAATGATTATCAGTTCACAAAGGAGAAAACTTTGCTGAAAAATGTTTTAAATGCCAATAATTACCCGGCAGAATTTGTAAACAAAGAAATTAAGAATATAGAGAAGGGCTCATTGTTAATACCCCATAAAAATAACAATAATATTAATAATTCAGCTAACATAATTTTTAAAAACTTGACAATACCGTATGTTAAGGGTTTATCAGAAAGAATTAAGAAAATTGGTAATCAATTCAATATTCGAACTAGCTTCAAATCTAGCAATACGTTGAGATCTGTACTAACAAAAACGAAGCCAAAAAATGAAGAACAATCTTCAAAAAACTGCATATATCAGATATCTTGTGAATGCGACAAATTCTATTTAGGTGAAACATCTAGACCATTGAACGTCCGAATAAATGAACATAAAAAGTATATCAAAGATAGGGAGTTCTTTAAGTCAGGTATTTGCAAACATGCTCGGGAAGAGGGGCATAAAATTCAATGGGATTCGACAAAAATAATATTAAGAGAGCCCAATAATAAAAGACGAAAAATCAAAGAAAGTGCTTTAATACAACTAAATTCAGATAAATGTGTAGCTAGTATTTCAGCCGAATGTAGTCAAATTTGGTTACCAATGTTGGAAAGAGAAATTTCCAATAATCAATTACCTGCGTTATCAGGATAGCATCATAAGTTTTTATCCAGGTTTTCTTATGATTTATCTTTGGAATGGTTGTTAATCGATACGCACTTCAATACACAAAATCACCAAACTGAGTTATACATATTTTGAAAACAAAAATAATCATACACAAAAAAGTAACAACAAACGCGTTTTTATTAACAAAATTTCCAAAATAAGCGAAAAAAAAAAAAAAAAAAAAAAGCGCTATTCCAATAAAAACCGTTCCTGGAATCTTCACTGGATTCCATTTCTAGTGGACTACATATCGTTAGAATGTCATAAAATAAAATATTTTATTTCACATTTTACCAGAGGTGTGATCTACTATGAATGGACCTTAATAAAATTTGACAACAAAGTTTTGTAGTCTTAAACTTCAAAATATTATTGATTGTCTAGTTGTCAAATTTTTTCGTTGTGTCAGATAGGGACCAAAAAATTATTTCTATATTAGTTGATCTTGACAACGGTAGCTGGAACGCTACCGAAACGTCGAAATAAAAAATAAAAAAACATTATTGTGGTTTGATTCCCAAAAAAAAATAAGAAAAAAGAATAAGTAATGCCACAAGGAACTTATAGAAGATATTCATTATATATCTTGTCTGTTTTTTAGTTCACATTTAAATAATCTTAATTTATATAAAAACAAGCCACAAAATCGTATCTAAAATATCCCCGTTTTGGTAGTGACAGGAACTGGGGAACATACAAAAAAAATGTATATAAATATGTACTAAAGTATAATTTAAATGAATAATTGTTGAATTGCTTGTTTTTTGCACTTGAAATGAAACTAACGAAATAATGTATTAGCATGAACTAGGGGCCCTTTACCTTTAACATGCTTATATTTGGAAAGATACCATTCTTGCACCTACTGACTGCATTTTATTTATTAATCCTTCATCTAAACGATCAATTTTGACGGATTATCTTAAACCAAGTTCTGCAAGTCTTAAGCGGCGTTTTGACTACGATGCATTTCAAACATAACCTTTAAGCGAGATTAATTAACTAAACGCTAAACGCTTTAAAGCTAACGGTGCATTTGGGTGTATAAGTACAGAAAAAAACTATAGTCAAATGCAGTCTTATCATGCGGGTAATACGATTCAACAAAGACTTACTCACAGTTTTTGTTTTCTTTTATTGCGTTTAATCATAACTTCCAAATAAAATCCGTAAGATGAATAAGACAGACTTAATAAGCAATTTTGGCGGGGAAAAAAAGGATAGGTATTTAGTTTTCAGCGATTCTAAGGGCGCGTTGTATCTCACACCTAAACTCGGTTTAATTATAACTGATGTTTAGACTGATGTAATTAATGATAATAAATAAATCAATACGTCACAGTCTAAACATCAGTTATAATTAAACCGAGTTTAGGTGTGAGATACAACACACCATAAGAAGACTTTCACCAGCTAAGTTTTTATTTAAATATGTCAGTTTTGTGACTTTGACAATTTAAAGTGACAATATGAATAATAACAAGCAATTTTCCGGTTTTTTGCTTCCTCAAGAAAAAAAAATGGTACTTAATCTGATATGATTATTTCGAGAATGAAAGAAAAAGTGAAAATTCGTCAACCAGTATGCAGGAAACTGTAGCGAAAGCACTGGGAATTAGTTCAAGGACTGCGCAGAAAATTGTGCATGAAAAAAAGCATAATATAATACCTACGAATACTAAAAATTGTATTTTTGCAAAAATAAAAATACCAGATACGTCTATGTAGCTATTTTCATGTTAGTTAAATAATAAAATCATCATTCTTTTCTCCGGGTATATTTGTATTCTCACATTTTGGTGACCTCTGTGTTTTCTGGGGTGACATTCCGTTCATATAAGCTAGCGACCGCTTTTTAAGCGACTTCGCTTGCGACTTTATAGCCGAATGCGATTCCGTTCAGCGATCGAAATTAAGTTCGGAAACAATCGTTAAAGAAGTCGATATTCTGTCAAAATATAGGGATATTAAGAGTTATTTTAGGTTTTTTTTTATGCCGTATGGCGACACTAAATATAATTAATTAAATGTTTAATTCGATTTGTTTTTTTTTCGGTTTTGAGTTAATATTCACTAAAGTTAAAATTTGTGATCGGATTTTAAACATTAAAATAAAATAAAATAAGGATAATGCGTTTGACTGCTGAATACCACGAGACCATCGTAACATTTGAAGAAGAGCACCCTGAAATAATCACATATAAGTTTAGTGATCTTGATGGCAAACAAAGACTGCAACAGCAATGAATTGGCAACATTTTACAGTAATAATTTCACTATTTTTTAATTTAGACAAAGAACGTTAGGATAAAACTCGCTTTTGTCTTTAAGAATATTAATATAATTAACATAAAAGTCAAATTAATAATGCAAAATTGCAAAAAAGAAAGCGCATAACCTAACTAAACATCAATATTTTGACAAGGAAAGGAGAATAGAGATGCCACATAAAAAAAAACATTTCCTCTTCGTTTTACACACGTAGGCGACACCTCATAGGTATCAGAAATTTGGCGATCGCTTTAGAACTATTTGTCGCGCCAAAACGACCAAATTTGGTGAACGGAATGTATTTATCGACAAGAACGATTCAAGACTAGTCGCTAGTGTGAACAGAATGCCACCCCTGATTTGATACATATGGTTAGTGACCTTTGGACCCGCACTATAAGAGCGCATTTGTCTATACACAAAATTTTGTTTTGTACCGACAATAGGTGCAATTCTGTAAGCAAATGTTAAATTTTAACGTATGGTTAAAAATTAGACAATCTTCTAATTCCATTTTACTATTCTGTACGCATAATAATCTTTAAAATATGAACGGAAAACTATTAATTGGACACCAAATCTTTTAAACCCAATCCTAATCTTGACTATGTAAAGATTAAAATATTTCTAATAGCCTAAACTTCGTCAAATATAACGGCTTGCCGTTAATTTTTAACCACTTCTTATATAATTGACCCTAATGTATTTTTATCGTAAATAAACCATATCTACATAATATATGCGTATTTATCGATTTTTTTTGACATGATTAGACATTTTCTAATGGGTTTGTATGTTGATTTCAGTTTACGCAAAGTAATATTTGAATACGTCCAATAATGAATATAAAATTAAATATTTATGATTAATCATTTCAAAAGTAGTAAACTTGACAAACAAACTAATGAAATTGCTCAATTTTATAAATCGATTCAATTTAATATCAAAAATAAATATTATTAATAACTCACCTATCGTCCTGGAACTAGAAAGTGGACTCAAAGGATAAAAATCCCCATGCAACGGACAATGAAATCCGATAGTTTGTTCTCGTCTTCTCGCTCTCCTTGTTAGAACGCACAGGACGCATCCGGCTACGAGCATGAAAAAACCGACAACAATGCATGCTGGACCGAGGATTCGGGAATTTCCTGTAAAAGTAATTCGAGCTTCATATCGATCCGGATCTTCATCTTCACCTGGTCCTCTGTACGACGCAGCTAGAATAAAAGAAAAAAGTTAGGTTAATGGTCCACAACGTCAAATAAATACACAAAACTGTAAAATTCTTTCGTCTTCCCTGACTGATTCCTTAAATTTACCCAGTAGAAGCATGGGGGAGTAATCCTTCTATTGACGTTCGATAGAATGGGTCCCAGTGCGGTGGTGGTATAGTCGGTTTGATCACAGTTGAACAACCAAAAAACATGTTCAATACGACTTATGGGCCGGTCGCACTGAAATTTTTTGTGGCTGTTCATTGTTCAACTGAGATCGTACAGACTATACCCATCGTTATACTTTTGAAGACTTCATGAAAGCAGTTGTATCCCTTCATCTACTTTTACATCTCAAGGGGTATTCCCTTTGTAAAACTAGTCAATAGTGAAAAACATTGGAAGGCATACGTACCTGTTAAAACACAGCCGACAAGGAGAAAAAGAAAACCAAAAATTGGCAAAATAATTTGACAATTGGCAGCCACTACGACGCCCGCCACCATGAGACCTCCTTCGATTTTTTCGACGCGAAGACGAGATATGGGGGCGGGGCACCGCAGTTTACTCCTGCCGATGGTTGAACCAGTACTGCCTGAGATCTCGTTAGGCCTGAAACAAAAAATATTAATCAGTACAATAGTAAGAAATGTGCCTAATAAGTTTGATCCAACAAGAAACTAATACGTAAATTGTTCCAACAAATGAAAGAACTATGCCAGAACCAGTTCAAGAACGGTGAATATAATTCCGTATCCTGAGTAAGTGTGGACTATTAAGCGCACGCGTAGAAAGGTTCCAAACGCATGAGCATGAAATAAACCAATTCTGGAACTATCCGTAGACACCCTGTTGGGACAGACTTTATAAGTATTGTGGGGTTTGTAACTGTGATGATGATATAGGAAACCAAAGAAAACTATATCTACTTATCTTTATAATTGTTACTTTAGAAGACAGTACTACATATTTGTGATAAGAAACAATAACTAGATATCCTTGAAGAAATAGATATTACAAGACACAATATGAAGTTTGCAATGAACAGATAAATCTAGGGAGCTCTCCAATATTAAACTGTCTTCTTAAGTAACAATTGTAAAGATCATATAGTTTTCTATATAATTGCAGTTATACTGATCTTAAATGGAAAAAGATATCCGGGCTTTAATATTTGGATTTTCATATATTTTTCTTATTTCTATTCAGTCAATCACAAGATGGGTCACTATTTGGTCTCACCAAAATATTAAACATCAGGTAGGCAACATCAAATGTAACCTCTGTCATTCTGACGATGATATTTTACATATCGAAATAATTATCAATATTTTAGAATTTTCATAATGTTTTCATTAAATAGTGGAATTAATTAAAAACAGTTAGTTTAATTTATAATAGTAAAATTAAAGGGGTATTGATAAAGACCTGTATATTATTTACATGCTTGTAGGTACGCCACTAGAGGGCGTAATTCAACCCGATACTTAATGTTTTTTAAAATTTAATCTCATAAAACATATAAAAAAAAGGTCAACAAACGATTAATTTATAATCCCCGCCGGTTAGACACAAAATGTCAAACTTGTAATAAAGATGTTAATCAGAAAATCCACAACAAATCAAGTTAATATTAATATAATAATAATATCCCTGATAATTAGAGTAATAAATAAATCTGACAGATTGTTTATTACAAAAGCTTTTTACGACGTCAAAAACTAATTTGTAAAGATTTATTATTTTAGTTTATACAGATTGGCCCACCATAAATTTGCTTCGTCGGTAAATAATACATTAAAACAAAAACCCCTTTCCCTTTTTATTTGTCGAAGAAGCCGTTTACAGAATTCTACTCTAGGTTCATAATCACTAGGTATTTAAAAGATATTGCTATTCTGGAACACTGATAGCAGAAACAATGTTTTTCTAAGCTCATATATATTTATGATCAATACTCAAAATAACAAAACGTACTCTTGATACAAGAAATTAGTCTGAGTCAAATTTATATTGGAGCTACGCCAAAGTTTGTCTATGTAGAAAAATATTGAAAACATTCTTCAATGACTAACAGAATTTCCAGAGTGAATCAAACTCTTCTAGAAAAAAAAAGTTAGTCTATTATAAAAATAGTACATTATTAGCAAATCTGAAAAAGAGTCGTATGTAGCTGATAAAAAAATGTACTGAGCGGCCAGGTAAAAATGCAAATCTCTGAAACTATTGGTCCTAAAGACTATAGTAGTAACATTTTTTTATGTAAATGGTGAAAATAACATACTGGAAATTATTTTCAAATTTCCGATTTGGTCGCCAAAGGTCGTAGCCGCGTCTAAAATAAACTTCTTATAAATCAATAAAAAATGTGTTATAGCCATTTAAAATGCTGATAAATAGCATGTTTGGAACTTTAGATGAGCACCGTGTAAAAAAACAAACACAATTATTGCCCTTTAAAGCTTTAATAATTACATTTATATCAACTGTGAAATATGTCCGTTAAATATTCATGACCCTTGACATCAAAATGTAGGACGTTTATTGAGCCAGGAGTAAAGGGTAATAGATGACGTCTCGAATCGCAGTGACGTCATTTCTGACGTAGATTTGGGCAATGTTCCATTTTAGTCTGAATCGTTTCGATACGTCGAGACGTATTTTCAGTAAGATGGTATTATTTTTTTATTGAATATGAGGTATTGAATAATGGGTAAATTTCAATCATATAACTTTTAGGAAAAAATTTCCTAGTAAAAGTAGCCCGGAGAAATATCTGGAGATAATCAAGAAATCACCAGAGATCGTACTCTAGGAAGAAAAATTTAACGTAAAGCCTAATTATACTAGGTGTTAAATAAATAAAGCGAAAGCTCGAGAATATATTCAGTTTCTGCGTGCGCAATATGAATGGTTCTAGAAACAATTGGTTCTGAATTCCCTATAAATTTGACAGAAATGTTGATTTAATTAAGAACCCTATAAAAATATATTAACAAAATGAAAATTTCGGTAGAGGAAGTCTACAAATTCAATCGTTACATTTATTTTAAATCCGATCCTAAAAATCCCTATGTAATGCGGTCTGGCGAGTCTTTTGTACTCCCGAAAATGTGAAAAAATTATTTCTCATCTCGTTTTTTTATCAATTACCAAGAATAAACTTGTACGAGATAAAACACGTACCTACCATGTCGTCAAACTCAATTAGGTGCACAAAGAAAGTTGAAAGTTACTCCCATTTAAAGCAATTAAACTATAAAACCGATTCTGGTGAATTTTTTCTTTTTTAAGTACTGTATACGGGGATGGAATAAAGTACTTACATATTTTTAAAACGAAGAAGACGATATTTATGAGATACCCTCAAATGTTCTAAATTTAACTGTAATTTTTGAAAACTTTTAAGGATTTTATCATTTCGAATTTGTACCTAGAAAGCGGTATTTTTGACACATATCAAAGGGATTTGTTGAAATTCCCTTGCCTCGATAATACTGGCAAAGATCAATGGCAAAAAGCGAATGCCAACGTTTTTACTTATACTCGCTGGCCAAGGCATGTCATGCCGTCTGTAGCCAACTTTATATCATTATAATTATAATACAAAGGTATAGCGAAAACTTTTAGTTAAAAAGGTTTCTACACTGTTGTATAATTCTTTTCATTTTCATGGTACATTTTGATGTTTATTGAATCAATATTTCAATTTCAAAAACCCAGTTGATATAGGAGAATATTTGCCTACGCTTTATTGATTAATTATATTATAAGTCATTGATTATTTGTGGAGAAGTTCAAAAAACACGTTTCTATAATTGATTTGACATTCAAACGATCATAATTTTATCAACAAAGTTAAGTAAATTGATGAAACTGCTACCTAATATTAAATAAATAAACGGTATAATATCAGAAAAATTCCGAAACTAGTCGATTTTTTAATTTAATTTGGGGAAATTATTTTTTTTTAGAGAAAAACTAACAATATTCCGCGATTTGTCGACCTCGAAATTCGATTTCTCAAATTTTCATCAATTTTCTAGCTCAAAAAAAGTTTGCATGTATAAACGAGTATGTTTATTGATTTTAGAACCATTTTTATATGGAAATTCACTAATTCGACCCCATACATTCCGGAAATTTCAATAAAAATTTCTCAAAGTATAATAGACATTTTAGATTTTTTTTAAATCTGGTTTCCCTCACTTTCGTACAAAATATTATAGGTACGTTTCCGCCGATTTTTTTACATATTCGTTCATTATCTGAGATTATGTTATGTATTTCAAATTTCAGACTAATATTCACATTATTATGGACTTTACGATTTTTGGACTATGCCCGTGTACTATCTGGTATACCCAGTTTCGAATTTTCAAAATTCCAAATTCGGAACTAAGCCTTTTCCGACCCATTTATATATGAAAATCCACTAATTCAATCCCGTAGATTAAGAAAATGTCTATAAAAATTTTCTAAAATCTTGAGTTACATTTTTATTTCAAAATTTCGATCCCTTCACTTTTGAATACCTCTGTATACAAAATATTTTAGATACGTTTCCGCCGATTTTTTTCCATATTCGTTCATTATCTGAGATTATGTATTTCAAATTTCAGACTAATATTTACATTATTATGGACTTTACGATTTTTGGACTATGCCCGTGTACTATCTGGTATACCCAGTTTCGAATTTTTAAAATTCCAAATTCGGAACTAAGCCTGTTCCGACCCATTTATATATGAAAATCCACTAATTCAATCCCGTAGATTAAGAAAATGTCTATAAAAAGTTTCTAAAATCTATAGTTACATTTTTTTTTTCGAGATTTCGATCCCTTCACTTTTGAATACCTCTGTATACAAAATATTTTAGATACGTTTCCGCCGATAATTTTCCATATTCGTTCATTATCTGAGATTATGTATTTCAAATTTCAGACTAATATTCACATTATTATGTACTTTACGATTTTTGGACTATGCAAGTGTACTATCTGGTATACCCAGTTTCGAATTTTCAAAATTCCAAATTCGGAACTAAGCCTTTTCCGACCCATTTATATATGAAAATCCACTAATTCAATCACGTAGATTAATAAAATGTCTATAAAAAGTTTCTAAAATCTTGAGTTACATTTTTTTTTTCGAAATTTCGATCCCTCCACTTTTGAATACCTCTGTATACAAAATATTTTAGATACGTTTCCGCCGATTTTTTTCCATATTCGTTCATTATCTGAAATTATGTATTTCAAATTTCAGACTAATATTCACATTATTATGGACTTTACGATTTTTGGACTATGCCCGCGAACTATCTGGTATACCCAGTTTCGAATTTTCAAAATTCCAAATTCGGAACTAAGCCTTTTCCGACCCATTTATATATGAAAATCCACTAATTCAATCCCGTAGATTAAGAAAAAGTCTATAAAACGTTTCTAAAATCTAGAGTTACATTTTTTTTTCGAGATTTCGATCCCTTCACTTTTGAATACCTCTGTATACAAAATATTTTAGATACGTTTCCGCCGATTTTTTTCCATATTCGTTCATTATCTGAGATTATGTATTTCAAATTTCAGACTAATATTTACATTATTATGGACTTTACGATTTTTGGACTATGCCCGTGTACTATCTGGTATACCCAGTTTCGAATTTTTAAAATTCCAAATTCGGAACTAAGCCTGTTCCGACCCATTTATATATGAAAATCCACTAATTCAATCCCGTAGATTAAGAAAATGTCTATAAAAAGTTTCTAAAATCTATAGTTACATTTTTTTTTTCGAGATTTCGATCCCTTCACTTTTGAATACCTCTGTATACAAAATATTTTAGATACGTTTCCGCCGATAATTTTCCATATTCGTTCATTATCTGAGATTATGTATTTCAAATTTCAGACTAATATTCACATTATTATGTACTTTACGATTTTTGGACTATGCAAGTGTACTATCTGGTATACCCAGTTTCGAATTTTCAAAATTCCAAATTCGGAACTAAGCCTTTTCCGACCCATTTATATATGAAAATCCACTAATTCAATCACGTAGATTAATAAAATGTCTATAAAAAGTTTCTAAAATCTTGAGTTACATTTTTTTTTTCGAAATTTCGATCCCTCCACTTTTGAATACCTCTGTATACAAAATATTTTAGATACGTTTCCGCCGATTTTTTTCCATATTCGTTCATTATCTGAAATTATGTATTTCAAATTTCAGACTAATATTCACATTATTATGGACTTTACGATTTTTGGACTATGCCCGCGAACTATCTGGTATACCCAGTTTCGAATTTTCAAAATTCCAAATTCGGAACTAAGCCTTTTCCGACCCATTTATATATGAAAATCCACTAATTCAATCCCGTAGATTAAGAAAAAGTCTATAAAACGTTTCTAAAATCTAGAGTTACATTTTTTTTTCGAGATTTCGATCCCTTCACTTTTGAATACCTCTGTATACAAAATATTTTAGATACGTTTCCGCCGATTTTTTTCCATATTCGTTCATTATCTGAGATTATGTATTTCAAATTTCAGTCTAATATTCACATTATTATGGACTTTACGATTTTCGGACTATGCTACTATTTCGTAAACCCATTTTCGAATTATCAAAATTCCAAAAGAATAATCTATCACAAATATTTCTTATTTTTTTGTAGTGGTTACTATTTATCAAATTAGAAATATTACTGTTACGGTTCTTGACATATTTATTTATTCATAAAAAAATCACAGCCGCAGAGTGCAGTGTCTTGAAACTGCAATTTAATTTTAACAACAAATTAAAACAGTTTTTCTTTGTTTGTTCAAGGTTTACTTTCTCCTTTATTCCATTGTTTAGAATAAATAAATTTCTTAACGCTTTATTTGTAAAATTCTACCATTCCATTGGTGATATATCACACAATTTCTTGAGAATTAACATCATCATTTATAAGATGGAGCTTTTTCTTGTAACTCTGATCTAAACGATTTTATTATGATTCACGTTTTTCAAAAAAGTGCAATGCATATTATATTTGTCATCATCAGCTGTACCGTCAATTCGCATAACTACTAAACAATAAACGGTTAATATAAAAAAAATCTGATTTCAGTGACCTCGAATGGAACAGTTATTATTAGTAGGAGTTATTATTATTGTTTTTGGTTGATAAAGGACAAGTTGAGATAATATTATTTTAATTGTTATTTTTTAGTCTTAACATGAATAACATTTACAATATACAGATAATGAAATATTGCTATAGAAAAAATACAGGGCGTTAAATATAATTTCATTATACAGTGCTATTCAAAAGTCCCCTCCCCCCTCGTATCTTTTGAACGGCCACTTACATTAATAAAATTTGGAGTGTGAAAACATAGTATTGTAAACTTCTCTACGAATGGTAACAAGTGACGTAATAGTAATAGATGACGTCACAGTGCCACTCTGGCCAATAATTTTAAATAGGACCTTATGGCAAGTGATATCTCGTTTGAAAGGCATTGACATTGGCTTCATAGCCATATTAATTTTATTTGGGTTTAAACTAATTTGGACGGATAAATTAAATGAATACCAAAATTATTGAAATTATTTTTTTAAATCTAATCAATCAAATATCAACAATGGATTCTTACAGCAAGTGTTCGAAATGTGCTCTGTCTACTTCCTGACAGTAATACATCCTATTAGTAAACTCTTGTCGTACTCGTTCGAATGTGTCAGCTGAAATTGCATTGCTTTCTTCAATAATTATTTCTTTCAAAACTCCAATGCTATCTGGTGCCGTAGTATAAACCTTGGATTTGAAGTACCCCAATAGAAAAAAAATTTAATGGTGTCAGATCTGGTGACCGAGGTGGCCATTCTATAGGGCCTCGCCGGCCGATCCATCTACCTCGATATTCTTCATCCAGGTAACGTCTTACTACACCATAATAATGTGCAGGAGCACCATCTTGTTGAAATGTTATTTCCAGATGGCCGAATTCATCTGGATTATCTTCCAGAATTTCAAGAATTAACAGCTCAATTGCATTTTGTAACATCTCCAGATACACTTCACCGCTTAAATTTGAATTTAGGAAAACAGGACCAACTATGTGGTTTCCCAAAATACCTGCCCAAACATTGACTTTTTCTGGAAATTGGGTATGTTGTTCACGAAATGTGTGAGGATTTGTGTCACTCCAATACCTTACATTTTGTGTATTCACATTTCCATTGAGGCAAAAAGTACTTTCGTCACTAAAACAAATTGTTTTTGTGTAATGTGGGTTTTGACTAGTTTTATTTGTCATACATTCACAGAATTCGAGTATTCTGTCGGGGTCGTCATCCGAAAGGTGGTGCAACATTTTTAACTTGTATGGATGAAATTTATTTTTAGCCTACACTCTCTGTGCTGTACTTATACTTACTTCACAGATAGACGCAACTTTAGTTGAAGAGGAAGTAGGGTTTACTACCATTTCAGCAACTATATCAATTTTTTTATCATCACTAAATGTTGGTCGACCAGATCGTTTGGCATCTTGAACACTACCTGTTGCTTGAAACTTGTGAAGAAGCTCCCTCAAATAAGTTTTCGAGATAGGGCGATCTGGGTATCTCTCATCAAATAAACGTTCCGCTTCATGGAGATTCTTTCCAGATTCACCAATTATTAAGATAGCTGCTGCTTTGTCGGCTTGAGTACGTACCAAATTGCCTATGTAAACTCTTAAACGTCTCGTTAAACAATAATAAAATTAAATATTTAAGCTATTTAGAAAAACTTTGCAAAGCAACAAATACTATTAAATTAAAAACGTCAATTTTTTTGACAACTAACCAGAGGCGGACTGAATATTACTATTACGTCACCTGTTACCATTCGTAGAGAAGTTTACAACACTTTATTTCCACCCTCCAAATTTTATTAATGTAAGTGTAGCCGTTCAAAAGATACGAGGGGGGGGAGGGGACTTTTGAATAGCACTGTATATTTATCAATTGTTATCAAAATCAATACGAAAGCATTATTTTAGACAAGGAATATTATTGTAAGTATAATTTTACATTTTGTTACTGTAATGATCGCTGATGATAAATGAACTGGTAACTTTTTTTGACGAAACATTTTAGAGATTTTGATCAGAAGGCGTAGAAATTGAGAGAGAGCTCCATCTCATTTCCTATTAGTTGGGTGGAAGAGAAGCCTACTGCTTCGGTGTAAATCACAGAACGTAAATTTCATTCCAGTAGATTAGTACAGTAGATTAAAACTTTCAATTGAGGATATTTTGGCTGTTGTTATATGTGTACTTTTAATTTTGGAAGGTAATCCCCAACTTCCGCGAGTCAAAGTCATTCCATCAGGTTTCTTTGCATCACTTTTATTTATTAAAGATTATTCAAATTAAACGAGTTTATTTATTAATTATTATTCCGAAAAAAGGAATGATCTGACACCAATGTAAATACCACCATAATATCGGCCATATCACAAAATCCGTTTCCGTTTCCGAGATAAATGAGGCGTCCTATACTTAAAACTCACTCTGTATAAGTAATAAGTGCATTCATCTGGTACACTTTTCCAGTATTCTGGTACATGCTTTTTGCTCTAGCAACACTGCGTCAACATCTGTTTTCAGTCACGTGGGATTGTTTACGTTTCATTAACTTTTCAAAACATTTATGTATTACGAAAAACATTTAAAAAAATTACTATTCTCAATTTTTTATCTCTTCAATTTCTCCATTTAAACTGGGAGCTGCTTTTCATATTTTACTGCTACTTTCTTTATTTCTGGAATATTACTTCATGAATAATTTTTTTTCCAGTACAAATTATGTGTCAACTAATGACAAATGGATATTATTACTTGAGCAGGTTTACCGCATACTACTTTTGAGTTACTGTTTTTTTTTCAAGGGTATTTCTTAAGAATGAAATTAACATTTTACAAAAACTTTAACGAACAACACAAAATGTATAATTTGTTTTCTAATTTCGTTGGTGTCAAATTTTTTTATTTATCACAAATAACTAGAATATTAGCACGAAACTAATCTAAAAATATCCCTGAAAGAAGCCCTGCTGGTATATTCTTATCCGCCTAATCCTAGAATTAATTATTATCCTTTTTATTTCGCCTTAAATATTCCACCAAAATAGGTGCTTCTATATATTTTTGTCTACAAAATTTAGATCGCTGTTCGAAAACATTAACATGGTCGTGTTGTCACTCTTCAATAGCCAAGGCTTTTGTCGCACAACCTACTTTCTCCATGTTCATAATATGTATTTTAGACTTCTCTAGATTGACGATTTTTCCCACTTCTCAAATAAAACTTCAACACTTCACAAAAAAAAAGTTAGCCCACTTGGGACACACTAAGGATTTTCTCACATAGTTCAACGGTAGATAGACGAGTTGAAACTGTCAATTATTTTTCTTATGGCCCAAATCCCATCCACAGATTCACTTTTTTCCTGACACCTGGGGAAATCGCATTATGAAAAAATAAATGGCATCATTGCAAGAAATAAATTTTTGTATCCAGTGGAGGTGGAATTGTTTTTGGACGTTGCATTCAAAAGAAAATTAAATTCGAGTGGGTCGGACGACCTCGTTAGTCATCTGCTTAACTAGTTTTAGTCGATGTCTACGTTAGTCCCGTTTATAACGTCAGTCATACAGAATTATAAAAAAGGGCCGTTGATCTGGCTGTTTTAGGAAGTCTGAATAATGAAGAGCTTCGATAGTAAGGTCAAAGTTCGTTGTCTTAACGAGAAATCGGGATGAATTTATTTCAGTCTGTTACTTTTTATATTTTAAATTATAACTGAAAATTAAAATGGCAGTGTTTATTGGCTTTTTGGTTACGTTTTTGAGGAAAAGTTATCACTTACAAATTTATAGTCTTATTACTAACCAACAGTGTGAATTATATAAATTCCGTATCAGCGTCATCATAGTGCCAGATATTTGGCAAACTTCTACACACCTGTCCAAACGTATAATTATATACCAACAGTTTATTTTAGATGCAGTACAATAACTTTGAAAAAAAGTGTTTATTATTCATCTTCTCTCTAAATAATGTAAATCTTAACCATGGTAGTTTTTTTAAACAACATTTAATTGTGATAATTATCAAATTTAAACTTTCCAGACTTTGTGCCAAATACAATAAAAATTATAGATTATGATTTGTAATGTAATTTGCATCTCAGCGTCTAAGCAAATAAGTATTTTCCTTAATCCATTCTATAGTATTACGTATTTTATGTTGTCATAATTCACTACCTTTCTTGATATTTGCCAACTTTGTTTGAGTGCTCAGTTCTTCCAAGACCCAGTTGTCTAGTACGTGAAATAGACTTAATTTTCCCCTGAATTATTAATTATTATCAATAAAGTATATTGTATTTAGGATGTCCTTCGAGATACTTATTTTCAGTCTGGCATACTCGTGGGTACTTCATATCCCCACACTTTTTCCTAGAGTATCTATTAGCTGTTATCAAGGACCAGTTTTTTAGCTTTACTTAAATAAGTTCTCTATTTCACCAGGGCTGATTCCTTGTATCAAGGGGACAGTTTACATCAATCTTAGAGATAAAAGTGTCATTCATCCACAGCCAACTCTGAATCTAATATCTTCCTCGGAAAACTTTTCTCCAGGTCCGAGCTGTGCCTTGTTGGTCATTGCGATCTTTGGTTTTGTGGTGTGGGTTCTCCATCGTCCACGTACCATCAGCTTTCTTCGCTAAGCTCCCGATAATCGTCTTGTCATCATTTTGTCACTTCCTGATGGCTGTTCTGTCCTAAGGACTCGTCCTTCATTTTTCCCAGAACCATTTGGTCATGTAGCTCTGGCCACTTCCTTTACAGTTCTGATCCTTGGTCGTAGTCATCGGATGGATCCAGCTCTGCAGTGCCCCTATGTAGAGATAAGGTAGTTTACTATGGGATTTCGCCCGGTTATGGACAACTATCACCCTAGTGCCATTCGTACTTGACACTTTGAGTTGGATGAATTTTTCAACTTTCCTCTTCTGGATCCGCCGTGTTCGGTAAAACAGGGTCATCTCGTGAAGGGTGCCACTATGAATGTTGCACGGACGGTCTTGGGATAGCATCCTAGAAGGTTTATCTGGCCTTCTCATCAGCTATTCCCCTGAAGTGGGTGACCGAGTAGCCAACTTCTTGACCCCTAATAACAGTATGAATTAAAGCAAGTACTTACTCATAAAGCAACACGTCGAGGGACAAATTACGGACTTTTGCTTGGAAGCAAATGGGAGAAGACAAAAATGTATATTGCATATTTTCACTTAATTCGAGAAAAATATTTGTCTGACAACATTTTTTTTTATACCACTGCCAACTTTCAAGTTTACATATATATTATTTTGATGGCTATCTATTTTCAAACACTAATTACCTATGAGTTCTCTTGTACGTAACATTAACAACTGATTGATATATTATGTCAGGATTGTTGCTATTATCATTGAAACATCGGTTTTATTTTAGAATTAAATCAGTTATCATCATACAAATAAAGATATTAGTAATAAATGGTTTTAATGTTTTGTTGTCTTTGGGTGAAAACACTATGGAGCAACTACAAGAAACGTAGTCGCTTTCACTTTCTAGAACGATACAAAATATCTTGTTTGTGCTTCAAATCATTGTTTATTATGATAGAACCGTAGTTAAAGTCCTATATTGAGGTTTCATAGAAAGTGATATATCTCTTAAGATCAATAATCGTGTTGTAAATAATTATACTTATATAAAGTAGTGACAGTGCATGGACTGCATTCCATAGATAATTTTTTGATGTTTGTAAAAGCTACTAGACACTTACAATTTCAAGCACTTTCTTTTTTTTATATGTATGTTGCTTGGTTGTGTTGGTAGTTTATTCGACAAATAATAAGTGACGCCAAACAAACTTCTTATCAATTTACCATGACCTTCGTACTGAATCCTAAATTGCCTTTTGTAAAATTCAAAATCCATTTATCATAAAAATGATTATAAATCTTTATAAAAAATCTGTTGTATACAAAAAAAAATAAGAATGCATAAAAAACTTACATACAAGCGTTTGGATTTGCTTTATATCCAAATCTAGAGCATTGAATTTTTACTAAGTAAATTTTTTTTAGTTCATTTCAATTCGTTCAGAAACCATAAATTATTATTTTTAGTCGTCTCAGACACGTTAAATCATAGATCGATAGATATTCTAATATATTAGAATAGGTCAAGAATATATGTCTTCATAGAAGTGTGTTAAAAATTTGCGGATTTAATTTAGGTAGGTACTTATTATTTATTCATGACGTGGCCTTAGAACCGTTAGGACAACGGCCTTAGTTTTCAGTTACAGTTCTGTTTCAATAAACCTAACAATCTTGTAAAGGTCAACAATTCTTCTCGTGAAATCTTTTATTGCAGATTGACTTTACATCTGAATATACCGTGTGTCCCAAGATACTTGCCGAATTTCATACCTGGAATGTGATCAATTTTCGATATATTGCTCCTGTCAAAACGTCGTGTATTATTGTCGAAAGTTAATTCGGGATAATTTAAAAAATATGTTAGATTAGATTTTATTAGATTAGAAATGTAGTGACTCTTTGTCCTATCCCACTGCGACCTTTGCAGATCTATTGTGGTCCTCCCTATTTTTAGAGCTCGATATCCTCTACCCTCGGTTTTCCTCCTCCGAATAGGTGAGACCGCAGCCTTACTAGGCCTTCGCACTCAGAGTATGTGCTCCGCAGTTTCGGCTTCTTCCTGGCAAAACCTACATATGCTGTCATTTGCTATCTGCCTTTATTTCTTAATATGTCACTTAAATATGTGTACAAAAATATGTTGTTTACATTTTACGACAATGTATGTTCTTCATCGATGTTCTGTTTTTAATTTATCACAAAAATGAATTTCTTTTATTGCTTATAAATTTAAGCGTTACATAATCTTTTATAAATCAGCAATCCTATCGAAATACCTAATCAAAGTATGTCATTGAAAAAAAAAATAACCATTGTTTAAAAAAGTGACTGTAATCGATACATTATTAGATTCATATTTGATATAAAATTATTCTTAAACAATATCATCTTTGATAAATGTGACCTCAGCAAACTGATAGATCATTTTATAAAACTGCTTAATACGGCGTTCAACTAAATATATATTTTTGTTATTGTTTAGCAGATCGTTCATTCTAAGGGAACAATTACGAATCTTATCAAATTCATTACTGATGTTTTGTTCTTATCCCCATTTAAAAAATTCGTGACGTCACTGGTATAAAATAAATAAAAATAAAAATTAGGAGCTGGATATAAGGCCAACAAAGCTGTTGCGCAATGTGACGATGTGTTTTTTGTACGAAAATAGAGGTGTGACAGTAACTATATAGCATTTCCTTACTAGACCTTTAGTTTCATAAAGAAAAAAGAAGGAAGCTAGAAAACAAGAATATTTGATGAGAAAAACACTATAATTTTTATTCAGCGAAAAGGGTGGAGCAGTTATATTTATACAAGAATATAGGACACTTTAATGTTGTGTTAATACAAAATGTTTATAGAACAAACAAGTTGATATTATAAGTCAGAAAATATATTATTGTAACGCGTCATTTACAAAATATTTACAATAGCTTTTTGTAGTAAGGAAAGTGCCACTCACTTTTTTCCTCGGAATGGAAAGAAATATTTTAGATTTAGTGCCACCTCACCAAATTTGTATTTTGGTAAACAAACGTTATTTTATGTATTGTGGAAATTTGAAAAACAGATAAAATTTGTGACTAAAAAAGATCATATATCTTTAATTTCCGCTTGAAAGATGCTTATGGTCTTCCCAAACTTTGAGAGTGTTTGATTCCTCGCCCATACACTGATACCTCGGCCCCTTATTATATCATTTTAGAGCCACTTGTATAACATTTAATGACATTCTTTCCAAGTCTAATTATGACGGGATCTTATTTTACACACAGTTTCTACACTTTATTTGTTTTTATTTCGATACTTCCATCTGTCTAACCAAGATAATATTTGACTTTATTTTATGCTCTAGCTTTCTATACATGTTTAAAATATAGGATTGCCACCTATCCCGATTTGATCGGGAGACTCCCAAAACTGTACTATTTACCCCGACTAACGATTTTGATTTCAAACTCCCAGCCTTTGTTAAAAATATTTTAGACTATCACCAAGTCAGACCAAAAAGCTTTACTTGAAAATGTAAGAAAATACCAAATTTAACGATAATAATAATAACGAAGTTATTTGTTAAAGACATTGTGAACAATAAAAATGCTTTATTTTTTAAAAATTTTGGTCAATCAGGTGAAATATTCAATAATTCTTCAAATAAATCTCTGGAGAAGAAATCGCCAATAACACAGAATCAAAATTTAAATTTAGATTTGCATGGTGACTTTAAGAAAATTAGGTACGAATTACGTCCTTCGAGTCTAATTTACAGCTGTTGAATTGTTAGAAATTTCATGTATTTTGTCAAATTTTTAGGTTATTTATTTGCGTATAAGCACCCCGATAATTTAAAATAAACAAAAAAATTTTAAAACATTTATATTCGTACTCACAAAAAATCGTTGGTCCTCGCGATTATTTGGATTTACATCAAAGTTTGGTGTTACATTTTATTTATAATAAAAAAATTAGCAGTTTTGCTCACGTAAACTAGTGAAATAACAATAGTCAGTTAACAATAATAATAACAATAAATGAATCAACAATCCATATCTTTATAAAGATAATATAATGTACAACAGTAAATAAACTTTATTACACATAAATTAACCGATATATAATTAAAATTTCATTTAAAAATACAACTTACATCGTGACGAACCAGGTTTTATGCCTAACAGCCTCTTTATTCTTCGGAACTGAAGCCGGTAGGCTCGAAGAGTTTGTCGATTTCCTAGCGCACTTTGATAGAAACGTCATTCTTGCTGTCGATAATTTTTACTATTCAACTTACAACAGTGAATTTGATGTAATGGTACGTTTGAAATTAACACGCGACGGCATAGCGAGTTCGCGGTGTTTCTTTTAATGAATTTAAGTTTCAACTGTTCGTCCGGCTAGCAGGAAATTGACTAGCGGGCTATGATGCGTCTGTGCCTGCACGAATAAAAACAAACTACCTACCGGGAAATATTGATAAATCGGCGTCGCGTACCATACGGTTTGAATTCATGTATCCTTATTGTCGGAAATACATCAATTTAGGCTGCAAAATTCATAGTACAGGTTTGTTTTATATTTTCAGATTAACTGATTCAAAATTTTGAAGTTTCCACCAAAATTTCCCCTTGCAGCTACCCCATCCCGATTTTGAAAAATTATCTGGAATTTAGCTACTCCAAAGCTCAACTTCTACAGGAGTAAAAAGGCTGCCGTGGTACCTATGGATGAAAGGATCAATAATGTGTATAAAGTGCAACAGTTCATGCGATAGTAGCCGTGATGACATGTGTTTGCAATTGAATATCGAAAGGAGGTATAGAGCCAAAAGATCCTTATACTCTCTGATCGTCAGGCAGCACTAAAATCTTTAATATGTCCCCAGATCAGATCTGGACTGATCTAGGACTGTCTACAAAAACTATTAACCCTGGCTAACCATAATAGAGTTACTCTTAAGTGGCTATCGGGCACAAGGGCATTGTAGGAAATGAAAAGGCAGACATCCTAGCAAAACTAGGTTCTGAAACTGCATTCACTGGTCCTGAACCAGTATTTGGGATATCTAAAACTGCTGCAGGTGGTTGTACATCTCGGTGGACTCAAACTAAACAACAGTCGTACTGGAGACACGTGCCAAAACAGGAACACAGCAAACTCCTGGTCAAAACCCCACGGAGACGCTGACTAACAATTTCCGTTTCGTCTTTAATTAAACGCATTTTTATACAATCTAGGGCTGGTATCATTTGTACTTATTTTAGGATCATATCCTTTTGCATTTGGTCAACAGATTTGTTTTCGTTTATCTATTGGCTTATTGATAATATCTTTTTCTGTGGATTTTGGGTTTTGCTCAACTTACATGTTTTTTTGCTAAATCCTTAATACATAACCTCGATGTTTCAATGATTCAAACACATTTTTCACATTTCACTTCGCACTTAGTTTTAAACACAATAATTACTTTAGGAGTGAATTGATTAGTACAAACTAAAATTCTGGGACAATATTAAAAATGATTATCCCGCAGTACAGGACAGACAAAGGAAAACAAGCGATGAAAAAAGCTCTTTTTATATTCACACAATAATATTAAAATATTTATAGATAAGGTGGTCGACCATTTATCGTGAAAAGTAATTTTAACTTGAAAAATAAAAATTCGGAAATATATCTTCCGAAGCACAAATAAATAATAGAATAATTGAATGAATTAAAAAATTAGTCTCAAATATTTCAGTTGTAAAATAATCATACTACAGTATTCGCCAACTAACTTGATGTCCTAAATGCTTTCTAGGGAGCTATTGACGCCGCCCATCCGATAACTGTAAACAGTGCCGTGAAAGTTTCCGTTACAAATTAACACAACTTATACAATTAATAAAGTAAAGTTCGTCCGGAAATATATGATCCTAACTTAATAAATAATATTTAATTCTTTGTTATAATTATTGGTATATTGATTTTAAAAGAAACGGATCTGCTTTATACCTGAATTCTGATTACATAAATAATATTTTAACAATAAGGTACCCATTACAATAACATGTTATTTATCTAATTCAAGATTATAACACTCTATACATCACTTGGCGAGTCTGTCCTTCAGTACATTTACGATTTTCTTCATTAACGGCTGATATTTTTACAAACACTTTATTGTACAAAGCAGAAACAATAACTGTGTGACGCTACGCTACTGAAAATCTTAACACCTGATAAGGTTCGATGCAATTGGCGTTTGTCGAGATTTTACCACCAATAGCACCTAACCTAACCGAGTAGGCAGGGCACTGTCTCTCTTAGTTGGTAATTTCTGGGACATCAAGTTGGCGAATACTGTATTAGGTATTATCTTTTTGCTATTCTAAGAAACGACTGTGATATTGTTATCGGATTAACGACTGCCTGCTGTTGCGCCATCCATCAAAACGGTGGAACAGTTGAACTAATGTACAGAAGCGTTCGTTTACAGAAACTTCCGTGCAACAAATCTCAAAAAATACAATGAATTGAGATTTCATATTTCCAGAATCGAATTCTCTAGGCTTTCTTTTGGGGATAAGGTCTTGGCGTTCAAATTGGTGACCACAAATTGTCAAAACTGTCAAAATCACACCATCACTTAATGGCTTATATCTTTTTTATAACAATCCTAAACTTGACCAAAATACCTTATCCCCAAGACAAAGGTCCAAGTTATATTATGTTTGAATCTCAACTCTTAATTTTACTGCATTCTTTAGATTTGTTGCATACAAAATGACCTAAATTTTTCTGCAAGTCAGGGATGCCAACTGTTTTGAGCTGTCTAAATTGTGAGGCCCCTCTTAAATCAATCATGTTAGCATAAGTCAAAACGAAATATCTTGGAACGAAGTATGCATTTGCGTGCTAGCTCGTTTAGCATTGCGGATATTTCAAGTTCGATCGAAAGAATAATGTCGTGCGTTTTAGGATTCACCTGGTACCGAGAGTTTCGCATTATTCCTGATTTATAATTATAAGGCTACACATTATTAAGCATGATTTACGACAATGATAAGAAAAGGCGGGAGAAAAAGTTTATGGATATTAAAATTAGATCAACTATATTTAGAATAAATAAGGTTTTTAACTGAGTGTAAAATGATTGGCAGATGTAACTACCATGTAACAAAATAAACTGAATTTAATGTCTTTGTAATGATAAGGAAAAGCAGAACATTTTATGATGCTTGCAATTTAAGTACTTACTACACTCTTTCGTAGCTGATACATACCTTTAAATAATAAATAGATTTTAATGTTTATTTTCCAGTGTTATAAATAAATATAAGGTTTCCAATTATTGAAATTTAACTTACCACCTGCAATGAGAGTAAAATTGAATTGAATATGATTTAAACGTATCTAAAAATATCGCCCAAGTGCGAGTCGGACTCCCGCACGTTTGTTGTATTGGAGCCCCCCTTAAATATTAATTTTATTTTAATTCAATTATTTATTTTTAAAGTAAATAATGTAACTCAATATTCTGTGAATATTTAAAGCGTCTTCCTGTTGTCGTTAAAAATATCGGGCAAAAAAATCACGGTTGTTGTATGGAAGCCCCCCTTAAATATTAATTTTATTTTAATTTAATTATTTATTTTTAAAATGAATATATAATTTTGCGAATTTTCACACATAGTTTCTTTTATATTATATTATCAAACATAGATTGAACACCTCGCTTTATTCGCAGAAATTTTTTTAAGTACATGCAAATGTAGGGGGATCAAATTCTTTTTCGCCACTACAATTTCATTCCTTCCTAAACTTTTTTCTCCATAAAAGATTAAATTAGGACGAAAATAATCACATTAGTGAAACAATTTATCTAAATTTAACGCCAGATCTGGCACTCCAGAACGGGTTTTGACATTTTCCAAAAAAGGGGATCAGTAAGTCAGATTCTACATGAAAACACTATTCTGCAGTCTCCAACAAGAATTAAAAGAAATATTACCCACTGATTGGCTTTTTTTCTTACAATTTCTTGTATGCGAAGAATTCTAATTTTCGGCAGTCTATATAAACATTTTTTTTTCTTTTTACCTTCAAAAACCCAGATCAAACACAAATTTGGTATAGGGAGGTTTGTGAGGGTCAAAAATACGGTGGTAATTGTTTTAAATTTATAAAACCACTATTTTATTGTCAAAATCGAGTTTGAAAATGTGTACAGGTGTATTTAATCCATGTATCAAATTTACTACACTTTGAATATTAGATTCAAGAATTAAACCCACTTTTATAGCCTATTAAATTTAAAAATTCAAATTTTGAAATGTAAACAACTGCAAATACAAAATATATAGGAAAATATCAATAAACGAATGGAGATAAATATTTAACTCTAAAAATTGTATTACAAACAGTTACAAGGTTAAGTAGGCAGCTTTTCTGTGGGCATTTAACATGCTATCCATTTTTCATTTATCAGTTCTGGTTTTTGAGATATAGCATAATGTAATTTTAGTAGAAAAACATGAATTTAATTTTTATTTTATTACTAATTTTATTGAATGAGATGCTGGTGATAAGTATCGTTTCAAACTTTGAAAGTAAAGCGCTATCTATGATCGTCCCATATTATTATTTTTCCACGGTACCAATTTCATGTTCATTACTAAAGTGACCGAAATCTTCTGGAAAATGGTCCAGATTAGTTTAAATAATGAAATTTTACACTCATGTTGCTCTTGATTGTCTAATAAATTTTGGTCGGTTTCAAGAATATATTTTGGCCATTACTGTGCCTGAGTTTGAAGTCATAGGACCAATTAACGTAGGGTGGATTATATTTATTGTTTTAAAGCAAAATGGATTCATAATCACCTACTCAAAACGTCAGACAATAATTCACTTACCACAATGTTTATTTTTCCAAATTAATTATTTAAATTACCACACATTTTTCGGTTATTTATTAATATCTCTACTTTAAATACCCGGTGTTAGCAGTATTAATGCGACCTCACTGCACCAAATGTAACGTCAAAGAGCCAACACACACACGAGTACTCTGTTGTAAACAGATAAAAAAAGAATAAAGACTCTCGACACATTTCATGATTTACAATTTTATTATCTAATTTTCTAATTAATGTTGTTCAAACCTTCCGATAACACTGAGAGCAAACAAGGTCAAACGTTCATATTTAAAGATACAATATTCATATAAAGATAAATTTGAATGAAAAAGTAACTTTTCTTCTTAATAACAGTAAATAATTCGTTAATTGCAAGTTTTTCTCCGGAGAAACACTTAAAATTAAACTATGAATAATGTTTAAATGATAATTACCATTCGTTTTCCATTGTGATTGAACTTTATAACCCCCTCTTTCACAACAAGTCAGCTTCTTACTTCTTTGGCAAAAGGTTCAAGGACGAATTAACGGTCGACCAATGAGAGTGGAAGGAACGGAGTTAGGTGATGTGAGAAAAAAACTCACAGCAGATTTGTGTGCACCGGGAATTGAACCCTTCTCTCTGGTGTAACAATCCATCAATTTTAATGTAGAATTATTAATTCAGAGTTGTATGGAGCTCGACATTAGGGAATTATTTATTTAGAACGCAAAATGTTGATGAGCTTTAATCATATTAAATTAAAATCTCTAGAGAGAATACACCATGTTTTTCGTAAAACATCTGATTTACTGTTTTATATACCATTAGATGAAAAAATAATTATAATGACACTCTAGATACGATCTATTTACAAAATGAATATGAAAGAAAATCCTACTGTATCAATTACACAAGCTAACAAAGAAAAATAATGAGTAACGTATATATTATATAGCTCAGGTAATATATGCAAGTAGACTTCGTAAAAATCAACTGAACGTAAAGTTTGTTTTTATAATTATTATAATTATTATACGTGGATTTCCGGTCGAAGTCTAAACTATAAAACGTCTGTACTTATACACTCATTTCAGTTGTTTTATTTGTGAAGATTGTTGTTTTTGGTCCTTGTAACTATCTGTCTCTCGGCGAGGATCCTAATATCCACAATCTCGTTATTTGAACCACTTTAATTAATACTGGTCATAATAATGATATTCGAAAACCACTGGTTATAGCATAATAATAAATAGTATTACACAATGACGAAGATCGCAACGCAGTGGTAAATGGACATCACTTTCGCTTTCGTCCTTAGACATGCTTGTTGGAATAGCTATCTTTACAATTTCAACTCCTACACCTACCTCTGCCTTTGAACCGTCCACATACCAGGTTGCCTCAACATCTGTTTTCATTCTCTTTTCCCACATAATATACAAATGATATAATTCTACACCTAGTATGCATTGGGAGCACAATTGTCAAATGATTCATTTTTAAAGAAATCTATCTCAATTGCAACACAGTACAAACACCTCTTTGAAGCCCACATACATTTTTAAAGGAGTGTGAATTAAATAAGATTACGTGAAAGAAATAATAAATACTAAAATCGTTGATTGATAAGTTTGGGTATCAATCAACGCTAAAATGTTGCGGAGAAATCGATTTATTTTTCTTATTATTACAAGGGTTAGGTACTCGAAAAACGGGAAGTTTAAACTTTTGTTTCGTTAGAAAATTGAGATCCAGGCCGTTTTTAAATACAGCAAACTAGTTATTAATGGGTTATTTCCCTATTGCAGTCATTATACTTATCTGAATCATTTTTTACCACTTTAAAGGTGCGTTTAGATTGAGCGAAATTGTTTCGCGCAACAGTTTCGCGAGTCGCTGTCTCGGCATAACTGTTTACACGAGGAGAAACGTTTCGGGTTGACAAGCGAAAACAAGGTGAGCCACCAGTTTGTGAGAGACAATCATGCCGGCTGCTCCTAGTGCAGCATTTGCAATTATGATGAACCAGTGACTCTGCTTTTTTTCTCCCCGGACCTCTCACTCCTATAGAAACCCATCAATGTTTTCATTTTTGCCTTTAAGGTAGCAACAGGGTACTGCAATTTTGAACTCATTTCCTTCCAAGCATCCTCTCTCTTCATGCGGTTATGGTGCACCTTATCTTTGGCATCCCATAAAAATCGGTACTTTGCATAAAGTTCAATGAGGCGGATGCTATCCTCCTGGTTCATTTTTCGCGCGAAACAGTAGAATCGGTTTACACTACAAGAAACACGAGACGCGAGGCTCTCTGATGCGCGCTTCAATGCCGACTGACGAGTGGCTCACCACGAAACATACTCGCGAGAACGAACGAAACAAATTTCGGGGTGAGTACCAGGTATATACGACGCGAAATATTTTCGCGAAACTGTTGCGCGAAACAATTTCGCGCAATCTAAACGCGCCTTAGATTCGTGAAATCCAAACACCGATCAGTATTAACTAACCAGCCACACAATCTTCAAGCGACGGACGAATATGTTAGAGGGCTTGTGCTATCCAGTAATCATATTCAGGAGACTGAATAAGGATGTGATAAATAGTTGATTTTATTATAATTCAAATTTGGAAACATTTGTTTGTAATGTCCATAAAACTGCTTTAAAACCCCAAGTTCAACGTTCGACTAACGTATAAATCAACATTAATGATCCAACGGCACTGTGTGCTGTACTTCCGGTTGATGATATTTGTGTATAAAACTACTTATATTAATATCAACCTTTTATCAATGCACTTGTTGTTCACGCTGAAATCACGTTCGATAATAAATAAACAGGGAAACTTCCTTATTTAAACCAAGCTTTGCTTTTACTCGTAGATAAGTTTTCCATTTAAAAAAAAATGTAACATATTCCTTTATTTAAAATCTTTATATATAAATAACAATTTGGAAATATTTATCTTTCTCCCCCCTAAACTGTAAACAACGCATTTTGACGGACGTAAGTAACAACTACTAAGTTTTCTGTTACTCTTGAAGTACTGCAGGAGACTTCTGGCTTAGTTATATTGTATACAATTTTATTTGCAGTTTCCTTTTTATTGTTGATGATCTCCGCTACATAACTTTCCACAATAGCTGCAGATTTCCATCCGCCATGTTGAGAGCTAAGATATCAACTCCAGTATTCGCTAATAAAGTGGCCGACGTTCTTCTAAGTGAGGCCGCACACCAAAGAAACATGAAACCTGAAACATGAAGCATGAAACGTGAAACACGTTTCATGAAAATAGAACACGGCCAAAGAAATAGAAGTCCGCCCACTAACGAAACGAGTGTGATGCATGTGCCTGAAACATTTTTATTGTGTTGAAATGTGTTTCATGAAGAAAACTCTGCAGAAAAATGTTTTAAATGCCAATAATTACCCGGCAGAATTTGTAAATAAAGAAATTAAGAATATAGAGAAGAGCTCATTGTTAATACCCCATAACAATAACAATAATATTAATAATTCAGCTAACATAATTTTTAAAAACTTGACAATACTGTATGTTAAGGGTTTATCCGAAAGAATTAAGAAAATTGGTAATCAATTCAATGTTCGAACTAGCTTCAAATCTAACAATATGTTGAGATCTATACTAACAAAAACGAAACCAAAAAATGAAGAACAATCTTCAAAAAACTGCATATATCAGATATCTTGTGGATGCGACAAATTCTATTTAGGTGAAACATCTAGACCATTGAAAGTCCGAATAAATGAACATAAAAAGTATATCAAAGCTAGGGAGTTCTTTAAGTCAGGTATTTGCAAACATGCTTGGGAAGAGGGGCATAAAATTCAATGGGATTCGACAAAAATAATATTGAAAGAGCCCAATAATAAAAGACGAAAAATCAAAGAAAGTGCTTTAATACAACTAAATTCAGATAAATGTGTAGCTAGTATTTCAGCCGAATGTAGTCAAATTTGGTTACCAATGTTAGAAAGAGAAATTTCCAATAATCAATTACCTGCGTTATCAGGATAGCATCATAAGTTTTTATCCAGGTTTTCTTATGATTTATCTTTGGAATGGTTGTTAATCGATACACACTTCAACACACTAAATCACCAAACTGAGTTATACATATTTTGAAAACAAAAATAATCATACACAAAAATATAACAACAAACGCGTTTTTATTAACAAAATTTCCAAAATAAGCGAAAAAAAAGCGCTATCCCAATAAAAACCGTTCCTGGAACGTGCACTTTACTGGATTCCATTTCTAGTGGACTACATATCGTTAGAATGTCATAAAATAAAATATTTTATTTCACATTTTACCAGAGGTGTGATCTACTATGAATGGACTTTAATAAAATTTGACAACAAAGTTTTGTAGTCTTAAACTTCAAAATATTATTGATTGTCTAGTTGTCAAATTTTTTCGTTGTGTCTGATAGGGACCAAAAATTTATTTCTATACTAGTTAATCTTGACAACGGTAGCTGGAACGCTACCGAAACGTCGAAATAAAAAATAAAAAACATTATTGTGGTTTGATTCCCAAAAAAATAAGAAAAAAGAATACATAACTGACATAAAAGTAACAATGTACTAATATTTTATTTTTAATATGCGGAACCAAAATTTGAAAAAACTATAATCATTGTTTCTTTGATTAGTATGTAAAGTGAAACGGTTTCGTTTTTCGAAATTTATTGTTTCATGTTTTATGTTTCATACTTCAGGTTTCATGTTTCTTTGATGTGCGGCCTCCCCAAGGGATTGTCCAGTATACTCCTTAAACTTCTCAAACTTCGGAAATTTAACAATTTTACTTGTAATTGATGAAATCGAGTTTTTTCCGAAAGACTGGTTTGAGCATTTTCCATTTTGATATCGCATGAAGAACCGAGGATTAAAATCAATCATGTGAGATCTTATAACAATGTAATTTCGAACTATTTTGAAATAACAAACCTTCTCATCCTCACTTTCAGTCTCTGTAAATTTATGTGCCATTCCATTTTTGGAATCAGGAATAGTAACAATTATGACTTCATGCCTTAATTCAAAACATTGTCCATTTTCATTGCACACTCCACGCTTCAACAATTCCATTGTCATTACAACCTTCATCATTAAATAAATATTATCGGGGGCTTCAAACAGCAATTTATTTACATCTTCCCTGTAAAACACATTAGATTTTTTGGATTTAAATCCGTCATTTCTTCTTTTTTAAAATGCTCGAAATTTAGGATACTTGGAAATATCTAATGTTTTCCTCTATGAAAAAGATGGACTTCGGCATTAAATATTCACACCATAAGCTTGATTGAGACTTTATATTTTTCGTAAAAGTACACCAAAAGCACGGTTTCTGCAGCTGAAGTAGCAGTCTTTGTTTGGCACCATTTCTTGAAGTATTGATACGTTGTTTCATACCTCTGGCAGCAGTGACATACAAGCGATATTCGCTAATTCTTCTATATCCATTTGGCTGTTAAACAAATCAATAATGTGTCTCTCAATTTTTAATAATAAACTGTCCATAATTTCATGTGAAAAGTGTTGAATTAGATTTTAAAAAATCCAAAAAGAAATTCTGCGGGATGTAAGAATATTTACTAATAAATATTTCAGTTTCTTATCTTGGATGTAATTTATACTTTTAATAGAAATTATTTAAACAATAATAACTATCGAAAAGGTTGATTCAAGTGAATATAGATATAAAATTTAATAATAAACAAAGATATCTCGAGATGAAAAAAATGCGACATAATAATGTCTGGCATTGTTTCTAAAAATTTTATCTTGAAATTTTAAGATAAGATGAGATATGACCCAGCTGTGACTCGTGTCAACTTTGTCCTTGATGTTGGAAAAGAAGTAATTTTCTTTAGACCTGTTGCATAACTTTATAGTATATGTTATAATAGTATATTATTCAACTACCATATAATAACATCCAAGTGAATATTAGCAGTTATATGCGAGTAGAATAGTATATTTTGTCCACCAGTATTGATTACCTGTTTATAAATGATTTTTTTTTCTCTTTCCGATTTAGAAAAGGATTATGTTAGTACGTCTTCGTAGCGGAGTGGCTTAGAGGTCTGACAGCGTGAAATGAAGAATTGTGGGCATAGTGCGCGAAGCCTGGTCAAATTTGTATATAAATAACCTTAGATAGGTCCTATTTATCCGTGTCATTATCCACAGCTATTATTCACTGGTGGATAATGTACGTCATTATACTTGAAGAAGCACACGTATAATGTAAATATTATCAAATAGTCGTGGACAAAATGGGTTTATGTAATAGCCGAAAGTACACGCGGTAAGTCAAAAAATCACACAGCCCATAATAATGCGAATTTTGAGCTTAAATTTTAAATAATCACTCTCAAATAATGAACGAATATAAAAAAAAAAATTAGCAGCATGGCATCTACGATATTTTGTATACAAGGATATGCGAAAGTGAAGGAAACGGAAATTCGAAAAAAAGAAAATTACTTTTTAGAGTCAAAAATTCATAGAGCCCATAATAATGTGAATTTTGAGCTGAAATTTTAGATATAGACTCTCACATAATGAACAAATGCAGAAAAAAATCTGCGTTATTTTGTATACGAAGGTAACATTTTTACGGAAATTCGAAAAAATAATATATTATGTGACTATTAAAAGACATCATAATAAAAACTTTGAAAAAGAATACCCTGGGTTGCCTTTTGACATAAGATTACTGTCTATTACTATTTTTATTTTGTTGTCACCCTCTTGTGATATAACTACTGAAAAAAAGTCCTACCTTATTATCAGCAACAGAATATTTTAAACTACAATTTCAATGTTTCACTTTGCTATTGTTAAACTAATAACTCAACAACAACAATAATCAAAATAATGAATTGTAATCTCAAATAAACTTTATAGAACGTGGTACCTGATTTTCAAATCATTTCCTCTGAAATCGATAAAATAGCTCTATATTGTGATAAGAATTTTTAATGAGCAGTATTTTCTAATAACAAGCAAACCCATGGAGAAGTATCTGAGTTTTATGTCAAAATCAACTTTAATCCCTTTGTTAATTTCTTACCTGAAATAGTAGAAGCGAGGATTGTTGACATTTAACGGCACCAAATAGTACCTACTTTCTGAAAATTACACCAAGAATTTTGATATATACGAATAATAAAATGATCTGCCTATGACTCACAAATTTGGGACCACCGCTCTTGTAGAGGAGACAACTATGTAAAAGTCAATGGTATTATCAAAGAATACATTAATTAACAAGAAGCGAAGTCACCGACGTTGACAGATAACTTAGTAAATACACTGAGAAAATATTCAAATTTTTAAATATCGGCGATATAATTGGTCGACAAAGTGAAGTATGACAAATATCTTAGTATAAAAATGGTTCCTTTCAGACATGCGCATTCGCTCCTTGTTTAACTGTTACATAGTTGTCAAAATTATCAAAGATTTAATTTCTTAGAATCAGTAGAAGTGAAAAAATTCAAAAAATATGTTCAATACAACCTACTCTTATAAATTAACAGATAGTTATATACTTAGCCTAGTCAAAGTACACAAAAAACCTCACAAAAAATACAAAAAACTTGAAAATTTAAAATTGGGTATTTAAAAGGGTTTTGTTTAACATAAGAATTTACGATGTTAGGCATGCAATTTTCCGGAAAATCGTCGAGTGAAAATTTTTGTTTTTGTTTTTTCGTTCTAATTGTTTAAATAATAAATATACAGAAAAACTTCCAAATCAAAATTTGTAGCTGATGCATTTATCTACAAATTTTGTCTGAACAGTTTTTCTGTAAATTAAAAAGTTTACGAGATAAAATTAATTTCAGTGGTATTCAATTCGTGGTTACGCGCGGTGGTTAACCGCTCGACTTAAAAGTTAATAATTTTGGGCTTATAACATTTTGAAGAAATAAATAAACTCATGTAAAATGTAAAGAAAGATCTTAACTTTTAGATAGAAATACTTTCAAATTTGAAAAAGTAGATTTCTTAACTGTAATATCAGTTTATTATAATTCCTATTTAATTAATACTTATCCCAGCGAAAATTCCTTTTGGATTTAGCATTGCAAATGAGCATAAAACATTATTATTATAAAAGCAAAGCCATCAATATTTAGAATATTAAGCGAATGCTTCTTAAAAATCTGTTTTTTTGCATGCTTAATTTTACTTGTTCCTTTTTAGACTTCATTCAATTATATCTTTTTTCGAAATTAATATAATTCAATGAAACTTTACTACTAAACACTTTGAAGCATCTACTTTCGAAACTACTATACAGTTTTTCTATAAATATCAAATTTTTTAAATAATAGACAATTATTTAAAATAAATACTTAAATCAGAGGTCTGTCAGCAAACCTTCTATAACTTTTTATACTGTGTATGATATTATCTAAAAATTTGTGAACTTTATAATGAACCTATTAAGAAGTGATCGCGATACAAAAGAACACACCTATGGCTCAGGTAAGAAAGAGAAGGGAGCACAAATAAAGGTGAAAAAGCAGGTAAAGTTTTTCTCAAGTTAATCACAACCCTTTTAAATACTCAATTTTGAATTTTCAAGTTTTTTGTGTTTTTTCGGCATTTTACGGATATTTTGTGTACTTTGACTATGCTAACTCTACATTCTCCATTGTTAGATTGTCTTTTAGATAGCAAGTTACTTGTTTATTTATATCAATTTCTATAATTTAATCCTTACGATTCAAATTTTATTTGTGAAACTGGTTATATTTCTATTGTAGAATTTGTTATTTGATTTCATTTAACCATAAATATACGCACTTGAGATCAAAATAAACGATTTAATTATCAGCTGATCGAAACATGCACATTGACAAAAAATAATACTGGCACATTTTCAAATTTTATGTAATAGATTCAATAAGTCAATCACGATATACGGAAAATACCAATTTTCAGTATTGGTTCAATCTCGCCTGAAAGTACATTTTTCCTACACAAAATGTTTTTAAAATGTATCCACCTTTCGAAAAATACCGTTACGATTAATACTATGAACGACATTTTCGACATGAACCGTGTATTGTGTTTACTTGTAATTGCAAAATCGTTGCATAAGGCATTGAAGGATTTTTGAAAAAAAATGGAGTTGCTGGAAAAAATAAAAACGTATGTAAGAAAATTTTTTTTTTACAATGTCACATAAGCACCGTACATTAGACAGTACAAGAGCATTTTTTACGTGTAAAAATATACAGGGTGTTCCATTTAACAAAATTATAGGGCCATTATATAAATATAAATGTAACTATTTTCATTCTAACATATAGGTACCTATTTATGAGTAAAAATACGTTTCCCTTTATATAATAAAATATTTTAAGTGTTTTTGTATCTTTGCATAAAAATGACGTCCATTTATAGAGGGATTCTATAAGTTAAGACAAGTTTTTTTCTTCTTTTGGAGTGTGATTTTCAAATTTATGTTATGGCAAATAATGCTTTGAAAAAATACAACAAATAAGTTACTGTGCTATAAAAAATGTAAAGTATAAAGTAGTTAAAAAAAATTGTTTTTGTACAAAACTTAGTCTCCTCTACGATTTTTACACCATTTCCTGTAATTTACTTCACCATAGGCATTGTTTAAGCCCTGTAAATCCTTAAAATTGGCTGAATAAATTTAAGAACTATTCGAATTAGTGAATTTCCGTATATAAAAGTATTTTAGAAAACTTAGTTCCAAACTTGAAAGTGGGTTTATGTAATAGTGCTAAGTCAAAAAATAATATAGTCCATAATAATGGGAATTTTGAGCTGAAACTTGAGATATACAATCTCAAATAATAAAGGAATACAGAAAAAAATCAGCAGCATCATATCTACGATATTATGTAAAAGTGAAGGAAACGGAAATTCGAGAAAAAATTATTATAGACTGAATACATTTAAGAAATTTTTTTTAAAAAAGAATAGTAAAATTATACTCTTTTTGTTCAGACGTAGATTTCCATGTTGAACCAAATACTCAAAATACAGTTACGAAGTTCTGGAGGATAGAAATCGTGAAAAAAAAAATGGAACCAGATACTGGATTTAGAAAAAAATATGAAATAACGACTTTTAATAGTGAATCATAATAAGCGCTTAAAATTTTAAATATTAAGATTCTATTGATTTACCAGAGCTTTATAGTATTGTTAATTCTTGTAAAAGCTAATAAAACTATATGGGTGAAACTTCATTGGATTCGGAGTGACGTTTAAAAAAATGCATTAAAATATTATCAGAAAAAATAGTAAACATATTAAGATGAGCTTATTAGTTTTTCGTGAATAACTCAGAAAGTATGAAAGATAATCGGAATTTGAAAAAATAATCTTGAAAGAGAAGGAAATTTCACATAAAAAAATCTGAACTTACTGCAATTTTTATTTCCACATTTTAAGGCATAATTTCAAGAATTCATTAATAAACGAAACGTTTATATAGGAAATATTACAAGAATTAACAAGTTTTTGAATGTATTTTTAAATTGAAAAATATCAAAAATTTAATATATTTTAGTTCCAATAAAACACTTAAGTATTTTCTTTTATTCCCTATGACTTTTCAGGAGTTAAAAAGTGACTCCTCGTCCACTTCCAATCATCCTTTCCATGCTATATTTTGAGTAACAAGTACCTACTTTAATTAAAACAAAAACTTTGCAAAATTGTTTGATGAGTACGTCTCTTCAGACACCCCCGATACAGTTAACAGTAAACGAGACACCCATGCGCCCCCTATAAGTAGAAACGTATTTTCAGAACGTCCCTTTTCTTTTTATCTGCTTACATTTAATTATATTTTTTGTAGAGCAAAGTGCTTAAATTTAAAGTATGTGAAATATTTTTTATATTGCATCACTTACTTCCATTCCTATTTTGAAATTTCGAAAGTAATTTGTAGTTTCAAATTTATTCCAGAATTCTTGAGGTGAGTCCTTCCGACGATTTAGTGAAAAATCTATTTTTAAGTAACTGCATTCGCATCTCACTCTAAATATAACATTACAAATAAGTTAACTATTACTAGAGGGGCATTGCATACATCTAATAATAAACATTAATGTCATTCAACCCGACGTACATTTTACACATGCTACACAAAAAAATTAACCAAATGCCGGATATGATTCAGATACAGTTTCACCCAAAATGAATTTTCCACATTACTTCTTTTATTGTATACAGCTTATGGCGGTGACAATATAGTATTAATCCAAATGATTAACCATTGAAGAAGTACTTATTAACTGATCAAGCGTATATCAAAGTACCTAAATCACACTCATCATTAACAAGAGAAAGGAGATAAAGCGAGAGACTTTATAAAAGCCAATGTAATTTATGACCTTTCTAAAATGAGTACCATTCATCATCAATTAAACATTGTCACATTAATCTTCACAATTCATAAAAGTATGATTCACTAGAGAATAATTTCATTATTGACTGATCTTACTGATTTTTATATCAAACATTAATAGCACTAAAACCGACAAACATGCCAAGTGGTCGACAGCATTAAAAAAGTTTGGGGACCTCTGATCAACACCCTGTACTAACATGTTATTACAAGAAAACCGGTCTACAGATGCTACAAAATTTAATTACAATTTATATTTTCAACATATTTCTGTTTAAGTATAAAATTCAATATTTGTCCAGGGTGGTTGTTTTCGATTCTACTATTTATAAATGTACAGGAGACATTCTCCATTACTAATAAATACCTTATTTCAAGTTTTAACAAGTTCTGGATAAACTAGAACTAGGTAAACAGCTGATGAAAAAAATGTCATACTCACATGTCACTGTGTCGCTCTGCCCGTTGTTTCAACAACCCCCTTCTCTCGCCCACTGCTCGTTTAGTACCTATCTTCAGTTTTTTGTTAAACTGTTCCGAAATAATGCAAAATTCACTATCATATTGTAAATAAAGTAGTTCTTGCAAAAGGTCAACGATCTTTCGCCTACATCCAAATACATATGCAACTAACTTTTACCCATGAAAATCAATCAAAAACATATTAAAAAATTTATATTTTCTATAAATGAATGCAATATGAAAGCAGCAAAAATTATGACATTGATAAATAGTTGTAGCGAGAGGCAGCTGATTTATTATCAACTAACTATATAAAATCTCACTTCTTTGGGTCACACAGACAAGGGATCTCGAAAATGCAGCCACCACTTCGATCGATTTTATGGTGAGCCTTACACGAAATCACCACTATTGATATTTTATACTATGAGGCAACTCGACTATACGTTTAGAATATCAATAATCACAAAATTGCCTCTTTGAAATATTAGTAAATAAAATTAATTTCTAAACTGGGCCGCCGAACATTCAACCGAGTTGACTACTCGGTCGGTGCCAGAAGAACGAACTAAAGTCTGACGTCACACGACGGTAACTCGAAGAGTTGCTCTCTAAAGAAGTGCAGGGGATGCCGACAGGCTCGGACTAGCTCTTTTAATCGAAGACAATAGATATTGATAAATAAACTAGGGTCAGGAGCAAAAGTATTAATAAAATTCTAATTTAAGCAAAGAATTTTCCAAGATTCTGTGGCAAATGGAGGAATTTCCGTGCCATCTTTATCTCACACAAACATTTATTTAATATTAACTATACTGTACTAAATTTAAGTAAATACAATAAAATAACGATTATTTATATAATATATATTTATATATTACTTTATTTATACATTAAACTATAGAAAATTGATAGATCATGAAAAATTGCTAATATAAAATACATTTTTTAATTTGATAATATAATTTTGTTATACAGATTTTTTATCTTCTGCATTTTCTTCATTACCTTGCTCGATCACTTTTTCCTCTTCTTCCAAAATTGGAACTGTTTCTATTCCCTCTTGTTTCTGTAAATGGTTTGGTAACCAAAAACAAGCATAAACAAGTTTTAATAAAATATAGGCAACAAATGCCAGTGCTAAGTATTCACAAGACGAAAATATCATTTTCCAGACGTCTACAACTACTTTTTGAGTGCGCATATTAAACAAATTTGGAAGTTTATTATTTTTATTGAAGTTTTCTAGAATTACTAGGAGAGGTATTAGTAGGTATTGTATGTTCGATATTAGACAGCATGACATTAATAGATAACTATAGAAACAAGTTTGATGGCAACAAAAAATAACAAAGCAATTTAATCAATATCGAATAAACAAAGAAATAGCTTATTATTGAGATCAAATTACTTGAAAATACTAATTTTGGAATTAAATAAATAAATAATTCGTATTTATATCATACAAGAGCATATTTAAATCAATATTTGGATATTGAGATACTACATCGAAAAGTGTTATCCAACTATTTGTAAATACAATACACATGACGAGTTTTTAGCGTTATTATAATAATTTTCTCATTTTGATTTTATTTGTTTATGTTTAATAACAATATTGCGATAATTTTATATGTACAAATATATTTAATACGCCAAGACAGATCCTTACTTAGTAAAGTTTCTCAGATTAATGAATTTAGAAGTTAAAGTGCAGGCATCTTCTACACAGATATATATAAAAAGCAATATATGTTAACTACCTACCTGTTCAATTTTCCCTTCTTCATAAAACTTTTTTAAAAATTCCGAAATATCCTCAACATCTTCAACACAACCAATACTTTTTTCTCTTTGTCGCAATTCAATATCAGCTTGCATTTTTCTCAATCCTTCTTCAATCACATGTAAATTCGTTTGAAATTGTCTTCGTCCTTTTGTAAAATTGCCCCATAACCAAAAACATACAAAAACACAAATAGAAATCCATACGCTGATGCCCATGTTGAAAGCTCCATCTTTAATTTCAGTCATATTCTTGTAATATTATTTCTAAACGTTAGCTCGTATTAAACTAAATGTAAATAATGAGAGGGATAGTCCCTTGTACATGATACCGTGGTAAAAACACGTCAGATACGTCGTTCGATATTAGGTACATAATTTATGACAAACCTAGGAAAAGTGGAGGTTTAATTTTCCGACCTAATTTCAATATGAAAACGAAATTAGTGGCATAGACATTAGATGTGTTCATAGTTCAAATTGTATTACAATTTCTTGCTAAGTAATCTGGACATTTTTTTATTGTCAGCATGGTTCATTTCTAAAGTTTATTTAACTGCATTCTAAAGTAATACAAAATCAAAGAACAGCGTATCCGATTTAAAACTGTCTTTAGATGAACTAAACCGAACAGATATTGCCTATACAAAAGGAACAATGTTTCAATGCACGGAACACCAGTTTCTCGTATTTAACTGTATGTTCTATGGTTAACATCAACTTGATAGGATAGCCGAATGTTTTACTGCCAGCTCATGCAAACTGGCAGTTGATAAACGCTTCGGCCAACAGCTAAGATTTAGCCGAAAGCTACCCTATTTAACCGAGCATTAATAAACCCTATAAAGACAAACCAGAACCGAAAAATGCAACAAAACAAAACCGCATTCATCATTATACTACCACTCACTGATATTACCTGGACGACGTAGCATTAGGTCTTTTCTAATACAGTTGGCGTTCATTTAATGAAGATCAAATTTCTTGGAACCTTGCATTATAAGCTAGACTGCAAAGCCTATGAACTTAAATCTTTTGTAAGTGTCTAGGGTATTGTTTTGTTTGGAGTAAGTTTACCGCTCATCAAACTATTTGAAAAAAGTTAGGTTACACTACATAATTTTTTCCGGGTCATATGTATATTTTAACCTCATGTATTTAGATGGCAGACAAAAAATCAAAACTTCTTTTTAGTCTGCTCTTTGTAGAATGGGAAAATAAAAATGTTCTCTGCGAATTGAAGAACCTTTTCATGAGTACCCAGTAAACACACAGGATATCCATATAATGTCCACGATTGGTCCATATGGACATGGACACAGAATGGACATCCATTTATCACTAGTACAATGAAAAAAACCTGTAAATATTCTGTAGCTATTGATATTATTATTGATATCTTAGCTGGTTTTAAAGACAAAGGATATAGGATCACTTTCGCTTCCACCGCCTTCAAAACCATTAATTTTTTAGTTTATATGATCTGTATAGAATAGAGCTATACTTTTGATTATGGTTTTATCAAAAATGTGTTGAATTCGACTCTGTATTAATGTATTCGGTCACTCATTTTGTTATCACGTACTATTCTGCCAAATACCGACTTTATAAATCAACTCGTACCGGTCCCAAACTTAGAAATGACCGTTTATCTGGACAGTCTGTGACAAGTTCAAACCTGCACTACGAAACTCAAAGTTTAGATAAACTATTGGCGGCCAAATATTCCGTACCCGTACACTATAATTATCAACCCTTTTTTTATACCAATGCCTTAGGCCGGCTCCACACATTATGGGAGCAAACGTTGGCGCTGACACTCGGTTTCATGTTCATTGTGGCGTCCCCAAATTGGGAAGGGGGGATTCCTTTCGGCAGATCCAACGACAAAATGTCTGATGTATATTGTATAGTTAGCAGCACAAATATTGATCAAAATCCCTTCAATGTGTTTCGCACAAAATGCCAGTCAAAGAAAGCATCCAATATTGGATCAGACGCTATTTTATCAATATACAGTGCAGTGCAGTGGAGGATTTATCTTCTTCGGGCACGGGACTAAGTCGAGCGGGGGCCCACTTAAGGACGGAGAAAAACCTCAAATAACATTTTTTTCTGTATCACGGGGACCTCAAAGATACGCGCGGCCCGGGGCTTAATCCCCGGCTAGCCCCTAGTCCATACGTTAATTCTCCTCTGCCGGTGTGAAATTACATTAAGTTTCCGTGACATAAATAAAATCATTTTTAAACTGTGTATAATTTATTGAGTAGAATAGGTTAACATACAATCTGAGTGCTGCAGAAAATAATGTGTAGGCAGATATGCTTGTTGAGGAAATGTAAAAACTGCCATTGTATAAAGTACAGTTCACAACAAATAATAAAACCGGAATAAAGTTTAAACGTAAATGAATCAATATATCACAGTTCCTGAAAACTCAATAAAACTTTTTTCTCAAAAATAAAATGAACAAAAAGATTTGCCTATCCTAACTCCTATGTACAATAAAATATGTTCACAAATAACAAAATTCGCTTGTTTCGTTTAGAAATAAACAAGATTTATATCACTTTTGGCAGACAATTTAATACAACACCGACAGATGACAATATTCCGATGGAAGTTTAAGGTTATCACCAAAAAGAGCGCCACAACAACGTTGATAAATCTTTGTATGAAGAGATTAATCCGAACACAATCTATTTTTTTAAAACAATTAAAGATATGTTTCTTCTGGAATGGCAATAGCTATTTACATGAGCATAAAAATGCATTGTGCATATATTATTCGGCGCCCAACTTGGGCAGGAAGGCAAGAAAGAGGTGGATGGAGGATGTGGAAGAAGAAAATGTTTGTAACATTTTTACTTGCTTTTTAAGTCGTTCAAATAAAGTTAGCAGTAAACGGTTAACCCCACACCATACAACAATAAACATTTCGGTATACTTCCTTGATTATTCATTTTTCAATGTTCTAGGAAAAACTAATTTCAATTAAATATGAAGATGTGAAACAAGCGAATTCATAGAGCCGAAGCAGCATTAACAAAAAATTTTTAAAAACCTATTTTGAGGACTAATAAAAAAAATAATTTACGATTGAGGTACACCAAATTTGGGTAAACATAATCCAAATTTCGTTTCGATTCCTGAGAAAATTGGAAGTGATACAGAATAACCGCCAATGTGATCGGGATTGGTGGGTTTCTTTGTGTCCCCGATTGTCGTTATTTGTTTTAATTCGGAGCCGGACGGTCGCCTGAAATACACAAAAATCAAAATACATCAAGAGGGTATTTTTTTAATACTTACGTTCCACCGAAATCGACGTATAGATATCTTTGTAGAAGTTCGTATGTTACTAAAGTGACACCAAATTGTGGAGACGATCTCATAACACGGGCTGAAAAAAAAAACAGTCGGTGAAACAAAAAATTCAAGACACCCACATTATAAAAACATACCCATGCTTCCTTTCCATAACGCTTTAAATCCTTCTTCTTTGTATATTTTCTTGGCTGCATCGACTAATCCGTTGTAGGTAGTTTGACCGCTTCTAGCGACAACTTGAAGTCTAGTTTTAATAACATCAGCAGGAGTTACTAACGCCGCCGCAGGCATACCCGCTATCATACCGGCCGATAATAGACTTAAAGGACCGTTGTATCCATTTTCATCAGCGAATTTAGCTTTGGTATGAGCATAAACAGGGAAGTAGATACCACTGAAAGGTATGTCGCGAAGGAAACATGCTCTGAAAAAAATTTACAGTTCAACAAATAAATATTCAAGGACATATTAGTTGTTCTCACCTAGCACCTTTATATAATCCTAGAAAACCTAAATCTTTGACAACTGCCCAAGCACGTACTTTCGCTCCTCCTGCAATTTCACCAGCGACTTGAAGCCTGATTTTTACTATTTCCAAAGGATTTGTGAAAACTACTTGGGATGCACCAGCCTAAAATAATAAAAAGAAGGGTTTTATTGCAAATCTTCCCTTCTTCAATAATATTTTTACAGATTTTCGTTGTTATCCCTTTGAAAGTAAATTACGATGGTTATTTTAATACTTACACAACAACCTGCTAGGATTTCACCCCAAACAGGAATATTTCCATTTTTATCCATAAGTTTGTCTCTTACTAGATCGTTCATCTGAAAAAATAAACCTTTATTACTTTATTATATTTTCAAATACTTGTTTTATGGAAAACAAAAATACTTACCGTCAACTTAATGGCTTTTTCAGGTGCTACTCCCATTAGTTGTGGTACCAGCCCCCTGTACAATCCGAACACACCTTCATGCCTTATAACTTTTTTAAAACAATCGAAACTGTTTCTATACATCAATTCCCCAATAAAAGAGCCAGTTCTTTGGTTCTGCATACGGGTTTTTACCAAATCTATGGGGTACACTGCTGTGGCACCAACAGCTAAAAAAATGTCCTTTAGTGTGTGGCAATTTCAAAGGCATTAGGCTAAACATATTTTTGTTCTTACATAACAAAGAGAAGTGCGTGCTGAATGTAACCAAGATGGTAAAGGAAATATACGAATACAGAAGAGTTTGTTTAACCATCCTTTGCCGTTACGTCAAAATCGGTGACGTATTCTGCTGTTTTACGTTAAGACAAGTTCTTAAATTTACCGATACATCTAACGGTAAATACGGTGTCTACCACAGCCGTTCTTAAATTCACCGATAGATTGTCGATAGAATCATCCCACCGTTCTTAAAATTCACCGATAGTTCTATCGAACATCTATCAGTTCTATCGGGCTTGAGACTCGATGAATCTGGTAGATTTGGAAGGGGAATTCACAATTATAGCGAATGACAATTGTTCTTATAATCGTTTACCGATACATCAACTACATTCTACCCGACATGTATCTGACATATCACAGACATCTATCGATACTATCGGTGGTTTTTAAGAACTTTCCTTTTGTCTTATATTAGTTGCTTTCTTTCTATCCCCCAGCTTAGCTTAGCTAACTAGAGAAATCTTAGCTGAGCTGGACCCAAAGATTATTTAAAATTAGATAGAATATCTATATATGCTAATATTTTTGAAAATAGTATAGTAATTATTGTCTGTGTCATTGTGAGAAACAATTTCGCAAGTATTCCTGAGAAATGCAAAAAAAAAGACAAGTATGGGAGAAAACAGGCAATAAATACATTGATTTCTGAAAAAACTCCCAATTAAAACAGGAAAAAGGAACGAACAAACGAATGAGAAAGGTAAACTGAAATAGCATAATATGTAATGAAATAATATGCAAAGTCTAAGCTTCATCACCGGCAAAATCATCTTCATCATTATTGTGGAAGTCCGATTCATTCAGATCTATGATAAAAGGACTGAATTTAATGGTAAAAGCGGCATTCCAGCATCTCTTTCTCTTGAAAAATAATTAATCGTTTTTTTTAACTGATTTGTTTCAAATTTCTAGCTTGAGGATGTTTAACGCCCCCGAGCATGATTTTTTACTGAATTTAAAAAATCACGGATTACTGAATCGTGATTAAATGGCGAATTATATAATATATATTAAAAATGTATTATATGATTATATTTTTTTTTGGGGTGGACCCAAAGGTTATTTAAAATTAGATAGAATATCTATATGCTAATATTTTTGAAAATAGTATAGTAATTATTGTCTGTGTCATTGTGAGAAACAATTTCGCAAGTATTCCTGAGAAATGCAAAAAAAAGACAAGTATGGGAGAAAACAGGCAATAAATACATTGATTTCTGAAAAAACTCCCAATTAAAACAGGAAAAAGGAACGAACAAACGAATGAGAAAGGTAAACTGAAATAGCATAATATGTAATGAAATAATATGCAAAGTCTAAGCTTCATCACCGGCAAAATCATCTTCATCATTATTGTGGAAGTCCGATTCATTCAGATCTATGATAAAAGGACTGCATTTAACGGTAAAAGCGGCATTCCAGCATCTCTTTCTCTTGAAAAGTAATTAATCAACTTCAAAATTAAACTTTGCTCTTTCCCATTATTCCGGGAAGGCATTTTGACAATGAAAAATTAAGTGAAAAAGGTGAAGATGACCAAAAATACTGAACAAATCAAAATGTCATATCAAAAGTAACAAATAAAATTTACGTCGACATTAGTTAAGAAATACGTTATAAAGCAAGACAATGTATGATGTAACGGCAAAGGATGGTTAAACAAACTCTACCTATCCAAGGCGCTCTGAAGAGAACCCTTTGTTTTAGTAAACGTTTGCTTAGCTTTCCTTGGCGCCACTGGTTGTAGGGATGATGAGTCCTGTTATATTCCACACCTCGTACAATAATAGATCGATCTAACCATGGATAATAATAAGAAAATTGAAATTAAAATATACTTACCACCAGCTATAGAACCTAATGCAAATCTGTAGGTACTTTCTAAAATCTGGATGACAAATCCTCTATCTTCGGGACTCTAGAAGATTGAGATAAAAAGTAATAAGATTAACACTGTTCGTCTTCCGTTTTGTTTCAACTTACATTTACAGCATGTATTTCAGCTAATCGGTTCGTAATTTGTTTGAAGTATTGTTCAGGTGCTATGGCATATAAATCGTTGTACACAATCCTCCTAACAACATAAAGAAAAACAGCAATTACTCCCAAATGAAGTTCTAAATATTTCAAATCACAAACCAATCCCAGAACTCCTCATCTTCCTTGGATAATAATCTAATTCCGATCGAGCGGCAGTGTCAAAAAACAACTCAAAATGAAAACCTCCAGTTGACGGTTACATAAAGGATATTTACTTACAACGTGTCTCACATAATTCTAAGCAATTGAAATGTATGGGTAAGACAATGTTATACAAGGGGAAGGTAAAAAATGAGAGTGAAGTAGGGTTGTATGCAACGTTACTGAAGTAGACAATTCTCACTCACATTTTTGACAGTTAAAAGTAAATTTAAACTGAATACGCACCCTGTTTGATGAAGGACATCGCATAAATGAAACAATATATCAACTTCTAATGGTGTCATTTGTGACATAGCCTGCGCTGAATGCATAAATTCTTCTTTACTAACTTCTTGAGATCTGTGGCCATTGGTGACGTTCAAATATATACGTTTTACGAGTTCCATATTATTTAGTAAAGAATTAAAAGCTATAAAGTAAGGGAAACTTACTCGACTTCCACCTTGGGATTGTTTTGCTGCCTAAAAAAAAATATTTAACAAACATTATAAAATTAGTTTATTGTAATTTGAAAACGTTTACTTCTATTAGATGGGACTGTACTTGCTGCGTTAGTAAATGGCTCTTTATGCTGGTCATAATTTCCTGAAAATCCAAAACAGAAATAAAACCTGTCCCACTAACATCTGCCCTTCTAAAACCTTCAATAGCATATTCTTCGTGAAAATCGTGCAAGAATTGGGAAAACTCGTGGTAGGTGACCAGACGTTTCTTATCTCTGCCGAAATATAGCTGCACAAATGGTGAGTCCATGTTGAAAGGAATTTTCTTGTGAAGTTCAGTTTTCGTCATTACCTCAACGAATTCACCTAATTAATTAAATAAAAAAGTATTAGAACACAAAAATATGAAGAATGAGTAACTACACTTTTTTTAGTCAACAGAGCTGAAGCTATAAGTGTTCTTTCTTTTATGGAATTACATTTAAATTTTTAAATTAAGCCCCCAAACATTCTCTGGAAGATTAACCTTCCAACACTTTCCTAAACGTTTTATTTTCTGACAAGTCCTCGTATACATAACTTCAGTTGAATTATTATTATTATTATTGTATTCTTTAAGGTTATCTGTGTCACGCAAATGATGAAATGTATCTTAGTAAAAATATCTTCATGATTTCAAGTTACTACTAATTAACATTATTTTACTTCTTATTTAAGCAACAAATAATGAATACAAAATCAGAACAACATTTTTTTCTTTAAATTCGACTACTAAAGCAATATCTTACTAAACTACTTAAATGAATTTACAAACACCTAGATGAAAACTAAAATTTTGTCAACACATCTTTACACTTACCGAAACTAACCATGCCATTTCCATTAGTATCGAACAATTGAAAAGCAGTTTTATACAAGGCATCCGGAAAACATAATAGACCTTCAAATGCTTGGAATTCAGGATAAGATATAAGTCCATCTTTGCTGGTATCTACGATTGCTGCTAACAGCCTTACAGTGTCTTTATTGTAATTATTACCATCTAAAAGTGTCAAATATTTTATAACAAAATCCTCAGCCGTCATAAACTTTTCGCCATTTTTCTCTATTGTGGCATATTTGTTGAAAACTTCGTGCAAGGCAGATTCATTTGCTCGACGTAGAAATCCACCTCCCTGCAAACAATTAAAAGAAAATAAAAAGTTATAAAACAATGCCTTCTTGGAAGCTTGCAGATAAGGTGTCTATGTACTATGTAGGTATAAACGATTCTTATTTTTTGATGTTTTTGATTTATGTTATTGACTGTTTTTGTATAATATTTTATTTTATACAAGATTTTAAATTAATAATATTTTTTCACTTGCAAAAGGTTTTTATTTTTCTACCATCATTCCCTATAATATTATTATAACATAATACAATATTTGCAACTGAATGATTTAGCACAATAATCTTATCTCTTAGTCTCTTAAGGCTTGAATTAAGCAAAAAAAATATTAAATTGTCAATATTGTACAATTTGTATCCTGAAAGAGTCAAAATAAAAAAATCTCGCGAGTTCAACGACACTTCACGCCGGAAGCCAGGGTAGATGTTAGTGCTCCCTTATGCTCTCTTATATTTATTTATTATGACTATATTATAAAAAATATATTTTGTTTTAGTTGTAGATCCACTATTTTCAAATATAAACTGATAAAGTATATTCAAAATCAACTGTTTTTACATAATATAGTTTTATCTTAACAATATTGACATTTTTAACTTTCGTAAACCCAATAAAAATCCAACAAACCTACGTTCAAAAAAATAACACTATTCTCGGTAGGGGTTTATCAAAAACATCCATAATTTGAAAGTATATAGTATATATAATGCAATGTGTTAAAATTGGAAACAGTGTAAGTGAGCTTTTTGAGATGGTGTGTGGTGTGCCACAGGGAACTGTGTTGGGCCCATTGTTGTTCAACATTTACATAGATGATGCTTTGTCAGTTATTGATGAAGGAGCAGTGTTTTGCTTTGCCGATGACACTGCTGTAATAGTTAAAGATAAAACATGGGAACTTGCTATCAGACAGGCTGAAAATTCTGGCTTAACCATAGTTTGCTTTCGCTGAATATAGAGAAGACTAAGTTCATGACTTTTGCGTTAACACATAAATCTTTGCCTGATACTCAAAATTTAAAAATACATGTCAGATTGTAATACTGATGATTTAAAAAACTGTAATTGTACTAGTATAGAGAGGGTAAAATGCATAAAATACTTGGGAATTTTCCTTGATGAAAACCTAAATCGGAAAAATCATGTTATCTATATATAACAAAAAAAATTAGAAAACTAATATAAAAATTCTTTGAACTCAGAAACATTTTATCTTTAAATATACTAAAAATGGTTTACTATTCACTAGTTGAATCTATCATAAATTATGCAATAATTGTCTGTGGAAATGCATCAAAAACAATATTGAACAGTTTATCAATAGCCCAAAAATATATAATTAAATTAATGATGTTCAAAAATAAAAATTTTTCAACAGAACTACTGTTTCAGGAAAGCAAACTCTTAAATCTAGAACAGTTGTATATCAAATCAGTATTAAGATTCATGATTAATAATCACTACTACAGAAATGAAGTTTTACATCAACTAAATACAAGGAATTTTGCAAAACGTAACCTAGCAACATCCCTCGTCAGGCATACAGCGGCTCAGAGACATATTAGCTACACTGACCCTAGAATTTATAATGCCCTACCTGGTTCACTTAGAAATAAACCCTTCAAGAATATTAAAAACCAAATTCAGGATTGGATTTAAAAAAAAAATTTGTTGGGACATATATATAGACAAATTTTGTACAGAATAGTTATATTTATTTATCAGACTTATTACTTCAGTATAATATACGTTTATTAAAATTATAATATTATAATTATAAATTGTAAGTAAAGACTAGCATGCACAGATTTAAAAAATCCATAGTGCTGGAAACTGTCAAACATTCTACAAAAAATATTGGGTCTGCCTACTTGGTTATTTGAAAATCTAGATTTATATTGGTAAATTTTTCAGTTTTATAATGAAAACCTGTGTTATAATGAGTATCATTATGACAATGAAAATTGGCATTTAATTAACAACTTATAGTACGGTGTAAAAATATATATATACATACCTCGCCGTATAATTCCATTTAAATGAAATTGCTATTAAGAGTAAGACTGTGATTCAACATCGTAGCAAGTATATGAACATTAAACTAATAAGAAAAGCGTGAACTAATTATAAAATTAATTGCTGATTATCAACGCGATATGACAAGCATATTTTCAATGTACGCGTTTATCATGTAATATTTTTTTAATAAACCTTAAAGATAAATGCATCCCTGAGAGAACTGGTAAAACCGTAATTTTACAATAAAATAAGAGGTTTTTGAAATCAAACGCTCCCTCATCATTAAAAAGTTAAGAACCACTGATCTAAAGTAAACTTTGTATTTATATTGGTGTCTAAAGAGATTTTTAGAAGCTAATCAAAAAATGTAAGAAAAATATTGTATAATACAGCCAAAAACCGGATTGGAATTAAAACCTGATTAAATATTCAAATAAGTAATAATAGTAGTTTATTGATTAAAAAAAAAGATAAATCAACAGCATGTAACAGCCCAAAAATCGATTATGTCATCAATATTTTTTTTATTAATATAATAACTACTTAATTTAAATATATTTTTTTCCAAATTTTAATAGTAATACGGAAATATACTACCACCTGGTAGAATATTTTTCATAAGGTCATTTTATGATCTATTAGAAATACAAACAACTTTGTGAAAACAAATATATAAATGTATATTAAAACCAAATAAAACAATAAAAAGCTTCTCTAATTAAAAGCAAATATAGAAAATAATTCACTTTAATCAGAACTAACCTCTACAGTATAAATAATACTTCTGGAGACCGTCATAGTGTTTTTAGTAAAAAAAATATTAACTACACATTGCTGAACAAATTCTAGGAGCATCCCACATTGAAGTTCAACGTTGCGTCATAATAATAGGTGTAAAAATAGTCACAGCGCGGATTTTAGCACAGCAAACATCAAGTTGTTAAGTAAATGGGTACATAAGATTTTTAGTTCGACGGATATTTTGGCGTAAATACAAGTTAACAGAAAATAATCATGAAAATACATATGTGTATATATATAAAATATGTAAAATGACTGATTAATGTCAAAATTGATGGATAATAATAGTTTTACAAAGGATGCAAGCTAGTCAACAGGTTAGGATACAACATTTAATATTAGTTCTGTTTTCATTTAAAGATCTACTCTAAACAACCAGACTTTATTTTTTACGGTTCACCATGATTTTGTGGTCTTTTTTTTTAAATTCTCCTGTTGTATTTGATGTACAGCATCTGTTTATAACAATACCCTAGGGTTTACAACGAGGTTTACAAACATATAGACTGAAATACTTCAACTAAACAATTGCTCCCATCGTAAAAGGAAATGACTACATTCTTTCATTTAAACAGTATTGTTTAGGCATGGTCATACTACAAACTGAATGTGTGTATTGTCCAAAATATATTTATGACTTAATTGTTTCCAAAACCAATAAATTTAACTAACACATGTTATTTTACAACAATTGTTTGAAACTGTCGATCTTGATGTTTAACTGAATAGCAATTGTTAAAACTGATATCTCGCTACATGTTATACTTAAAACTTCAAATTGTGGCAATCTTGTCCTATTTATTAATGATAATGAACAATAAATTATATTTTCTAGAAATATATTTCTCAAATAAAACAATCAACAGAACATTAAAGTTACTCTGAACTGTGGAAAAAGTTTCAAAAAGAATCAGATGATTCTCAGCCTGAACCAGGACAGATTCTTAGTATACCAAAATTATGTAGTAGAAGGATTTATAGTAAACTGGATCAGAGACCTAGCTAAGAATGTACAAACTCATACAGGGGATCACAAAAAAATAAGCCATGTGTTGCCAGAGACTTTGTCAGACAGACTTGAGAACAGAACTAGTGACTTTTCTCAAAAGTTAGAAATTAACCAAACATAGTATGTGCAATTAAAATCTAAAAAGAGTTCAAACAAATAACAGTTACTAAATAAATGCTAAAATTTGGCTTTCTTTGTTTTACCTAGACTGTTATTCTTATAAAGATTGTCCAAATAGATATATTATATAATCCTAAATTTAATTCATATTGACCACATGAGATTTCAAAAGTATCAACAAAAAGTAAAAATTAGTGTTACCTGAAAATAATTTTGAAAGTATAAAAGCAATATTTATCTTTCAATGAGATGCATATCATACAAGATTTCTGATGAAAATAGGTGTAATGATAAGAATTCAAATCATACATTAGTAGAAGACATATTTTGCTTCTCTCAATATTTTGAACACATTTTTATTACAATAATTAAATATAATTTCAAACTGGCCTAATAAAGTTTTGTAATGTTTCTCACTTAGTGAAAAATACACATTTACATGATTCATATTATGTTAAAATAACTAAAATTGATGACACTTAAAAACAAATTTGTAATTTGTTGTTGATAAGATTGCTCAAGTTTATATAGTTATTACTATTGGGACATATCAACAAAAATTATATACTTATTGACATGTATGATGTATAGTTTTGAAGGTTCAAACAAATTCAACAATAAGTATCAATTCTAGGTAATATTTTAGTATACATGTTACTTCTATAAGTAACTTTTTCAATTTGAGTTACATAATAAGTTGTATACATAAGTATTTAATTCATTATATTAACTATAAAATATATAGTACACCGTTCTATATGATAAAATAATAGTATCGCATTAATATTATACCAAAGAAATATTCCAGACTGGTGAAAAATTGAAATATGCCGAATTTTATAATCGCCCTTTTAAGCCCTATGTAAGTAGGTATTCTGCAAACATTAGTGTAATTTAGGAAAACTTTAAAAATAATTATGCATTCGGATATATCGAGACGTATTCCTGTATAGGTATACAAGCATATGAATATAGCATTTAAACCAGATATTAGCAATATTTAATAATTATGACTTACCCACCTCTTGACAATAGACGTTTTTAAGCAAGTTGAATCTGTCCATTCCTATTCAAACTACTGACTGCTTGCTGAAAAGTTTATTTTCAAAATTTCTCGAAAATAAAAATTATGGAACTATTATACTAATTATTTTTATTTGATTATTTTAGTCATTACATACACCATGCGACTGCATACAAACGGGTGGCGGTGACATTCAGAGATAGTGACATTGACGTTAAGAGTTAAGACGTCATGTCATGAACGTGATATTGTTCAAGGTCGTTTTAAGTTGCCATCTATAGACGAATAGAGAAGTAACTATTATATAGTACAAAGAAATCTGCGGCATTATTATTGGGGGATTAAGTATGGTGCATTGTCTGTCGCCACAATTTGTAATGTTCATAGTAAAATTTTAGCGAGAAATAAAATACGTAGGGTACCTCCGGTACGCTTTCGCATGTCGAAAATGTCAAGCATCTATACTAGACTAATCTATACTGGGTATTCCGTAGTAACCCAACCCTTACTACGTCGAATCTTTCCATAATTCTACAATAAAATCAATCATTGTATACCCTAGTATAATTTCATTTGGACACTCTGTATTACAAAGGAGGCATGCAACTAAACAGGCACTAACGATTTTTAGTTGCATACCTATTAGAGAGGTAGCTTTCTGATAGATGACAGCATTTAACAATATTTATATTGATTGGCCTCTCTATGTCATGGTATTCTATGATATGGTATGCAACTGATCAGGCATTAATGCATGTTTGGTTGCATAACTATTAGAGAGGCAACTTTCCGATAGATGGCTGCATGGAGGCGTAATGGATGACAGTAACAAAGAATACTTGTATTGATTGACTTCTCTATGTTATCATAATCTATGTGTTTTTGATATTTGACAATTTGACATTTCTGGAAGATGTCAGGAGCGTCTAAATGTAGCTCTGCACCAACGTTGCCAAGTGTAATCCTAAACTGAAAGGGCGCCATCGAGTATCTCCGGTGGCGCTCGGCTTTCATGCGACGGTTCTAAAGCTTTCAACCTTCTATACGATATCATTAATGTGTGCAGAGATTAGCCCAGCGTAAGTGTGCTGGGCTCCTAACACAGAGGTACCAGGTTCGAGTCGTGTCCGAGCCAAGATATTTTTATTTTTATTTTCTTATTGTTTTTTTCAAAAATTGACTAAAAATACGAAGAATTTTTCGATTCGGATTAGGTTAGGGGGTAAGGTAGGGTGGTTTTGGTTAGGTTATTATTGAAAATTATTATAATAATCTGTCAATTACACAATTCAATTTTTCGATTCGGATTAGGGTAGGGGGTAAGGTAGGGTGGTTTTGGTTAGGTTATTATTGAAAATTATTATAATAATCTGTCAATTACACAATTCAATTTTTCGATTAGGGAAAATGTATCTATGCATTCGTGAGTTTTCCTTTTTGTATGATAATTCTGTATTGTAAACTCGAACAATTTTCAGTACGTTTTGCTAAACATAATTTTAAAAATGACAAATATTGATTTCTTAACACATTGCTTTTTAATCAACTGTGATAAATATCATTATTAAAATATTTTTACTTTCCAAAACACAAACGTTTTAGTTTAGGACTACACTTGGCAACGTTGGTGCAGAGCTACATTTAGACGATCCTAAGATGTCACTTTGTGAAATGGCGTGGCGCAAGGATGTTAGATGAGAATTCTAACATCCTTGGGCGTGGCGTCTTCCAGGGATAAAAAACCCCTTTGGCCTTTATATCTTTTATGATTCTCGTTATATATAATCCTTTATCTATGTTTTATGATCTTTTATTATCTTTTTGGTTGTGCATATGTATCTATATTTCCGGAATTACACTTGATCCAAAGGCGGTATGTTGAAATATACGTAAATATATTAATTTAATAGCCTTTTATTCTTCTATAAAAACTACAATATATCATATTACTAAAGCACTTAATAATCATTCACATCCTTCAATAATGATGTTATGATAGAGATAGGTAAAATGATTTGCTGCAAACAGCCAATTGGCTGTTTCTCTTTGTTTTAATTGTAAATATTTTTTTCTATTGTAGATATCATTTTTTTCATGTTGGCTATAGTACCATTTTTATTGGACTAGTAGGGTTTATATGGAGTTTATATGCAGATGTACAAGTAATCTGAACCAAGCCTCCTCTTGTGCTTGTGGAGTTAGTGGCAAGGGGATAAGCGATAGTTTAGCTCTGTTCAAAGTTAGTGCTTGAAAATAATATGCAAAAACATTTAAGTGAACAGAGCAGCTGACTTATGGTGTGTTGTATCTCACACCTAAAATCGGTTTAATTATAACTGATGTTTAGACTGTGACGTATTGATTTATTTATTATCAATAATTGCATCAGTCTAAACATCAGTTATAATTAAACCGAGTTTAGGTGTGAGATACAATACGCGCCCTTACTAGAGCAAATTCAGTAAAAACAACACAACAATTATTACATATATTTTATTTTAAATGGTGTGCAATGGCTTGGCTTCTTAACTGGTGAAAAAACTGATTATCTTTTACTATTTTTGTGCATATATATTTATATTAAATAATTTCTCCGTGAATCTTTTTATTGACATTATTAATATTGTCGTTCTGGAGTTACACTTGATCCAGAGGTGGTAGACAAACAGATAGGTATGTTGAAATATGTTTATGTATTTGATACCTTTTTTTATTAATCTATAAAAACTACAATGTATAACAATACTATACCAGTTCACACCATTTAATTATTATGTGAAAATAGTTCATTTTAATATTATGATAGCATTAAGGAAGAAATGAGGTCTGCTAAACTATATTTAGGATTACAATTATTATAAGCTTTAGAAAATCCAATGGGCTATTTCTTCTTGCAACACAATTTCTTTGTAATAATTGTAAATATTTTATTCTATTTTAGATATCGTCTACAAGTTTTCGTCAATACAGTTGCCTCAATATAACCAGAGTACCATTTTTATTGGACCAGTTGGGTATTGTAGAATAACAGATGAGAAATCAATGATAGGAGCTCCTCCAATATTAACTATTTTCTGATTCGTACTAAGTAGTCCTTGTAAGTCTTACTTGTAAATTCAATAGTTCAATGTATTAGGTTAGGTTAGGTTAGGCTTATGGTGAGTGGGTCTATAAGGCCCTCCACTGCGACTCGCAAGAGTCTATTGTGGCTCACACCTATTCAGATTTCACCAAACAAATTCAGCTTCTTAACAAAGCCGATTAGCTTATTTGGTGAATGATTTTTCAGGTCCGAGGGCGAGAGAGCATCCCTGCCAAACATCAGATACCTGATTCGAGCCGCGGCGGGGCAGGCACAAATTATATGCTCTGCTGTTTCATCATCTTCCAGACAAAGACGACAGGTCGGATCTTCCGACAGTCCAAGTTTTAGCATATGATGATTCAGATGACAGTGACCTGTTAAAAGGCCTGTTAGACAGCGTAGGTCATGCCTGCTATAGTCTAACATTTGTTTGGAGACATTCCTCGAAGGATGTATGAAAGCCTTTGAATGAACCAATCCTGGTAAATTATGCCAGAAGTCTAATGCTCTTCTTGCCGTCCAGGTATTCAGTGTTTGTTTGGCAAAACTTATTGCGATGCCAATTGTAGGTTCTGGTCCGATAGAAACACGTGCGGCACCCTCCCTTGCAAGAGAGTCTGCCTTCTCGTTTCCTTCCATGCCAGAATGGCCAGGGATCCAGACCAGCAATACTTTATTGAGTTCTCCTATTGAGGAGAGTCTTTTTTGGCAGTCTAGTACCAATTTCGACGTTACACGGTTAGAGCTAAGTGCTTTCAAAGCCGCTTGGCTGTCCGAGAAAATTTTTATTGTTCTATGTATGAGATTGGCCTGCTCCAATCTCTCCACACATGAAACAATGGCGTAAATTTCCGCCTGAAATACGGTTGCATAGGATCCTAGAGCGGTTGAGATTTCTGTCCTAGGTCTGCGCCCGTATACACCTGCACCAGAGCCTGAGGGTGTTTTTGAACCGTCTGTATACCAACAGCTGTCTGCTCTCAATAGTTCATCCTTACGGAGAACCCATTCATCTCTATTTGGAATTAGGACGGTATAAGGCAGGTCGTAGTTTACTGTTGGAGGCATTATGTCAGAGGTCATTCCCAGAATACTGTGACTTTCAGTGTCCACTAGCATTCTGCTTCGTTCTGTATAAGCCTGATTTGTGCATTTAGAAATATGCGCAATTCTGTATGTTGTCCATCTAGCCTCTCTCTCCAAAAATATATGGAGAGGAGGTAGGTCCAGAAGGATTTCCATGGCTGCTGACGGTGTGGAGCTGAAAGCACCAGTAATTGCCAGGCAAGCCTGTCTCTGTAAACCAGAGAGCTTTGCTTGGGCCGTTCGCTGTAAAGCTTTTGGCCACCAGGCAATAGCTCCATATATGTGATCATTGGTCTAACGATCATCACATATATCCAATAGATTTGTTTGGGTCCCATGCCCCAAGATTTACCACAGATCCTACGACATGTCCACAAGGATAGTCTGGCCTTATGGATAACTTTTTCCAAGTGAGCGTTCCAAGTAAGTTTCATATCTAGGATAATCCCCAAATATTTTACTTCCGCTGCAAATGGAATAACCTCACCATTGTAGGAAAGTAGTGGAAGATCCTCCAACTTTCTTTTCCTAGTGAAGGGAACTATTACAGTTTTACCAGGGTTAACAGACATCTGTTCCCTCTGACACCAACTGTGGACATCGTCCAACGTCTTTTGGAGGATATTATAAGCTACCCTTCCTGACTTGGTCCTTGCCAAAATGACAAGGTCGTCTGCATACGCTTGCAGTTCTACCCCTCTTCTTTCGAGAGCACTAAGCAAGTTATCCATCAAGAGTGACCATAGTAGGGGAGATAGTACTCCGCCTTGTGGGCAGCCCCTGGAAACCTTAAAGCTAATGTATTAGTGTGGATTTATGCAGACATATTTAACAATTATCAATTAGCACTTAACAATTAACATTTATCAATTAACAATTAGTAAGTGTGGATTTATGCAGACACATTTAACAATTATCAATTAGCATTTAACAATTAACATGTATCAATTAACAATTAGTAAAACTGCCATCGTTTATGCAGACACAATTATAAATTAGGAGAAAATAGTAAGCATGCGCACGAGCCCGAGAATCTAGTTATTTACAATAACCATTAACCCTACATTTTCATGTCCATTTGTGTATTGGAATAATTTTGAAGATGAATTGAACTTGAAAATTAAAAATAAACAAAACAAACAAACACAATATAACCCATAGAGAAATAATATATATATAACCTGTCAACCACTTTTCTATGAAAAAAGTGGGATCTGCGTACTAGTTGCGCACTAGATGAAAATTCGGTACAATTAATTTAAGAAGTTAAAAGTTGGCCAACTTGGTAATTGTTAAATGATAATTGTTAATTGTGTGCATAAATGGAGTCATAGTGAAATGGGTAGTTCAACTTATAATTGATAAATGTTAATTGTTAAATGCTAATTGATAATTGTTAAATGTGTCTGCATAAATCCACACTTAAATCTAAAAAGGAATAATTGTGTTTTATTTTTGGTTATATGATATAGAATGATTTCTCTTCAAGTCAAGCAAGGTATTCTCTTGATTTGCTTCCTCAATGAGTGTCATTTCTATTATGTGTACATTCACAATATTTTCAAAAACGGAAAAGAATATAGGTACTTGGTTACAACCATTAGAAATTGGAAGCTTCTGATTATGTTAATTTGAGTTTTTGTGTAAATTGTATGCACAATAAAGTTCGGAAGTATGCATAATTGACAGTGGCCATTTGAAATTGGAAATGTCCAGTTACGTTTTTTTTTCTAACTGTATAATACTGGTAAACAGAAAATTACTAATTGATTATGTGAGTTCAGTAAGTTTTTTATTTATAAATTCAAGTACCTATTTCAGATAAACGCAACACTAATAATCATTTTAAAATTTGTCTGTTTTTCAGTGAAGTGAAGTGAAGGGAAAACAACATCATGCGAATGCCAATCAAGTTTTATTTTGTTGGAATATGGAAATATTAGGACAATGTAATGGAGGAGCTGTGCATTTTAATCAGATTTGACAGTAAGTATACATAATTATTATTGATATTCTAACATTATCCACTAGTAGATATAATAATGGACCTAAGTTTGTTTACTGAAAAATACATCTCATATTAAAATATAATTTGATACTTTAATTTTGTCAGCTGCATTTTTCCAAAATCTATCTTGGCTAAAACTAAAATAGAAGGCCTGTTTGTTCTGTCTTATTCCTCCAATGATTGAATTTTATTTGTGTTTTGAAATATTGTGAATCTTAACTGTTATGACAAATTAATGGTTTCAACCCTCACTACGTCGAATCTTTCCATAATTCTAAAATAAAATAAAATAAATCATTGTGTAACCTAGTATAATTTCATTTGGACACTGTATTCCAACTATAAGCAACAAGGAGGCATGCAACTAAACAGGCACTAATGAATGTTTAGTTGCATACCTACTAGAGGCAACTTTCCGATAGATGGCAGCAGGGAGGCTTCATGGATGACAGTATTGCACGATATTAGTATTGATTGACCTCTCTATCCTATGTAGTCTGTGATTTACACTATTAGGTGCGTTCTTTTTGACAGCTCACATCGGTAATGTGCGCGTTTGTTTTTATGTACTCACTTTGGAGGGAGGTTTATGTTATCTATGGAAGTGAGTAAATCAAAAAGAACGCACACATCACTGGTGTGAGCTGAGATAAACTGAACTCTGTCAAAAAGAACGTACCTATTATTTCATATTTGAAAAAATGGCGTGTTCAGAGAGCAAAAATTCGCTATTTTTTACCATTTTTTGCATATTGTATTTATATTGAATACTTTTTACGTGAATGAAACTATTGGTAACATTATCAATATTATCATTCCGTAATAACACTTGATCCAAGGTATGTTGAGATAGACGTTAATATATTAATTTCATAGTTTATTCTTCCATAAAAACATATATTAGAACTAAAGCAGTTAATAATCATTCCCACCCTTCAATCATTTTGTGAAAATTGTTCATCATGTTATGATAGATAACATCAAAGGAAGAAATAAGGTAAAATTATTAGCTGTAAAAAAGCCTCGAAAAAAGCCAATTGGCTATTTCTCCTAAACATGATTTCTTTGTTTTAGTTGTAAATATTTTTTTCTATTTTAGATAAAATTGTTACTAGAGTACCATGTTTATTGGACCAGTAGAGTATTGTAGAGTAGATGGAGTTTATATGCAGATGGCAGCTCTTCCAGGTTTAACAATTATCTGATTGTTATAGTCCTTGGTAAGTCTTTTTTTTATAAATTCAAGTAGTTCAAATGAACATACCATTGCTAGTTGAAATCATTCGTTCATTTTTGAGGAGAAAAAAACAACACATTTTTCAAAGTTTATTATTGCATGTTAAAGTTCAACACAATTATACATATTCTGAATATAACCATGAAACCAATGGACCTTTGTCAGTTGAATTTTTGCCAACTCTACACGCACATTAATGTCTTCTTGATGTTTCATTCCAAAATTACACAAGTTTTGAAAATAATTTATTACAACTATTATTAGAAATTGGAAGCATCTGATTATATTGATTTGCATTTATCTGTGAATTGTAAGAAAAGGTACATAACGTTCGAAGAAGGGCATAATTGACGGTGGCTATTAGTAATTGGAAATTGCTGATTATGTTCATTTTTTAATCCTGTGTGTATACTAGTGGCTTCTTGTTATGGGAAATGTGGAAAACTATAGTTTTATCAAACAGGAGACATAGTTTTGTGAATTTAACTGTTATAACAAATTAATAGTTTCAACCCTTACTACCTTGAATCTTTCCATAATTCTAAAATAAAATTAATCATTGTATAACCTAGTATAATTAAATTTGAACACGCTGTATTACAACTATAAGCAACAAGGAGGCATGTCACTAAACAGGCACTAGTGCATGTTTGGTTGCATACCTACTAGAGGCAACTTTCCGATAGATGGCAGCAGGGAAGCTTCATGGATGACAGTATTGCACGGTATTAGTATTGATTGACCTCTCTATCCTATGTAGTCTGTGATTTACACTATTAGGTGCGTTCTTTTTGACAGCTCACATCGGTAATGTGCGCGTCAAAAAATCGCTTATTTTTTACCATTTTTGCATATGTCTTAATATTGAATAATGTTTTGACGCAAAGGCAGTATGTTGAGATAGACGTTAATACATTAATTTCATAGCTTTTTATTCTTCTATAGGTTGATGTAGGGCTCTCGGGTCTAGCATACTTCCAGAGATGATAAAAAAAATTTTTTCACGGAAATGTATTGGTGGATGATAATTTTTAATTTTACCAAAATCAGCCATCCCCATCCCCCCCATAGGGGGGGAATGGGGGGGTTGACACCTTCAAAAATTCGTAAAAATGAATTTTTAAATATGGAATCAAATTCTACGTATTTTTTCACGTATAACCCTAAAATTTCATTTCAACAACTTTTTTTTTTAAAAAGTTATGCGGAAAAAATGTTTTAAAAAAATTGATAATTCCATAAATATAAAAATCTTTATTCCGTCCTTACGATTAAAAATAAAAATTCGATATTTGGCATATGTATATTTAACAGAATCAACAAACAAAATAACATAACTATTCATCCCCATCCCCCCCATAGGGGGGGGATGGGGGGGGGTTGACACCTTCAAAAATTCGTAAAAATGAATTTTTAAATATGGAATCAAATTCTACGTATTTCTTCACGTATAACCCTAAAATTTCATTTCAACAACTTTTTTTTTTAAAAAGTTATGCGGAAAAAATGTTTTAAAAAAATTGATAATTCCATAAATATAAAAATCTTTATTCCGTCTTTACGAATAAAAATAGAAATTTGGTATTTGGCATATGTATATTTGATGGAATAAAATTTGGGATAAAATAAATTATATGCAAATATCATACCATAGGGGTAGAGGGTGGGGGTGAGTTTGGGAAATATTAGGGTTGGAGTAATTTTGAGTGTGTCATAAAATTCTACACCCTTTGTTAAGTATGTATGCCAATTTTCATATTTTTTCCTCCATTATTGCCAAAGATATTTATTAAAACGTGTTTTGAATTTGTGGACTTGTAATTTTTTTGGAAAAAATTTAAAACCTGTTGACTTCGAAATACGGGTTTAAACCATTTAGAGTCATATTTTGAAAATAAAAAAAATACTGCGAGCTAAGATTAATGGTGAGTATTGAAACCAAAAAAATTTTTATGCAAATATCATACCATAGGGGTAGAGGGTGGGGGTGAGTTTGGGAAATATTAGGGTTGGGGTAATTTTGAGTGTGTCATAAAATTCTACACTCTTTGTTTAGCATGTATGAAAAATGAGGAGGGGGTAGATGGCATTCTCAGAGAAAAAACAAGTTTCATTACTATGTAGTATTATTCTCATTATATTATTATTATCAAATCAATTAATGTGTTGAAATTTATTCCATGGTAGCCTGAATATATAATATTATTATTTATGTTGTTTTTATTACAGAGTTGTTTTTTTTTTAATATTTTTATTTTTCTAATATTTGTTATATTTTTTAATTTATAGGATTTGATATTGTTTTTATTTATTATTATTTACCCTAATATTTCCCAAACTCACCCCCACCCTCTACCCCTACGGTATGATATTTGCATAAAATTTTTTTTGGTTTCAATACTCACCATTAATCTTAGCTCGCAGTATTTTATATTTTCAAAATATGACTCTAAATGGTTCAAACCCGTATTTCGAAGTCAACAGGTTTTAAATTTTTTCCAAAAAAATTACAAGTCCACAAATTCAAAACACGTTTTAATAAATATCTTTGGCAATAATGGAGGAAAAAATATGAAAATTGGCATACATGCTAAACAAAGAGTGTAGAATTTTATGACACACTCAAAATTACTCCAACCCTAATATTTCCCAAACTCACCCCCACCCTCTACCCCTATGGTATGATATTTGCATAAAATTTTTTTTGGTTTCAATACTCACCATTAATCTTAGCTCGCAGTATTTTTTTTATTTTCAAAATATGACTCTAAATGGTTTAAACCCGTATTTCGAAGTCAACAGGTTTTAAATTTTTTCCAAAAAAATTACAAGTCCACAAATTCAAAACACGTTTTAATAAATATCTTTGGCAATAATGGAGAAAAAAATATGAAAATTGGCATACATGCTAAACAAAGAGTGTAGAATTTTATGACACACTCAAAATTACTCCAACCCTAATATTTCCCAAACTCACCCCCACCCTCTACCCCTATGGTATGATATTTGCATATAATTTATTTTATCCCAAATTTTATTCCATCAAATATACATATGCCAAATACCAAATTTCTATTTTTATTCGTAAAGACGGAATAAAGATTTTTATATTTATGGAATTATCAATTTTTTTAAAACATTTTTTCCGCATAACTTTTTAAAAAAAAAAGTTGTTGAAATGAAATTTTAGGGTTATACGTGAAAAAATACGTAGAATTTGATTCCATATTTAAAAATTCATTTTTACGAATTTTTGAAGGTGTCAACCCCCCCATTCCCCCCCTATGGGGGGGATGGGGATGGCTGATTTTGGTAAAATTAAAAATTATCATCCACCAATACATTTCCGTGAAAAAAATTTTTTTATCATCTCTGGAAGTATGCTAGACCCGAGAGCCCTACATCAACCGATTGATTGATTGATTGATTGATTCAGTCATAGTCCTTGGTAAGTCCTTTTCTATAAATTCAAGTAGTTCAAATGAACATACTGCTGCTAGTTGAAATCATTTTAATATATTATGTTCGTTTTTGAGGAAAAGAAAACAACACATTTTTCAAAGTTTATCATTGCATGTTTTAATAAAGTTCAACTCAATCATACATATTCTAAATATAACCATGAAACCAATGGACCTTTGTCAGTGTTGAATTTTTCCCAATTCTACACGCACATTAATGTTTTCTTGACGTTTCATACCAAAATTACACAAAAATGGAAGATAATTTGTTACAACTATTAGAAATTGGAACCATCTGATTATGTTGATTTGCATTTTTCTGTAAATTGTAAGAAAAGGTACATAAGGTTTGAAAAAGGGCATAATTGACAGTGGCTATTAGTAATTGAAAATTGCTGATTATGTTCATTTTTTAATCCTGTGTATATACTAGTGGCTTCTTGTTATGTGTAAAACTATGGTTTTATCAAACAGGAGACATAGTTTTGCTGATGAAAAATGCTCACTGATCATTTGGTGCATTTAAATATGGAACATCAGTCTATTGTTACTGGATTCTACTCATCATATTATTTTTTTTTTAGGATCCCAGATGATATCGTTAGGAATAATCCATTTTATTGAAGAAATGGAAAAAATTATAAAGACCTGAATAAATGTATTTATCGATTTTATATTGTTTTGCAATATTTATTGTAGTGATTGCAATTCAAAAAGAGAGAAATGAAACCATCATCAAAAATATGTCTGTATCGATATTCTCATGAATTTATTGTTTTATTTTCTAAAATTTTTAAATTGTTGTATAGTTAATAAAAGGAAAATATACATCGATAAAGATATATTTTTAAATGCACAGCACTAGAGTAAGAATAATAGTGAGTGTTGGTTTTTATCTGCCATCCTTCCTTTCTCCAACTTGCTGTGTCACTTTAAAATTACACAAAAATGGGAAATAACTTAATTAGCTACGACCATTAGAAATTTGAAGCATCTGATTATGTTAATTTGTAGTTTTTTGTAAATTGTATGTATAGAGTTCGGAAAAGGGCATAGTTGACGCTGACCATCAGAAATTGGAAATTGTCGATTATGTTTTTTCTCTTAACTCTGTGTATAATACTGTACTTACATCGACAATGTTACATATGTATGTGAATGAGTGTAAGACCAAATTTTAACGATATGACTGGGCAGCGACCATTAGTAATTTATTGTAAGCTGCTCGGTGATTTTCGTTTAAACGGCACCCATTTCTTCCCAGCTGCCTTCACAAGATCATTTTTATTGAAGATAAAAGTGTAAGACAGAGACGTTCGTGTGTAAAGTCCTTTTGGAATCGTCGCATTCGCCTTCGGCTCATTCAACAATATTCACATTCGTCAAAAAAGGGTTACTTTACACACTTGTTGCATAAATAACTATTTTACGTATGTAATCTAATTTTTTTCGAGCTTAAAATTATTGAATTGATAGTTTCAACCCTTATACTGTGAAATTCATACATATCAATGTTTAAAAATACTCATTATTTTTATTTCACAATATTTTTTATAAGTTTTACAAAAAACTTGGACCCGACCGATTTCGATGTTTATACACCATTTTCAAGGGGTGGAATGAAAACATTGTTTATTATGTAACTAAGAAAATGAAAGGAAGACTTTTAGGGTAGGATAGTAATAGGTATCATATAGATTGTGAAATTAAATAAAGTAAACAAGTGTATTATTAGCTAAGTTAAAAGGTGTATATATGTACATATTTACGCAATGAGCAGAATTTAGAAAAGATAGGTGGAAACACATTAAAATATATCAGTCTAATAAAGGAGATTGTAAAGTATCTATTTGCTCATTTACAAGAGTATACTGAGGATCAATGGAGTACCTTCTTATTTCTAAAGACTCTAAAAAGTTAAGTTTACTATAATTCTGACAGTCATGTAGTAACTTAGTTACATAATAAACAATGTTTTCATTCCACCCCTTGAAAATGATGTATAAACATCGAAACCGGTCGGGTCCAAGTTTTTTGGAAAACTTATAAAAAATATTGTGAAATAAAAATAATGAGTATTTTTAAACAGTGATCTTTAAATTATTCCTAACTTTATTAAATTGAAAGTTACTTCCCTCGATAACTTCTACTCGCCACAATTCTAACTCTTTGTCAAAGATTTTTATTTTTTCCTCTTATTCTGTTGACAATTTATAAATCCAACTGTAGTTCTAACATTTTCTGTTCTGCATAAATCCCATCTCATTTTTTCTAACAACATCAGTTTATTTTGCTTCATTTTTACTTTTATTTTCAATTTTTCTGACTTAATCATTTCCAAAAAATTATCTTTTATAGAACCGGTTTTTCAAATTTAAATTTTTCAATTGGTTTATCCAAAATTTTGACATACGTTAACAATGTTAATTTTACTTTATCTTCTGTTTTGAATAATTGCCAAAAATCTTCATTATCTGTCTTATGTAATAGATCAGTTGCATACAAATATTTATTTTTTTATAGTGACACATTTATTTATATGAAAAAACTTTTATTCTAGAACTCGACATCTGTCTATAAATCAAATTATAACACGTTTCAGTTAAATTTTTGCTGAAATGTATAATTGATGGTTATACAATAATTATACATGTCTCCATGTTGCGGTGAGATTTAGCGGCGCCTGTCGAAAGTAAGTAAGCGGTAGAAAAGTAGGTAACATTTACATTATTGAGTGGGTGAAATGTAGATGGCGCCACTCTAATTGCACTTATGGTTACCTATTTTCCTACCTCAGAGCTAGTTTCTACACGCGCCCCTAGATCGCATTACGATTGATTGATTGATTTGATCGGCGTCACCAGTCAGAGCTGTACCGGTTCTGTGAACAGACCAATAGTCCTTATCAGGCTCAACAGTCTTTTCACGTTGTCCTTCTTGGAGAAGGTGCTCCAGACCTAGGAGTCCATACCCCCAATGAAACAGTGCTTCACATTCGAAAATAATGTGTAAGGCAGTTTCCTCCTCTTCCATGCACAACCGACACATAGGTTCATTCCTATATATATGCAAATTGGAACCAACGCAACATGAAGGTATGTGTAACTATCAATTTTAAAGATAGTGTAGGCTCGTTGTAAAACTACCTGTAAATCCATACTTTCAATAAAAGTTTCTTATTTCTTTATTGTATTTTTATTCACATTTCCGTCTGCATGAATTCGCTTTTTTGAAACCAGTTCAATTAGCATCTAAAATGGACTAGTTCGCAAGTGTTTTGATAGATGGTGCCACTTTCGTGTGAATCCCAGAAAAAACAGCGCCATCTATCAAAATACCTGCGAACTAAAAAAAAATAGTTCACAGGTTTTTTGATAGATGGCGCCACTTTCATGTAAATCCCAGAAAAAAACAGCGCCATCTATACAATACTTGTGAACTAAAAAAAATTAGTTCACAGGTTTTTTGGTAGATGGCGCCACTTTCGTGTGAATCCCAGAAAAAACAGCGCCATTTATCAGAATACCCGCGAACTAAAAAACATTAGTTCGCAGGTTTTTTGATAGATGGAGCCACTTTCGTGTGAATCCCAGAAAAAAACAGCGCCATCTATACAATACTTGTGAACTAAAAAAAATTAGTTCACAGGTTTTTTGGTAGATGGCGCCACTTTCGTGTGAATCCCAGAAAAAACAGCGCCATTTATCAGAATACCCGCGAACTAAAAAACATTAGTTCGCAGGTTTTTTGATAGATGGAGCCACTTTCGTGTGAATCCCAGAAAAAAACAGCGCCATCTATCAAAATACCTGTGAACTAAAAAAAATTATTTCACAGGTTTTTTGGTAGATGGCGCCACCTTCATGTGAATCCCAGAAAAAACAGCGTCATCTATCAAAATACCTGTGAACTAAAAAAAATTAGTTCACAGGTTTTTTGGTAGATGGCGCCACTTTCGTGTGAATCCCAGAAAAAAACAGCACTATCTATCGAAAAACCTTTGAACCAATTTTTCGTCAGAAATGTATCGAAGGCTTAGGTTTGTTGAATAGAGTATTCAATGGTGAGGGCATAGTATATAGACAAATGAATAGTAGGGTCACTCCTCGTCGGCTCTTTCATGTAGCGCTGCTAAAGACTTGCCGAAAAACGATCGTAAAAACACACGTGTGTCGTACATACAGGGGTCGCGCGAGCTACTATCTTCATATCTTGTTGATTTATAAATTGAGTGTTTGGTACGGGGGCTGATAAAAATGTACGTTAGGCTGGAAAATTTATTAAAAAAAAACGATGTTGTTTTGCTATGTATTTAATTGCATTTAATTATGAGAAATAAACTAGAATCATTCATTAGAATAGTTTTTACTACATTATATAAATAAAATAATTCGTCAAAAATCTACAAATATAATATATCTTATAATATAAAAATAGAGAACATAAACAAGTATTTGGTCATTTAAAATTATACCAGATTCTACATACTTTAGAATTGGTTTTGCATATATAAAAACAATGCTGAATAATTGCATTTAGTGAAAAAATGAAATCTTAAGCCAAACTTATAAAATAAAGCAAAACAAAAAGTAAGTACCTAATAATTACAAATTTTGTAATATTTGTAATTTATTATTAGGTTTATAGGATTTTTAAATTTTTAAGTCACGATTTGCGAATTTAATTGTATAGTATAAACGCACTCTTGTATACAGGGATAAGAAATAACTTGAAGGAAAATTTTCACAAGGATGCGTAAATGGTACGTTTTTGAAAAGATCTTTCAATGTCGCTCCGATACAATTATTACATGCTAACTTATTGAAGTTAGCTACAAATATATTTTCAAGTTGGGTAACATACTCAACAAAATTCAGATTAGGTACATTGAGCCCACCAAATGGAAAATTTGTATTGTTTACATAGGCTTTTGTCTGAGAAAAAATAGTTGATTTTTTACTTAAGGTATTTTGATCATTGAAAGCAATACATATGACGCAGGAATGTTGCTGCATACATTTTTTTTTAATAAATAGCCAGTAACGTAAACTAACGCGTTGCCAGCTGTACTATTATTTAGATTCCTGTAATCCGTTGTAAAAACTTTTAAAGGATTTGATGGTTCTATTGACGGTAAAATAAGATCTTTACAGTTTTCTGCTAAGTCCGGAGTAATATTCAATAACAATTCATTAATGTCATTAATGCAGTTGGCGCCGTCAACATGGTCAAAGTACTTCAGGGTAAACAATTTTTTGAATGCTCTAGAAAATTGTATAGGCTTAGGGTTTCTTGAATTACCACAACAGTTTCTTACTTGCCCAAAAAAGTTTTCAAGACAGTCTTGGTTCAAATTCCTTGTCAGTAAAAATGTGTAGCCTTTTGATTTTAGTATATCCCAAATGGCTTTAACTGATTGTATTGTAAGCTGCCAACCAAATATAAATTTCATTTTATTAGTAAAATTTTTTCCTTCGCTGTTTACCACATGCAAATTTTTCAGTAAAGTTTCAAATTCTTCCAATAGCTGAAACTGTTTTTGGGTACCCATAAATGCATTGAAATTATTCAAATGGTACGAATTTAATAAATCGAAAACATCGTTCATTGTTTTAATGAATCTTGCAGTTATCTTGGCATCTGCAGGCAAAACTTTAAAATCAACATATGTGTTAAGGGCAACTGCAACAGAATGACTAAAAATCTGGGAAGCATATTTTACTTTCATTTTCTGAAAATTATTTAAATTAAATATTATTAAATATAACGTAATAATAATTAAATAATCCACTACAAAGACAGTCCAGCCGGTATACTAATAACTCCGCTCGTACCTTCAAATACAAAAGACACTCGGTATCTGTCTATCGCTCGATTAGGAGCTTCAGGATACCAGAAAAGACGGAGACGGAGTGAGATAGACATCGAGCTGGGAGGAGCTTAGAGTGACCCTACTATTCTTGTCTATATACTATGGTGAGGGATAGTAATAAAACAAGCTAATTTTAGTTTTGAATTAGATTTATTCAAAAATAAGTACAAACAAATTTATAAAGCATGAAGATAAATGCAGTTTTGAGTTTTATACGCGATTTTATAGCAGTTTTTATCCCTGCATACATCAGTTACTTTTTAGATATCAATGTTAGCAGCATCTATTGGTGAAATTAATGCGTTATTTTGGCAGAGGTGCAATTTGAAGCCCGAGGGCTACAATGCACCGAGGACAAAATAGCATCTCTCCCGAATGGTATATACTATTTTTTCCACGGTCGGGAGTAGAAATCAGTTTCTATGACATCAAAATCCCCAAGGGAGTTTACATTATGGAGGACGTTTTTCATACTCCCTTGGGAATAATCGACTACTTCTGTTTTAATTTTGATGTCATAGAAACTGATTTCTACTCCCGACTGTGGAAATAGTATATTACGTACCTAACGGGGAAGTAGATCATTACAGCCCAGGCTTTGTTAGAGGCCCGAGGGTCGCTAAAAGCCGTGGATGGAATGATCCTTGCCGCGTGGTATGTATACTATTTTATTCGCAATCCCTTAATTACAAGCTTTTAAAAACACTAATTTTGAGAAAATTTGTTATCACAATTTAATATTTCATAAATCTGTTGCTAGGCAATATTACTAATTTATTGGTTTTGACAATTATGTCGTAAAATATTATTTCTGTCACGAAAATTTAATTTTTTTGCTCAAACAAGGACATAATGTCTTATTTTGAATTAACCTGTACTCCTCCAGAACTCCAACAAGCTGCAGTTGAGGGAATAATTCCGTAGAAAAGCAAAGAAAGGTATTTACTTGTTTTTAAAAACAGCTCAACACAATATTGTCATACTTCAGAAAAGTGACACATGCTTCTAGCCGGAAAAGTATTTTCCGGCTATAGCGTGGAAGTGAAAGTAAGTAATGAGTCACTTCCCTACCGTTTTAAAGGTGAGAAATGTCTATATTACTGACCGATTGTGAATAAAACATTTTATTCCCACCTACTTGATGGTTTTTCATACCTCCATGGATCGTATTGTAGTGCGATCAAGCGGCGCGTGTCGAAAGTAGGTCTGAGGTAGAAGAATAGTTAGCTGGAAAGCGTCATTAGCGTTGCACGATCTACATTTCACTCTCTTAACAATATCAGTTTATAATTAAAACACGGCAGCATTCACATTGTTGTGAGAGCAATGAAAAAGCGGAACATTAATTACACAGCCAACCAGCTATTAAACGAATTAGCTTCGAATTCGTTTAGGACTGTTTGGAATGCTTACAACAGTTGTCAAATTGACTGTTCTTGGCCTGGATATCAGACCACTAAAATCACAAGGGCAGTGGAGAGGCAGACTCACTAGCCCCAGAAAGTGCACGATGTGCTTCCATTGGTCCAGAACGATTCTGTGGTATGGCGAAAGAGTTACAAAAAACAAATAGCAGTCGTTGAGTTTGTTCGTCAGTGCCATAACGAATACAATATATCTGTCTTCTCGGGCGGCTCTACTTCCTCAGTATAGAATCCAGACCCTGGAATGAGACAGGTCAAAGATTTCATAAAAAAATCAACACCAAAATTCACGAAGTGCCCATTAATCCAGAATAGGCGAAAAACCAGAATCCGGATTGAGCTCCTGTACTGTAGACTCAACAAACATAATATATGAACAGCATCAGATTCTCTCAGCACACTGTGCTACTGTGGAAGCCTGACTAGGCCAACGTTTTCGACGATGGTTGAAAAATCACAACCCTCGCAATATATAAAGTACCTGAGAATTAGCAGAATACATCGAGTCTAGTAGTAAGAAAGAATCTAGACAAACGGCTCTAGCATAACATGAAGGTTTACACAATAGATTTGTGAAGATCATAGTGGTGAAGCTATTAGTAGCACACAAGCCCCATAATAATTTCAATCTTTCTTGTGAACGTGTTGTGGCTATATCTGTAATGAGTAAGGATTAGATATTATTGGTGAGAACGTTCCAAGTAAAAATCAGGCTGTAATCTGCCTAGTGTTGAGAAAATTGATGAAGTTTCAAGAATATATGGGGGCCGTTTTAATGAAAATGACCGAGCAGCTTCCAATTACTAATGGTCACCATCAACTACGCCCTTTCCCTAAATTCTGTGTTGATTTGCCAAAAGCTGATATGTCATTCAAAGTCACTTATTTCAATTTTGGAAAAAGTTTTAACCAAAATCAACGGTCCTCTGTGAACTACGTATTTTAACATTATAATAAAAATACCTACATACAGAAAATAGGCATTATTTTGAAGAAATTGTTTGCGAAAATGGATTTGTCATTTTCTTAAAAACCAAATTACGTTTTTGTACATACAATTTACAGAAAACTACAAATTAACATAACCAGAAGCTTCCAATTTGTAATGGTCGTAACTAATAATTATGTTAATTACCATTTTTGTGTATTTTTAGAGTGTCACGTCAAGTAGGAAAAAAGCAAGGAAAACAGAGAAACCTATTCTTACTCTAGGACTGTGCATTTAAAAAGATATCTTTATCGATATAGCAGTGAACGATAGATATACATTTTCCTGTTATTAACAATACAACAATTATTAAATTAGCAAAAGCGTTTAAGACAATGAAACAATTCATGAACATATCGATATAGACATTTTTTTTAAATTATATACAATACAATTGAACTATCATCAATATAGCCCAGTCCTAATACATACACCATAATTTTATTATTATGGTTTCATTTTGCACTTTTTGAATTGCAATAACTACAATAAATATTACAAAACAATATAAAATGAATAAAATACATTATTGCAAGTCTTTTTCATATTTTCCATTTCTTCAATCAAATGGATTATTCCTGATAATATCATCTGGGATCCTAAAAAAAAGAATATGATGAGTAGAATCCAGTAAACATGGTGTTGCATATTTAAATGCACCAAAATGATCAGAGAACATTTTTCATCAGCAAAACTATGTCTACCGTTTGATAAAACCATAGTTTTACACATTTTCCATAACAAGAAGCCACTAGTATATACACAGGATTAAAAAATGAACATAATCAACAATTTCCAATTACTAAGAGCCACTGTCAATTATGCCCTTTTTCAAACCTTATGTACCTTTTCTTACAATTTACAGAAAAATGCAAATCAACATAATCAGATGGTTCCAACTTCTAATAGTTGTAACAAATTATTTTCCATTTTTGTGTAATTTTGGAATGAAACGTTAAGAAGACATTAATGTGCGTGTAGAATTGGGAAAAATTCAACACTGACAAAGGTCCATTGGTTTCATGGTTATATTTAGAATATGTATGATTGTGTTGAACTTTATTAAAACATGCAATAATAAACTAAAAATGTGTTGTTTTCTTTTCCTCAAAAACGAACATATATTAAAATGATTTCAACTAGCAGCAGTATGTTCATTTGAACTACTTGAATTTATAAAAAAGTACTTACCAATGACTATGACTGAATCAGATAATAGTTAAACCTGGACGAGCTTCAATTGCTTATTGTATATCTGCATCTGCTCTACAATACTCTACTGGTCCAATAAAAATGGTACTTTAGTATCAATCATATCTAAAATAGAAAAAAATATATTTACAATTAAAACAAAGAAATCATGTTTAGGAGAAATGGCCGATTGGCTTTATTACAGCTAATAATTTTACCTTATTTCTTCCTTTGATGTTTTCTATTATAACATGATTAACAATTTTCACAAAATGATTTAAGGATGTGAATAATTATCAACTGCTTTAGTTATAATATATATTATTTTTATAGAAGACATTATTCAATATTAGGACATATGCAAAAAATGGTAAAAAATAAGCGATTTTTTGTTCTCTGAACACGCCACGCCATTTTTTTAAATATAGGTGTGTTCTTTTTGACTGAGATCTCCTCACACCGGTGATGTATGCGTTCTTTTTGATTTACTCACTTCCATAGATAACATACACCTCCCTTCAAAGTGAGTAAATAAAAACAAACGCGCACATTACCGATGTGAGCTGTCAAAAAGAACGCACCTAATAGTGTCAATCACAGACTACATAAGATAGAGAGGTCAATCAATACTAATATCGTGCAATACTGTCATCCATGAAGCCTCCCTGCTGCCATCTATCGGAAAGTTGCCTCTCTAGTAGGTATGCAACCAAACATGCATTAATGCCGGTTTAGTTGCATGCCTCCTTATTGCTTATAGTTGTAATACAGCGTGTTCAAATGAAATTATACTAGGTTACACAATGATTAATTTTATTTTAGAATTATGGAAAGATTCAAGGTAGTAAGGGTTGAAACTATTAATTTGTTATAACAGTTAAATTCACAATATTTCAAGACACAAATAAAATTCAATCATTGGAGGAAGAAGATAGAACAAACAGACCTTCAATTTTAGATTTAGCCAAGATAGATTTTGGAAACGTGCAGCTGACAAAGTTAAAGTATCAAATTATATTTTAATATGAGATGTATTTTTCAGTAAACAAACTCCATTGTTATTTCTACTCTCGGGTAATGTTAGAATGCCAATAATAATTATGTATACTTACAGTCAAATCTGATTAAAATACACAGTTCCACCATTGCATTGTCCTAATATTTCCATATTCTAACAAAATAAACTTGATTGACATGTTGTTGTTGTTTTTCCTTCACTTTTCTGAAAAACAGACAAATTTTAAAATGATTATCACTAAGTGTTGCGTTTATCTGAAATAGGTACTTGAATTTATAAATAAAAAACTTACTGAACTCACAAAATCAATCAGTAATTTTCTGTTTACCAGTATTTTACAGTTAGAAAAAAAAACGTAACTGGACATTTCCAATTTCAAATGGCCACTGTCAATTATGCATACTTCCGAACTTTATTGTGCATACAATTTACACAAAAACGCAAATTAACATAATCAGAAGCTTCCAATTTCTAATGGTTGTAACCAAGTACCTATATTCTTTTCCGTTTTTGAAAATATTGTGAATGTACACATAATAGAAATGACACTCATTGAGGAAGCAAATCAAAAAAATACCATGCTTGACTTGAAGAGAAATCATTATATATCATATAACCAAAAATAAAACACAAACGTTCCATTTTAGATTTAATAGAAACATTGAACTATTTGAATTTACAAGTAAGACTTACCAAGGCCACTACTAATAAGAATGAATCAGAAAATAGTTAATATTGGAGGAGCTCCTTTTATTGCTTATTGTACATCTGTTATTCTACAATACCCCACTGGTCCAATAAAAATGGTACTCTGGTTATATTGAGGCAACTGTATTGACGAAAAGTTGTAAATGATATCTAAAATAGAATAAAATATTTACAATTATTAAAAGAAAAATGTATTGGAAGAAGAAATAGCCCATTGGATTTTCTAAAAGCTTATAATTGTAATCCTAAATATAGTTTAGCAGACCTCATTTCTTCCTTAATGCTATCATAATAGTAAGATGAACAATTTTCACATAATAATTAAACGGTGTGAACTGGTATAGTATAATGTTATATACTGTAGTTTTTATAAATTAATAAAAAGGTATAAAATACATTAACGTATATTTCAACATACCATCTGTTTGTCTACCGCCTCTGGATCAAGTGTAATTCCGGAACGACAATATTAATAATGTCAATAAAAAGACTCACGGAGAAATTATTTAATATTAATATATATGCACAAATATAGTAAAAGATAATCGGTTTTTTTCTCTGTTAAGAAGCCAAACCCCAAGCCATGGCACGCCATTTTAAATAAAATATATAATGTAATACTTGTTGTGTTCTTTATTTTTTACTGGATTCGCTCGAGCAAGTCAGATGCTCTGTTCACTTAAATGCTTGGAGTAATTTGATATGTTAACCCACTTTGGAGCCACGCTCTATCAGCAAGCGCAGCGACGCCTTGAACAAACGCGCTGCTGCCCAAGACGGTAGACTGTAGTGAAGTTCTTTTCCCTGGTCAAACCCAAACGAATAGTAGGGTGAAATAAAATACCCTTGGAATAAAAGTATCTATTACTATTGCAAACAGTGGGTTGTAAGGCCACAGCAAGCAAACCCCACCGGCTAAATTGCCTTTACAAAGTTTAAATTAAACACTCACTAAAATTTAAAATCACAACTAATGGCTAGTCCAAAACCTGGCCTGTTTTTTATACTCACCAGAAAATGGTGTATGAATATAAACTATAAACTCTTGTTACACTGAAATGGCGTCGTAGAAATAGAAATTAATTGGAATTCAATGATTTTCTCGTAATGAGATTCGGAAAGAAATTTTACTTGACAAATATATTATCTGTCACCCTGACACTTCTCTCGATCAAGTGAATGACGGCGTGAAATTAATATATTATTATTTTGAAGGAATATGAATTCCGAACATATTGGGCCCCGTTGAAACGTTTTAGTTTCAATATTCTGGTTTAAATGAAATTTAACTAAATGTCTGATCTTTCTTTTAAAAATGTGGCAACACGCCAACATAGGAAATAAAAATATAATAGGAACAACAAAGAGAAAAAACCAACGCAATAATTGTTTAAAAACTGATTACTGAACAGCTTGAAATGAATTATTTGGTTCAGGGAAGGGAACGATTTTTGATATTGATCTGGTATATGTACCAGTGGCGGTTTTAACTTTAACTACCCTAACCTTTCCATCCGGCCCCGGCATTACTTCCACGATTCTTCCAGTTGACCAATGTAAGGGGGGTAGCCCGTCTTCCTTTAGAAGTACTAAGGAATCAATTTTTATATTTTCGGAAGAATTTAACCACTTGCTTCGATTTTGTAGTTGGTGTAAGTAATCTACAGACCAGCGTCGCCAGAATTGTTGCTGTAATTTTGTACACTGTTGCCACAGTGTCAATCGATTTTCGGGAACAGAAGTGTTGTCTTTTTCGGCAAAGGCTGTTAGGCTTGTGCCTATGAGAAAATGTCCTGGTGTTAAACACTCAAGATCAGAAGGATCGTCGGAAAGTGGCGAAATTGGTCTGCTATTCAATATAGCTTCTATTTGCGCTAAAACGGTTGAAAATTCCTCAAAAGTGAGGATAGAATTGCCTATAATTTTTAACATTTATTTTTTCGCAATCTTAATCCCGCTTTCCCATATACCACCCCAATGGGGCGCTCGTGGTGGAATAAATTTCCAATCAATATTTGATTTAGTCAAATAATTTTGAACGGATTGAACATTGTTTTGATTTTTGAAAAAACTTTGTAATTCTTTAAAATTATTGTCAGCACCTTGAAAATTTGTAGCGTTGTCAGAATAGATCATAGTGGGATTACCACGTCGGGAAACAAATCGTTTGAGAGTTAAAATAAATGCCTCAGTGGATAAGGAAGTGACTGCTTCAATATGTATTGCTTTTGTGACTAAGCATACAAAAAGTGCTATATAGCATTTGATTTTAGGCGATTTTCTTAGATTTGAGGATTTTATTAAAAATGGGCCTCCGAAATCCAATCCTATTTTTTGAAACGGTCGAGCTGGGGTTACCCTGTCTCGAGGAAGATCGGCCATGATTTGAGTGTGAGGTTTTGATGAAAATCTAAAGCATTTATGGCAATTATGAATAATCTTTTTTGTTGTTCTTAACCCATTTAAAGGCCAAAAGTTTAGGCGAAAATTTGACAACACGGTATTCGCTCCAGCGTGTCCTAGTCTAATATGTTCTGATTCTAACATTGAATTGACCGTACTATTTTTTGAAGGTAATAAAAGAGGATGCTTCTGATTGAAGGGGATGTCAGCGTGCTCGAGACGGCCACCGACACGTATCATTCCGGTTTTGTCTATAAAAGGTTTTAATTTATTAATTTGTTTATCAGAAACATTTTTTTTTAGTTTAAGTTCATTGATTTCTTTTTCAAAATAGAAATTTTGAATGGTTTTGATTATGAAATTTTCAGTAACTCTCAATTCGGTTACATTTAAAGGTCCGGATATTTTGTTTAAATTTTTACAATTCAACATGAATCTGTGAACATATGCTATTGTTCTTTTTAATCTGGTGTAGCTAGAAAATTTCGAAAATGAACTTATCCAGAAGTTTTCTTCTGTTGGTGCTGTCAAGATTACAGTTTTTGATTCCGGAATTTCGGAAATGTCAATTTTCGGATTTGCGAAATTATCAAATTTTGATAAGTCTAAGTCGTGTTTCATTAAAAAGTTTGGTCCATGCCACCAAATTTTGTTGGAAATTAAATTTTTCGCTGGGGCACCACGTGATACAACATCAGCGGGATTTTCTATAGTATTTACATACCTCCAGGAGAATTCTTTAGTCGTTGCTTGTATTTTGGCAACTCGGTTGCCTACAAATATGGACCAACGACACGGTTCGCCTTTGATCCAGCATAGCGCTATTTGGCTATCTGACCATAAGTTTACACTATCTATTTGTATCTTCGATTGAAAGTTTTGATAGATTTTCTCTACTAGTTTAGACAGGAGTAACATGGCGGACAATTCTAATCGAGGGAGTGTTATGGTGTTAGAAATTGGGGATACACGTGATTTCGCAGAAATTAGGTTACAGGAAACTGTACGATCCGAATAAATGGTTCTTATATAAACACAGACCCCGTATGCTTTTAAGCTGGCATCGCCGAAGCCATGCATTTCGATCTGAATAATCGTTTTATTTAAAAAAATGTATCTGGAAATTTTTAGTTGAGATAAATAGCTAATAAAAGCTTGCCAGTCATTCAATAGTTTTGTATCGGTGATTTCATTGTCCCAGTCGATTTTAGCTAGCCACAATTGCTTGACTAGAAGTTTTCCTAATAATATGATAGGATTGTAGAGCCCAAGCGGATCATAGCATCGCGCTATGGTTGAAAGAATTTTTCTTTTTGTTACGGGGAACATAGAGATGGTAGTGGGAACAGAAATACTTAAGTTATCGGAGTTTGGAATCCAATTTAGACCAAGGACTTTGTTTTGAGAATGATCTAGACTAAGATCAATAATTTGTTCAGAATTTTGAAAAAGTTTAGTGTCGTTAGAATTCGATATTTTAGAAAGAACTTTAGAATTATTTGAGGCCCACTTATGTAGTTCAAAACCATGGGTACCTAATATAGTTTGAAGCTCATGAATTAATCGAGTTAATTCAGATTCGGAATTTGCGCCAGAGATTATATCGTCCATATAAGTCTCGGCCATTAGAGAGTTTGATGCTAAAGGAAACTTGGAGTGATTAGTGCTTGCTATTTCTTTCAAGACACGTTGAGCGATGAATGGGGAGAAATTGCAACCGTAGGTTAGGGTTGTCAGTTCTATACATTGTAGGGGTAGGTCTGGACTTTCCCTCCACAATATATTTTGTAGAAAGCAATGTTCAGGATTTATGACTATTTGTCGAAACATCTTTTGTAAATCAGAAGTTAATGCGAATTTATTTAGTCTGAAGCGGCAGAGAATATCGAATAAATCATTTTGTACCTGATAACCTTTCAGAGTTATGCCATTCAGACTTTTTCCAGAAGTAGTGGGACAACTAGAGTCAAAAACTACTCTTAGTTTTGTCGAAATAGCTTGTTCACGCACTATGCACAAATGCGGAATAAAATATTTTAATTCTTCCTTAGAATTTGTGAGAGAAAGCGGAATAAACTTTGCATGTTTTAAGAGTACATATTCAGCAATAAATTTGCTGTAGTCAGAGAATAATTTCGGATTTTTATGAAGTCTTTTTTCAAGAGAAAGAAAGCGTTTTTTAGCGATAAGGAATGAGTCACCAAGTTCTAGGTGTTCTTTGTCAGATTTTAGCGGAAAGTTGACTTGAAATCTTCCATTTTCAAGAATTTTCGTAGTGTTTCGGAAAATAGTTTCCGCAAGTTCATCATCTAATGAAATATTATCTTTAGAGGGTATATCCTCATGAGTCCAGAATTTAGAAAGAGCTGAATTTAAGTCCTCATCAATTGATGTCGAGATATGATTACAAATTGTAACTTCAGATTCATTATTCCCAACAGTTACTGAACTAAAGGAGACATTATTTTGAATATTACCAGCAACTACCCATCCCAAACCAGTTTATTGCAGTGTAGGCAATTTTTTACCTAAGTTTATGATTCCATTCATGAGGAGAGTGTAATATAAGTCCGCTCCCACGAGTACATCAATGGGCGACGGTAGGTGAAAATCGGGATTTGCTAGAACAATGTCGCGTGGAATTTTTAAACGGGACAAATCAAGTTTAATCTGCGGTAGTTTGCATGTTATCGTTGGAAGGACAGCACAATTGACCTCATATTGTCTTCTAGGGTCAGAATGTGGGAAAAACTTTAAATTAACCATTTTACTGATAGTTTGTACGGAATTAGAAATACCAGCAATTTGTAAAGTTCTATTATATGGGATTAATTGCAATCTATCGACTAGCTCCTGTGATACAAAAGAGTTTTGGGAACCACTATCTAATAGAATAGTAATTTTCACTGGGTTTTCGCGGTGATCATATACGATTACCTTTGCAGTGGCTAGCAGTACATGTGAAGTTGTGGAAAGAGCCGACACCGATTGAGAAGGGATGGAAGTGCTGGGTTCAGCATTAGGGACATGAGAATTTTCTGTTTGATTTCCTGGAATATTATTATTGGTATTTGGTCTGGAAGCACCGTTTCGGTTTGCCGTAGGCCTATGAGAATCATTGAAGTTTCCGTCATTTTGGCGGTTGAAGTTATAGTTTCTCCAATTTGATGAATTAGAGTTTGAATTGTGTCCATTCGTATTATTATTATTATACCTATTTTGAGAAATTTGAGGATTTAAATTACCTCCGTGATTTTGTGCGCTACTGGACGCTTGAAATGAATCGGAATGGAGGAATGTATGATGTCTCTTGCGACATATTGAGCAAGAAACTAGAGAATGGCAAGCTGCTATTGTATGAAATCCTCCCAGGCAGTTTTTACAAATATTGTTTGAGTTCAAGAATCTGTATTTTTCATTTAAATTTAGGTTTTTGAATGAGTCGCACTTGTATATATTATGCGATGTGAAGAATTTTTACAATAAAAACACATTGACTTTTGATCTTCATGATTATTGGAATTTACATGTAATGAAGATCTGTTATATTTCGGTGCAGATTTTGTTTTTGATTCATTTGCACTGGGATTTGAATTTGGTATAGCTTGTGTTCGTTCAAGAATGCCACATCTTTCATCCAAAAGATCTAAGAATTCGTCAAGGGACATAGTTTCATTCTTTTTCTTATTTTGTTCAAAAAGTTTTCTAGTTGAAATATCTAGTTTCTTGTCAATTAAATATATGATGATGTATTCTAACAATATTTGAGGATCTAAATTTAATTTGTAAAGCGATTGAGCAGTTTTGAAAACGTGTGCTGACAGTGCTCTCAGTGCTACAGGGCAGGTTTTGTTTACAGGTTTTAAATCATATAATTCTGAGATGAGATTATGAAGTACTATTGATTGGTCATCGTATCTTCGTTTAAGGGTATTTACAGCTATTTCGAAGTTATCACCTGATAAATCAAGGCTGTCGATCAATTGCAAGGGTTCATTTTCTAAGCATGATTTTAAGTATAATAATTTTTCAGTGTCATCCAAATCACTGTTTGAAATAATCAATTTTTCGAAAACTTTAATAAATGAAGACCATTCGGAGACGACTCCTTTGAATTTAGGTAATGAAATCTTTGGTAACTGGGCTTTTGATTTTGAAACATTATTATTTTGTACATAATTGGTTGAATTTTGATTGATTGTTAATTCATCGATTCTACATCTTAATTTTGAATCGGTTTCATAATATTTACTTTCTAATATATTTCTGTCCTCAAAATCAGTTAATTCCGCTTCAGAATTTTCGATAATCATTTCAATTTTTGTTTGTATTTCATTATATGCTAAATAATGTTCTTTCAAATTCATTAATCTAGTTTGACACTCTTTTAAAAATTCATTTTTGTTTACAATTTCAAATTCTGTAATAGCCCATGTGTTTATCCGGGTAATTTGCCCTTTTATGGTGCGTCTTTGAAGCTTTAATGCATCCAACGACATATTGAATAAATAATTTACCTACTTGCAATTAACGACTAATAAATTAATAAAAATATTGGAAGTGGAAATTGAGTTTTTGAATAAGCACTGGCACTTTTTTGACTTATTTTTATTATCACTGCACCAGGAAATGTTAAAAATGGATGGATCCTACCTTTGTTGTAGATTTTTGCTTAGGTACTGGAAGCTGGAATTGTGCTACTACTTGGTAGTCTGGAACTCTGGAACTGCTACCTACTACTTAGTAGCCTGGAAGTCTGGGCTGGAATTGCTACTACTTTGTAGCCTGGAACTTGAAGCACATCAGTTGGGAAGACAATTTGAAAGCTCACTTTTGATCTTGGAATGTTCGTACACTGGTCTGAGGAGTGTTTTATTTTTGGGTTTGCCAGATCCGGCTCGAAGGACCACAATGGAGTAATTTGATATGTTAACCCACTTTGGAGCCACGCTCTATCAGCAAGCGCAGCGACGCCTTGAACAAACGCGCTGCTGCCCAAGACGGTAGACTGTAGTGAAGTTCTTTTCCCTGGTCAAACCCAAACGAATAGTAGGGTGAAATAAAATACCCTTGGAATAAAAGTATCTATTACTATTGCAAACAGTGGGTTGTAAGGCCACAGCAAGCAAACCCCACCGGCTAAATTGCCTTTACAAAGTTTAAATTAAACACTCACTAAAATTTAAAATCACAACTAATGGCTAGTCCAAAACCTGGCCTGTTTTTTATACTCACCAGAAAATGGTGTATGAATATAAACTATAAACTCTTGTTACACTGAAATGGCGTCGTAGAAATAGAAATTAATTGGAATTCAATGATTTTCTCGTAATGAGATTCGGAAAGAAATTTTACTTGACAAATATATTATCTGTCACCCTGACACTTCTCTCGATCAAGTCAATGACGGCGTGAAATTAATATATTATTATTTTGAAGGAATATGAATTCCGAACAATGCTTTTGCGTATTCTTTAGGGCAGTTTTAGCGAGGATACCGTTGAAGCTTCAGTAACCGGTATCGGTATCGTTACGGTATGTAATTGTTATCCCCACTACCAGTAACTGGAAAAGATCGCTAAAACACAAACGGTGGTAAAACGGTTAACACTTAAATTAAATTTGACATATTTTATATTTGGTTATCTAGGGTGTGTTGTTTCATAGAGAAATCTTTGTTTTGTTCGTTCTTGAGAAAAAAATTAAAAAAATGGAATTAAATCTTCAGTTACTTCCAGTAATTTGGGAGCTAATTGTTGAGGAAAACTTGTTTTTAATAAACAGTGCTCTTACAATTGAAAATAATATCGACTGATACTACGAACTACGACGATGTGACTGACACATGCTCCATGTTTGTAAACAAGATTTTCAGTAACCGTCAGTAACCTACCTCTTGACTCGTTGAAGTGTTTCAGATCAACGGTATCAAATAATGACGTCAGCATAATACGTCATAACACCTTCCCCTATGATACCGTTCGTCGCTGAAACAACGCGGTTAGTGTTCGGTTACTGAATCACTTCAACGGTATCCTCGCTAAAACTGCCTATTTTTAAGCGCTAGCTTTGAACAGAGCTAAACTATCGCTTATCCCTTTGCCTCTAACTGCACTATCTACCACAAAGAGGAGGCTCCGTTCTGGTTACTTGCTCCGTTTAGTTTTAGTTCATCATAACCACAAACAATCTTCTTCTTCCTTTTTTGGGCTATATCCTGAGGGATAATTTACCCAAACCTCAAACAATAATGAAAACAAACAAAATTTTAATTTATTTTGAAGTGCTTCCAAAATGTGTTGCGATATTTGCAGCAACTGAATGATTTAGCACAATAATGTTGTTTCTAACCCTTTTAAAACCTCACTCAAAAGTCTAAGAAACAAATATTAAAGTGCAAAATCATTTAATTGCAAATATTGTACAATATTACGCGTATCCTGAAAGTTTAAAAATTCAAAAAGCCCGCATCCCACGTGATAGTTCATACCTTCAACCAAGGTAGGCGCTAGCGGTTACTTTACTTCACAGAACGCTACACGTTTTACAGCTCTACCTCTATGATGTAGTAGTCTATGGTCAAGAATATTTGTGTTATCTCTACACATTAATCTGTCATAAGATAAATATTGATATAAATATATGTTTGTATGTAATTATAATATTTAGATACATAACTAATAATGTAATTACAATATATCAGAGGTTATCTCTATATGAACTTTTTTGTTGTAGATATTTGAAAATGATGCCCAATCCAAAATAAACGAAAATATTGCTTAAAATGTGTAGAGGTGATTAAGAAGAGTAAACCTCTAGACAATTCTGTGGAAGATGACTGAACTGTATTTCTGATAACTAAATCTTATAAAAATTAGGTTATTAAAATGGGCGATAATGAGGAAAATTCTGAAAATGTCATATCTAACGCTCTAGGAACCCTTCTAAATCATTTGGAAATATCAGTATCTGAATCTGAAAAACGCGTTACTGGGTCACTTAATTTGAGGGATTTTTACACCGTTTATTTAATTGAAGTGAAGTAAGTAACCAGTTTTCTAGTTGCACTGTACATGGATCAAATGATTATATATTTGTTTGCTAATGAAAAGAGTAAAGTTCGGTAATTATATGTATTGCTAGCACCTTCAAGGTTTTATTAAAAATATGTATCCTGTTGGGTTACTTGAAAGGTAATTAATATTGAAATAATTCCTTTAGATTTAAGCATAAACTTATCTAGATTCCTGCCTAGATTCAGTAAATGTTATTTTGTCATTTTATTTGGTTTATAAAATTTGCCACATACTTATGAGATTCAATCGTATTATTTTAGAGTAACAGACCCTGAGTTCCAAAAGAAAGTGGGGAAATTAACCACAGTTTGGAGAAGGTACACTGAATTTGAACAACTTCATGATTATTTGGAGGTTACATATCCTTACATAGTTATTCCTCCTCTTCCTGAAAAGAAAGTAATGTATGGATGGCAAAAATTGTCCAATGATACATTTGATCCAAATTTTGTGGATAGGAGAAGGGCTGGCTTGGAAAATTTTTTACTTAGAATTGCTGCTCATCCTTTGTTAACATGGGATAAACATTTTTTGGAGTTTTTGCAACATGAGGAAGATTGGAGAGAATCTTATAAAGCAAATGGTAAGTAAAGTAAGATCATTCAGAATATTTAACAAAGTTGTATGTCACTAAAAGCGTTTTAGATACTAAAAAGTAAACTTGTTTGTGCTGGGTACATTCTAAAACTTCTCTGTCACTTATAATTGATTTGTTTCAGGCTATTTACAATTAGTGGAGAACAAATTTAAAAGTCTTAGTGTTTCTGTTAGACTCAAAAAACCTGATCCAGAGTTTGAGTCTGTTAAGGAATATGGTGCTTCTCTTTCAAGTAATCTTAATAATATGCTTAAGGCTCGATCCAGGGTTGCTGAGAAACAGTACAATGTTCATAAGCTTCATGCAAACTATGGTCGTGTTTTTAGTGAATGGAGTGCAATAGAAAAAGACATGGGAGATGCTTTACAAAAAACTGGTCATTATTTAGATTCACTTGCATCTAGGTATAGTATATTTTGTCCTTTGTAAGGACTATGGAATTCTCTTGTTATATTTCAGTATAGATGCAAACCTGGAAGATGAGGAACTTCTAGCGGACCAACTTAAAGAGTACTTATTTTTTGCCTATGCCCTTCAAAACGTTTGCAAAAATCATGAACTGCTGCAACTTCAATTAGAAGATGCTGAAGATAGTGTTACTAATAAAAATGTTGAACGAGCTAGAGTTCAACAAGGAAAAACTGGATTAATGTCGAAGTTGTTTGGAGCTGTAGATACTGAAGAGGTGCGAGAATACAAAGTTAATTTATTAGATCAACAAATACAAGAGGGAGTTGCTACAGTTAGTAATGCCAAAGACAGTTTATGGTAAGTACTTGACAAACATTTGAAACGTAATTTATTTTGATAATTTTTTTATTTCAGTGATTTTACGGGCAAAGCAAAAAGTGATATTGAACGATTCCAGAACCAAAAAGTCTTAGATCTCAGAGATACTCTTAATAATTATGCGTTTTTGCAACTAAAGGTTTCTAGAAAGGTAATGATTATTGTTGTAATTGCTGAAATCGAATTTATAGTATGTCTTGTATAGAGAACATCAAACTTATGTTTATTATCTCTTAAAAAACAATTCTGAAAGAGAAACTCTCAAACGGTGCGGTTTTAATTTCCGAGTGGTGGTGAAAAATTTAGTTTCATTGGGGAAATCTACACATTTCGAAGCCAATGATTACGTAAGCTGCTAATTTAAAATAGGACCATCTTAATTTATGCGGTTATGAATGAATATGACATTTTATTTATTTTAGGGGCTTCAAACATGGACTCAAATACGCGACTGTCTACAAAGTATTCCATAAGCTGTATATCGTAAAAGTACCTACTTAAATGAATTACTCTTTATATTTTCAATTCATATATTATTAAACAATTATAAGATTTTAATGTACATACCTTCATATAAAGTTTTTGTTATTTATTTTAATATTTATTGTCGTTACTCATTTCTTTGTGTGTTTAATATAAATCACTTGAGATATATTCTGAATGTTAATATATAATAAAAACCCCACAAAACTGTTTTTGTTTTTTATTGTCATTTTACCTGGGACCATAGATTACATTACATAACCTTACCTGTCTGGGACCATAGATAACCTACTTACCTGCCTGGGACCATAGATAACCTACTTATCTGCCTGGGACGATATATTGACAGTTGACAATTGTCTTACGGTGGGGGCTGGGAAGCTGGAAGTGACTAATGGGACGTCGAGAGGAAGTTTAGGAAGAATTTTGAGGTAATGGCGAGACATGTCAATTTACGTAAACATTTTTTAAAATAAAAACCAGTTTTCTCAGCGTACTAATGAATCTATTTTTCTCAGTGTTATTCTGGAATTTGACTATGACTACATCAAATATAAAAGTTGTATTTCTTTCATCAAGTAGTTCTGGAACAACTCCTACGCTTTGCATGCTCATTTTCATTCTCAAATTTCCATTGATGTAAACCAGTACAATTTCCCCTTGTCCTTCAAGCTCCAATTATACTGTTGGTGAAACAAGTTTATCGAGGTTAAATTTGAATTCAATGGCGTGGAAAAGCAAAAAAAATTACACAATGGCAAAAAAATGCAATAAATTATATTCAAATAAACGGAATTAAAAATGTATTTGAAGAATGCTAAGAATTTGTAATGGGATGTTTTTGGGATTAGAAATCGACTGACAGACTTAGTTTTTTTGATAAAATCATTCTTTCTTTTAAATAGTGTCATGACATTTTCGGAAAAACGCATTTTTAACATAAAAAGTCTTGTAAACACCACGAAAAACTATAAAGTTTGAACTGAAATATTCTTAGTTTTTTGATAAAATCATTTTTTTACACAACTCTCACACCTGATCAGTTCACAAAGCACGTAGAACGCTTGTTTATCACCAGGGCGACTGTCATATGACGTCAGGTGGACTTGCCCTATAAATTTTCAGATATTCTGTAACTCCTCTAGAGTAAATAGTAGGTAATTATGCTCTCCTATGTTTATACAATCGATTAATTAGAAACAATTATAGAGCCATGGAAATGTTAAAAAGTCATCCGAGTATTGTATTAACTATTTGTATTATAGACCGAAAACAAATAGAGTGGCAAACACAAGCTGAAAATAACATATTCCACAGGCCAAAATTACTCATATTTATAACCAGAGACGTATCAAAATATTTTTAGTTTATATTGAACGTAATTCCGTGTTTTACCAATTTCTGCTTCGCTATGAAACATGTTTTCGTCATAATATTGCACGTATATCATATTGCATGGTGATGCAAGCAATAGGGTGTTCAACTACAAAACAGATTCTTCTTAATGATTACCATTAGCAGATCGTTAATACTAATTGATCACTACTTAGCTACTAGTATAAATTGGTCACGAATATATATATGTATTGAACGTAGTTCTAATATAATAAAGATAATTGTTTTATTTCATCGTTTAGTATGGATCTTCATCCAGTAAAAGCCTCATATATTCAATAAATTGAAGTTGGTCACATATTTTAACAAGGAATTGTATCCTAATAAAACGTGGGGTCAAAATTTGAAGTTGAACACCCTTTGTCTTTCTGGGGTTCTAAAAATCACTAGGTAGTATAATATTAATAAGAAACAATGTGAAATACCCAGGCTACACTCTCCATCTTACGCAGCATATATACGGAAGCCCAAATATCAAAAGCAATCCAATAATCTTTTATTTTACTCTCACGGCATCGGATTAATACAGGTTATAAAATATTTTTTTTAAATTTAAAAATGTAAAAAGTCCGATATAATTTAATATAAACAAAGAAAGAAGAAAGGTGAAGTCAAAGGCTTCTAACGCTAAAACTTCAATATCAAGCTCAGCTGAAGTTGAAAGAAAGGCATACATATTTCCATAAAAGTATTCACAGCCTGTAGAAGACCGAAAGGGGAATATTACTCCAAAGTGGCGTAGCGAAGACAGCTAAGTCAAGAGACCCACCCAAGAAGGTACTCGATGAGGGGAATTCTTCAATCACAGCAGTCCCATCTTTTAGCCGTTGAGGAAAATGGCAGACAGCCTAAATTATCTCACAAGTGGCTTCGGCATCTGATAAAGTAAATATTATATACCTATATATAATCCGAACCTTAAATGTATCCTAAGGTGTTAAGGTGTTTTTAATTATGTACAAATTTAGCCCATTCCCGTTTATTTCCTGCCTTTAACTTCGCCTCCTGCCAGTGTAGTCCCCGTTCTTTCAGGATTTCCGCTACTGCATCATCCCAGGTTTTTCGTGGTCTCCCTCTTGGTCGTCTTCCACATGTTTTTGTTTGCCATATCATTTTTGCTTATTGCTCATTTTTCATGCGTACTAAGTGGCCAAACCACCTTAACTGATTCCTTTCTATACTTCTTTCTAGGGTTCTACTTCAAGCTGTTCTCTTATTAAATATTAAAATACTATATAGCTGACCCGGCAAACGTAATTTTGCCATATAAATAGCTCTATATTCATTATGCTTATATCTAGTAAATATTTTGGTTGTTAATTGAACACCAACCATTTATTTTCTCAATGCAATGTTGAAAAAGTGATATATAAATTCTGGATAGAGACACCTTAATCTAGCGATAAGAAATATACTTTATGACATATTCTCATACCTACCAAATAAAAAATTTCATGGAAATCGGTCTAGCCGTTCCGGAGGAGAACAAACACAAACACCGTGACACATATAATGTCCAAATTGAATAAGTTGGAAAGAATAATCTCTACTATTCTAATGATTTTCTTACAAATTTGTATTGGAATGACTATCTAATTATTATCCAGATAATTGCTAGGATTACTTGATCCAGGCTTCAACTCGACAAGCTAAAATTCGTGACCCAGTTTATTTAAGGTATCGGCAAGCAAGGTCTACTTTTGAGCATTTTTACCCTTTGTATACGCCTATGAATATATCACAATGTACTTTTATTAATTTTTCTGTTTTCTTTGTCAGAAAGGCGTATTGTCTAGTTTGGCGGAAAGTAACAAACATGTGTAATTTTTCGGTTGGTAGAGCTGTATAACTGTTTGTTACACTTAAGTGATTATCGTATGTTGGACAAATGTCAACCTTTGCATATGTGGGTATTATTTTAAAATCAAGTTGAATTGAGGTTAAAAAGTACTTGGTTACCATGACAAGACCAAAAGAAAAATGGAGATGCCTAAAATTAGTACCTACTACTAAACTTCCTCAAATATGATTGGAATTATTTATTGTATTATAATTCAAATTCTGAGAGAAGCTTTACAAAGGAGTTATTAAGAAACTAACGTTAATTGTAGCATAAAGGAATATTCAAATATTTACGCCACAGGAAGATTTGTTTTGAATGTTGAGTACCTCTATGATTTGCAAATTTAACTACTGGTCTTAAGAAGAAACTAGGTACATCAGTAACTGCTTTAAAAGTGAGGAGAAAAGAAAGAGCATCATGACGATGAGATATATTAAAAAACTAACATTCTTACTCACGTTACCAAAATAATTGTTAAGTCAAAATCAACAAATTTTGATGAGTGTGCTTTATTAATCACAGAGCTATTATTAGAATGTTTGAGATAATAAAAACCCCCTTTTTTTATAGCTCAAAAGATCTTATTTACATCGTCTTGTTCATTTCTTTGTCTTATATCCTATTAAGCCCTGTATAAAACAATCTATTTTTTCTTTCAAGAAAACATTTTTATGAGTGTAATACCAGGTGATTTTGTTTATGATTGGTAATTCACATCCACACCCGTACCTACTGCATGTCACGCTAAAACTGTAACAATAAAAGTAGTTGAAATGTCACATGCAGCTGCATTATATGCATTTCAGCGCAATAATAATCATGTGAAGTGAGGTTTTGTTTAGTGATGTGTACATTATTGTGGGCTGTACTGTAGTTTGTTAAAGCGATTTTGATATACGGGAATAACTTCTGGATCATTTCAGTCAGAAATAACAAATTATGGAGATTTTCAGTATTAGTAAAGCTAAGTCGAAGTGTTATTAAATGAGTTAAGATTTAAACGTTACAATAACAAATAAAAACAGGATCAAAGTCAAAGTACACAAAATTTAGGTACTTACAAATTATTACTACTTACACATAAGAACAAAAACTCAATTTTCAAGAAATATTTTTACCTATTTAGGTATTTCACTAATTTTAAATACCTCCAAAGAAAATAGGATTTTAATATACATAAAACATCCTCTAAACGGTGACTAAATAAGGTACCTACATTTACATTCAATTCCTTTTTAAATTGAAATTTGAGTTACTTGACAGATGATTGTCTGGTTATTTATATTGATTTCTTCATTATAATCTCAAGTACATACCTATACCCTGTATTTAGGTACCATACTTATTAAAAAAAAATGGACTTTCACATTCACACAATTTGAACATGTAAGATCTTGCCAAACTGCTTGGACAAATTTGAATAAGGCAAGTCCATGTGACAGTCGCCTGATGAATCTGATAAAAAATAAGCGTTCTTTGCACAACACATGGTTCTTTATAGTAATTTTGATGGCGTTTTTGAGTTCATTTAATTTTAATTTGGTGCTTTCTTCTAGGTACATTGTTTTGATTGTTTAGGTATTTTAAAAGCTATATCTGACTGTTTATAATGAAAAGGATCATTAAATCAATATACAAAACAACCAAATTACAAATCTAAAATGTATCCAAGTAATTGTTTATCCTCAGGGCGACTGTCATCTGTGTCAACTTGTCAGTTGATGACCATGCCCTATTGGGCGTAGGAGTGACCTTGAAGATAATTTGCAGTACATTTTCACTTCCAATTTGAATTGAATGTAAATGTACCTCAAGTCCTGTTCTTATTTCGAACACAATATTGATTGAAATTGAAAAAACCCTATCGTTATCTACTGAGCTAGGTTTTAAATAATAATATTTTTGGTTCCTTTATTCACTGTCACAAATAATGAAAATTCAGTTTTTATGGTCTTTGGATTTGTAAGTTTTCTTTAAGGATTTCCAAGAAATATTAAATTTATTTTGAAAACTGGGTTTGAAAGACCATCAAACAATTACCAAACTAACTAAAAAACTTTTAACTTTTGATGAAAAATCTGCCCTTTCACATGAATTGAGAAACATCCTGCAAATACATTCCAAACAAGCTCATAAATTTTTTCAAAAATTAATTTTTTCCATTAGGATGAGTTTGTGCTCCACCATCGTGATCTTTGTTACGTTAACAATGTTCAGCAATATTACAGTGTCGTCTAATAGCTGGTGGCGTGCCGGTAGAATGACCGGATTATTGCTTAACAGATGTTTCTGGACCAATGATCTAGATTCAATGAAATATCCTGAACGAGCAGCGATTGTCCTGAAAGAATGTTTAACAAAACGAGGACTGAACATACTGGATAGGGCAATTGGGAAAGACGTTATTCAACTATTCGATGGAGTGGAATTAGTTAGATATAAATATATGAATTCCACAAGTGATCACAGGTAAGAAAAGTTGTTTTTCTTGTTTCTTACAATAAAACTGTAAGGTATGAAAAGATTATAAGATTTTTTCCTAAAAAGTACAATAGAAAAAGGAGATCATCCTAAAAATTTGAGCCCGATACGATCAAATGAGGCAGCTAGAAAATCTTTTGGAATTCTAAAAAAATATTCTCTAAAATTTATATTTCAGCTTCTATATATCTTAGAGACTCGCTTTAGGCAGCATTATAGTTGGCAAATATTTCTTCTTAAGTTATAAATATATATAAATATTTCCCAATACTGGCTTGGAATTCTTTTCGGTTGTAGTTTATCAATTTTCCAATTCTTTATATATATTTTGTTTATAAATTTTCCTTTGATTTCCTGAAGTAGTGTGGCTTTAAGTGGAATATAAAACCAAAAAAAAACCTTCAGTTTGAAGTATTTGTAGTTCTTAAAAGCTAAAATGGAGTGTATGGCTTTTAGTTACGTGCTTATTCCTAAACGAAGAGAAATTGGAACTAAATATCGACCAAAACATAATAACTTTATTATTGAATTATGGAAGAATGAGAAGACAGTAATGGAAACGGTCGTATCAAGGACAAACCAAAACTTGTAACACATTTAGTTACAACTAAGTAATCCCTTGATTGAATTTTGTTGCTTTTTATCATTCCCCCGATAGCAATAAATATAAATTATATAGTCAATGGCGTACGTTTCAAAGATTTTAGATTATAGCAGCCGGCAGAGGTGATAAAATATCTAGAAGGGGAAGGACAAGAGGGGATAATAAATATAAGCACTTGAAAATAAAGATTGGAAAACAGAATAATGTTGTCTATCTATAAATAAGTATACTGTAGAAACTATGCACTTCCCAGAATTCTAGGGTAGTAAAACATCGGAAAATAGATCAAGAAATATACTAAAGTATAAAAAATGCGGGTAAGATATTGAATACACTCAATATTACATTGAAGGAAATGGAAAAAGCGGCTGAGAGTCTAGTTATTTGATAGAATATCAAAAAAGGAAAAACTAAAGATAGAAACAAGTGGAGAAAGGTTCCTAATTGAGACGTTTTATACTGAAGTCGTATTGTTATTTAAAATATTATAAAATAAGTGAACTTTTTGTTAATTAATTATAAAATTTATTATAACAAGTATTTACATGTGAGACATTTTAAAAATCGAATACATTTTGTTAACAGTTAAAAGATTCCGTAGCTCGAAAGTAATTGAACAATGCTTTGAAAAACCCCGAAAACTTTTCCTAAAATGTGAACCAAGAAGAATACCACTGTTTTTACGTGCTTTTTCAATTCTTGATCGGCGTATTTGTCAAAATATTTAGACAAAGATATCAATAAAGGATCGTTGTAAAGTGGTCGTCCTATTTCTTGAATACCTTCTCCTTTATCTAACCTCATATCTTGTTCCACAAAACTGTCCAACAAGGCAACGATGACAGTTTCTGCGTATTCCAAATCCCTCTTTCTCCTGTCACCAAATGTGAATATATTTTCCTTCATGAATTTTTGACAACTGTCCGATTTGTAACAGGCTACAACCGGTACCAAAATTGTTGAAACTAGAGTTAGAATTGAGCCAGTTGTGTAAAAAATTGATTTGTAGCTAGTATCAACATCCCTTTTTTCTATTGGCTGTAACTCTGTCTCTATTTTTTCGACATTGTCCTTTGAAATATCTTCAAGTGGGTCAATTTGCGATGTTGATTTTTGTTTATCCGTCAAAACCAGATTTCTTGCATCTTTGATTTTTTGAATGGCAGTTGTAAGGGTATCAATGTTTTGCAAAACTGCAGCTGTAGATATGACATCAATCATACAAATGAAGATGATGGTCTTCAGATATCGATTCATTATCTGAAACAAAAGAAATTTATATTATTTACATTTTTCATTATTTTGTTTGTTTTTGATGGGAAATTAAGCATCAAAGCAGTTAATAATATACAGACAGGGCGTTCTATTTGAAATAAAAAACTGTTAATCCATATACTTTTATAAAAATCGTATAGTTTTCAATGAATAGGTTAGGTAAAACAACCTGTATATTGGTTATAAAACTTTCCATCAGGCTGAAACTATAATACAAAAGGTAATACTCGCTGTAACTTCATAAAATAGACTTTTATCGATATATTTACATTTAGATAAGTCCTGTATGTTCCAATAATTTTTTTTGTCATTCTCCTTTTTCTTTTCTAAATCGATAATTTTGTACGTAGTAAAAAATATGCTGATTTGAAGATTTGTTATTCTAACGACTGGTCAAAGCAAACTTTATCCCAAGAATCACACAGGACGTCCAAAAAATAAACGACGTCTAAGAAACTAACAAGTAGAAATAAAAAAAATGTGTCAGTTATTTTCGACGTGTAGAAGAAAATATATTCAGAAGCCGGATAGGAATTGTAATATCAGTAAACGTGAATTGTGTAATACATGGCAAGATCAATTAAATAACTCCGGCAGCGAATTAAAAACAACGAAGTGAATTTGTGTTATAACACAAATTTTGACTAATATAGTCAAGAAAGACAAAGTGGAACACTGAACCATTAAATAATTTGTGACAAACTGCTTTAAGTATAATTAAGAAGTTAAGGTAGTGATATTTTAAAAAATCGTTGAAGCGAAATTAAACTTACCCTGGTGTACTTGGCTAGTTAAACACTCTCACTAAACTGAGCAAGAACAACTGAAAACATTTCCGGAATGCAAACGTTTTTAGGCATTTCGAACAGGTAGTCAGTTATCTCTTAAAATTAAGGTATTATGGAAAATAAAAGACAGTAAGTAGAGGTAAAGAGTAATACGACTCTAGGAATAAAGGTAACATTATGTACAGGTACTTTACTAACAATCAAGGGGGTAATAAAATGTTAGTACTTTATATAATCTCTTGAAATACCTGTATTCACTTTAAGGAAAGTGAATAATGCTTCAGGTACTTCCGCCTGATGGCTCAAATTTCATATCCGGTGATTGAAAATTTAAAATACATGAAAATGTGAGTAAAAGTGAGTATTTGATATTAAAATAAAGTTTATCTCGATAATAACACAGGTTCAACATATTTTTAATTGCATAAGTTTATCAAAGTGACAATTTAATTCATGTATAAAAAATCACATATGCCACAGTGCAATTGTCACTTTGGCAGCGGCAAAAGTGACTAGTGGTTTTTTCACTTATTCATTTGTTCATCAATTATCGCGGTGTTGGTTACCATAATAAATAGTTTGGCATGTTTGTCAACATCTTAATGAATTTTCAAGAACTAACAATGAGTCGATTCGGTGTGTCTACGAACGCCGAAATTAGTCAAATTGTTAATACCTGTGTGCCTACTAATACAGTTGCTACGCAATCATCAATCTGGCGACAATTTTCTACGTTTTGCGATGCAAAAAGATACACATTTGAGCCAGATACTTCCATCGAGAAATTGAATGTAATATTGCAAGATTGGGCATTTAATATGCGAAAAAGTAACGGAGAAGACTACAAAGAAGCGGTAGTTAAAACAATTTGGAACACCACCGCTAAAATACTACAAAGTAAATATTATAACGAATTTAATATTGTATTCAACCCTTTCACCGATGTTCAGTTTAAATTATCACGAGCTGCACGTAAAATCCTACAAGCACAACCCGAAAAGAGAAAATGTAGTGCATCAGCTCTTAATAAATCTGAAGTATTTGCAATGTCCAGATTATATAACGAAAATGAACCGGAAGGACTTCAAAAGAAATTATATCACATTTTGGCGTTTGAACTAGCTTGGCGCGGAGGAGAAGCAGCTTACTGCAAAACCACTTATTTCGTATCTGAAATTGAAAATAATGGAAAAGAAACTGGACGTATCGAGTATAATCCTCTATTTTCGAAAACGAGACAAGGCGGCAACAATAAATTATGTGACAGCAAATGGATCACTCCTAATATTTTCGACGAAGATATTTGCCCAATACGTTTATTCAAAAAGTAAATGGAAAAACGAAACACTTTTATAACTTCGGACAGAGTATTTCTTACACCAAATCCCTTTTGGAAAAAGAAAAATTCTAAAGGTTGGTACAAGAATTTGCCGATTGGAATTAATGAAATTTCCAAATGGACTAAACGCTCAGCACAACGCATTGGTTTAGATGTCAAACGTGTCAAAATTACAAATCACTCAAATCGAGCGGCAGCAGTTAGCGAATTAAGTAAAAGCGGAATTGAAGAACAAGCTCTAATAAAAATAACAGGACACAGCAATTCATCATCAATAAAACCATACTTACAAGTTGACAAAGAGTATCACTCAAGCATTATTCAATCAATTCGTTTGGAAAATGAAAAAACTTCAACGTGTACTACAGAAACGATTAGCTGTGGCACCCGCAGCGATATCACTGTTCCTAGTATGAATTTCAATAACAGTTTCTTATTAAACAACCGAAATTTACCCGATAAAATACAAACCACTTGTGCAATTATAAGTGAAAAATCAATTCAACTTTAGTGTGATTTGATGTAAGTTTATGAGAGACATTAGTAAACAAGACCAAGAATATATAGCTCTCTCTTTTTTTCTACATCATATTTTTCTTCTGTCTCTTGTAACGAAATATGCCTAAACTTGACGCTTCCTAAAAATTTCACTTTCATTTTCTGTCCACCTAACGATTATCGATAAGACGTTTCATTTCAGAATACAGGACAGTCTGATAAATCCTTATATAGCCAAAAAAATCTCATATGTATTGTTTCAAATTTAACTATTTGTAGAAGTGTTTGGCGACATTTCTGTCTCAATTGAATCCCTAAGCATACGAAATCACCAATCCTTGTTTCAATGAACGAAATGGCATTCTTAGGAAGGTCAAGGAAACATTTTTTCTCTATGTTAATTGTTATACAAAATATACTCAACACACGTCAGTCACTTCGTTTTTTCCATTATTTTTTTGTTACACATCTAATTTTTTTGGAATAGGTATTATGTGCAAAAGCTGCCATAAAATATTTCATACAAAAAATTATAATGGGCCAATGAAACTTATTTGAATTTTTCATGTTTTTTTTGTATATTTTAACTTGTGAATTTAAATTTAAAATAAGTGTACGCATAAAATGGGTAAAATACACAATGTATTATAATATTCAATGTAAATTTTAGATTCCATTTCACGATCTTTCGTATGGTATTTTCTGTAGGTCGGCGCCGTAACCTCAGTTCTATTGTGCCGAAGAAAGGTATTGCTCTTCAATTTCATTTCAGACAAACTATTCAATATCAATATAAATCAGGTATCTAACCTTATACTTATACTAAGAATAGATATGACCTTCATCCTGACCCAACTTTAAGTCATTGTGAATACTTCTTAGGAGGCAGATCTAAGTCACAATCGGGTGTTAAGCCGATATCCGGTTTTTGCTATTTGTATTAACCTACTAATTTTCAAACCAAAAATTACTTTTTATTTGCAACTATCATTACAAATCATCGACAAATAAAAGCATTGGGCTTAGTTAAATTGATATTTTTAATATTTACTTTGTGAAATTGTCGATATTTGAATAGTATATAGTAATGAAAAAAATATATAAAAACTCAAGGTATTGATAATTATTTCGATATATTATAACAATATCATCGCCAGAATGACAGAAGTTACATTTGTAACCGTCAATATTTTAGAATTTCCATATATTTTTTTTCATTAAATTGGAATTAATTAGAAACAGTTAGTTTCAATTAAAAAGCAATTTAATTTTAAAACTAAAATAACTGCATATTGTTCAATTCTGCTCGCGATTTTTTTGTGTGTTCTCAAATAGTTCGTAAATGATTTTTATATGATTTTGGTGGATGAAATTGTATTAAAAAAAAGGGTACAAATGTTGAAAATAATATTTCGCACATTTGCAAGTATTCCAAGTTTTTAACCCTTGCTTCCTAAAGGCCGCAATACAATTTGCAAGAAATTGCGGCAAGTTCTTGCAAGGTCAGTATATTGCAAATGATGAATCTTGCCTGTTTGACATCATGCAATTCTCTTGTCACTGCAACATTGCTGCCAACCCAAGTAAGAGTCAAAATTTAATTGTTCTCAAATATTTAATACCAGTTTTATTATTATTACATATCATGATTCAAGCATGCTAATTGTGTTTTGGTATATTTTAATTAAATTAAATTAAATTAAGCCTCCCAGCTGGCAACGTCGCTAAACAAAGTTTACCAAACTTTTCCTTAGTATTAAAAATTTGCTGTTCTCACAAAGTTAGAGGCTCCAGTTTTGCTGGTCCACCACCAGTACCTATCATTCCTTTTCTGTTTTACCCTTCTTTGGCAACTGCGTTTTTTTAAATCTTGCCAGGATAAAAATATATTTTTCATCGGTGTGTAAACCTTCCGCCACATCACCTCTCTCGTTTCACGCAACCTGTAATACACCAATCTCGTGCTAAGATTCTCACTATTCACTTAAGTACTATATAATGATCGCTATGATCTCTATACACGCTACAGCCACAGGTTATGTTTATTTGCTTTTCTGACGTTCTGCGCAAGATTCTACTTGCTGATAAATTCATTCGTCTGAAAGTCCAACATTGGAGGTTTAGAAGATACTGCTCAAACTTAACAAATCCACTCCCATCACATAAAATACGTGGGAGTATTTGGTCGAACGATCAATCATTGTCTGTTCAATTTATGTGACATAACCCTAATTTTTTTCTGCGTGTCTTCTGCTTTCTGTTATCTTTCTCTTTTTAGAATTCTTCGCCACTTGCTGGCTGGAATGCAGAAGCAGAACTGGGATAAATTCGTATAGATTTATGAAAATAGTAAAGCATATAAGTACTGTAGAAAACAACAATTGATATATTGTTTATTATTTACACAAAAGCTAATAAATAATATCAACTGAAAATTTGATTAAAAATATTTTTATTGCAAATAGTAGTTCAAACTAGGAAACTTAACATTGCTGGTAAATGTTTTTCCGTTTCTTCTATTTACATTTATGATTATCTAAAGATTTAAAATTTTATAATGTTTGATGATGATTTCAATCGAAATTAATTCCACAAAAGAATGCTCCACATATGATTGGTTTAACCTTCGCAAACCTATTGTTTAAATAATGTTACATTATAATATTTTCAAAAACATGTAGGGTTTTACGTATGTGTAACTGAAAGAACGACGTAAATTAGGTTGAAATATTGAAATCGTATCACTCTCACATATTTTCATATAGTTTTTTGAATACAAATTGACATTATAAACCAAAAAAGGAGCTATTTTAATTTAAGTTGGCATTTCTGCTCCCAAGACATTTTTCAGTTTTGAGATTATTTATATGAAAATATTCGTTCGTTACTTTTTGTATTTTACATTGACAAATATGTCAATTTTCCAACCACATACTTTCCTTCATGATGTGCTGTGCCTAAATGAAAAATTTTAGTAATAAATGTAGTAAAAGACGGCGCGTTGAGAGCAACTTAGTTGGACGTTAATTGCATTACTTTGTTTTCACTTTATAGCTATGACACACTTTTGCAATGAAATTTGATATGTGTATGCGTTTTTAATTGTTTCTAAAGCGTAGTAAATAATATAAACAAGAAAGTTTTGGCAGATACTTACATAATTATTAGATAAATTGGGATTTGTGATAGGATGGTTTTCGCAACAATAGGAGGAACGGTGCTTCCATTTTCAAAATGATGTAGGAGTCCATTTTAATGAAAGACTTTTATGGGACGTTCATCTTCAAAAGACTACGCAGAAAGCTACAATTACTCTCGGTAGATGAAGAGGAATTTGTGGAGAAAATTTTGGTCTCCTTCCAAAATTGACTCAATTGTCAATGATAGTCTATGGATCAGTGGTGTGGTGGACAAAGACACTGCAAAGTCGACAATAAACATTGCTGTCAAAGACGTATGCTTAATATAGGCAAGCAAAGCTAATAGGTTGACGGATGAAACCATTAAATTTCAGTGCGACTTTCTGGCGAATTTGCGGTTTCTTGCACTAGGCGATGAGATGCCACCAGTGAGAAACTACATTAAAGGTTTGGTCTAGAGGTTGATAGATTCATATGAACCACAAATGAATGGAAAAAGTTACAACCACTCAGTCTTATCATCAAATCTAATCTAAAAAAAGGTCCTCATTAATTTTTCTTACAAATTAAAATTTATTCATTCCTCTTTCAATAAAGCTGCATAAATTTGTAGAGAAACTTGTTTTTGTTTGATTTTTCCCTTAATTTTTTTTTCAGACAGCTAACGGTACCCAGAAATGATGAGATAACAGAATGGAAGCTGCAATACATAAACGCTTTGAAAAAACTATTCCATACTCATTTTTTGAAGATTCGGCTTCAAATTTTTGAGAGCAGTTCTGCTGAGGAAGGTAAGTTTTCAAAGTATAATATAACGGTTTAAAATGTTGTCATATTAATCTAATAAAGAATTAATAATAAAGAAATTCCCTCTCTTTTCTCCACTTTCTTGTTCTTATTTCATTCTTTATTTATTTTTTTCTTTTATGTTTTCAAGTATATCGATTATAATCGCGCCCATTTGTCTTGGCATATTCATTAAGAAATTTTTATCAACATCTTCGTACTATGGCTTTTGGTAAATCCAGCATCTGCCCTGGCTTAGGCCGTTTATCATCAGATCCTTTTTTTGCAAGTTCGTTAGCTTTTTGGTAAAAAGTGACATTCATATTACATCAGTAATACTATTTGAAATAGAAATACGATATTAAGACTTTTCTGTAATTCATTTCTGTTCAAATTTGAGTTCACTTGGTAACAACTATCAATTTTTTTTTTATCAGTTTAAAAAACTGAAACAGCATCAAAACAATCTCATTTCTGTAATGTAATAATCCGGCTGCCCTGTCGTTAGAAACGAATTTCTAGGTGAAGGTTCCTTCAATTTATTTCTACCCCGAGCATTCCAAGAGGATGTATATGTGATTGTATTTTCTTTTTTTCTGTATCCGAAGCTCTCGTCTTTGAAGGTATATTACATTTTAAATATTTTTATTGAAGCTTTACTGAATTTGAAGAAAGAAAAACTGAAAAAATATCTTCCATTTGTTATTTATTCTAAGTCTATAGTTTAATTAAATGTTTCTTCAGTATTAACCAGTATTAATAAGAAGCGACCGTATAAGGATTGATTAAAATCGAGAATTTCTGATATGAAATAGCTAGAGAAGAGCTGCACTGGGTTGTTACGTACTATTCGTTACGTTTCCTACTTCAGGTTATTAAAATATTATTCTTTATTTTACAGGTCGTCATCGTCGAAGACAAAATATGTTTTCCCAGCTTCTCATGTTTGGTTTAATTGCAGCATCGTTTATTGTAATTCCGATGGGATTTCAATTTTTAGCCATCTTGGGCGGTAAAGCTCTTTTGCTAGCTAAAATGGCATTACTACTAACTTCCATCCAAGGGCTTAAGAAAATTGCTACTTCAAATTTCAACTATGGATTGTATTCGTATGGAAATGGTGGACATCCATGTAAGAAGTTAGATTTTGATGAATTTGATGAGAGTATTTATGATGATAGAAATAATGCATTTTTGTCTGTCGTATTTGAAGGATTGAATGATGAGGGTTTTGGGACCTGGGGAGGAAGGATAATTTGTAAATTTTAAACGAAATAGCAGTTAGTGAGTAATAGTTACTCACGTTTTTTGGATACAACTTTTGATATAATCTTTTTAATGATTTCCTAAAAATAGTGACATTGCGGTAAAAAATATTGGTAAATTTTGAGGTACAATTTACCTATACCTTGTTTTTAAACTAAGAGAAGCGATTTGCATTTAAGTTGGCATTTCTGCTGCCTAGTAATTGGTCAAAATGCCACCAGTTTCACACAGCTCTTTTGATACCACTGACACTGACATTAATCCTCAAATTCTTAAAACATTTTACATAAACTACTTATTATAACCTTACATCTTTTCACAATAATGTGACATTTGGTTACTACTTTTGCAATGATCTGTGGCCAATCATCATTCGATATTTAGACATGCCTAGATCCCTCATTGGCAACGACAACAGCGATCAGTACAATACATATTTCACCTAACTTTTAGTGGTGTGGTTGAGGTTTCCTAAAATGCTCCTCCTAGTTTAAAAACAAGGTATAAGGAACTATCTACAGGGTTGAGTAATAATTTTTACTGCCAATGACAATAACAAGAAAGCAGAGTTTCATTTTATTATTGATATCACGTTAATTTTTAGGGCAATACGACAGACAGTGGCCTTTCGAAGGTTCCGAAGGGTATCCGAGGCCAAATCACGGGGAAGAATATTCAGATTTGTTGCACCCTAGAATCGGTCATATACAAGAATAGTGATTAGATAATAACATATTTTATTTTTTTATGTATCTTAACAATTAAATATATTTATTTATTGCGTATTTGAATTTTCTCTTTAAACCCTGTTAGATCTAAATTATTACTTATAATCGACAGTGCTTCGGGGACAAATGGTTATCAAGATGTAAGCTACAATTATGAACAAAGGAAAATTTTAATTGAAATTAATTAAGGTTTGTAGCTTTATAATTCAATTGTAGAAATTTTAATAATACTCTTTTCTGACAAAGTCCTTTATATCCGTTATTATAGCTTCATATTTTAAAATTAGTTATAGTATATAGGGTCTTCCATATCACTACCGCATCAAACACATGTTTTTTAAAGGGCTCACCCTGTATTTTATTTCCCTTCGCTACTAAATAATTTATTATATAAAATGTTTATTAACCAAACCTTTATTCATTCAAAAATACAGTTAATTCAACATTATCTGAACTGTGGTAGATCAACACCGCAGAATATTATTAAGATTTTCAACACACCTTCGAAATGGCTATAAAGAGGCTTTATTGCACAAAATATCCAAGGTGAAATTTTTTAATGAAAATTCTTTAATCTTAGACTGCTATTTATCTTAAATACGATTTATGCCAAGTAATTTTAGACAGTAGGGTGGTTATACACTTTTCTACTTTAACTTTTGTCTTAATAGTTGTGCAGGCCACTCCTGTCCTGTGTCATTTCCACTCAATTTCCGCTACCATAAAATAATTTTCTTTATAAATAACGAATGTTGAAAATCATGTTTTAACGTAAAAATCATTGTTCTTTATTTTTCTTACAAAACATTTTATTTACGAATTAAGCCAAATAATATTCCCCCTGCTGACAGAACTGAAGGTCCTTCTACGGCCACTTCCTGTTTAATCTGTTTTCGTAAAAAAATTTTGTTTTTTTGTGTTACTTTTATGTAATAGTTGAATATTTCACTCCATCAGTTTGTCAAAATAAATTATGTACGTGAAGCTGGGAGAAACAATTTGGTGAATAAATACAGGTTCAAATTTATTTAAGATCCTATTCGATTTTTTGACAATTTTTCAAATTAAATGCGTTGTTGTTTTACCTTATTGTGTTAAAAATTTTTCATCCTGGTGACAGCGATGCCATAAATATGGGAAACTAAGTTCGAATAAATAAACGTATTTTGATTAATAGAAAACGACGACATGTTTAATAGCATCACGAACTTCCGTCAACTTTTGAAATATAAATTAGTAGAACTTGATAAATATTCGCAGTGATACTTTGATAATGTACGTGAGCAGATCTTTTTTAATGAAAATATAAAGTTATCATTTCTTAAATCCAAATGCACGTCTGAAAGCTGGAAGTTCGAAAGAAGAATATTAATATATATATAAACTTTCTCAGCGACGCTACATGTTATATTTGTCCACCTAGTTCTACATCCTTTTTCAAAAGTATATGTAGTAGACATTAAAATTTAATTCAATTTACAAGACTTATAAGTTACTTCTGCCAACAATTCGGAGAAAAAAATAAAATTAATTGTAAGCATATTCAAAATAGTTACTTAAGCTAAGCAGGATTCAATATCGTGGTTTCGAAAAATAAAGTAATATTTTAAACTGCTGTGCCATTGTCTAAGTTTTCGAATTTCTTTTATAAACTCACGGTGAAGTTTTTAATAGCAGATTGTTAAAAGTTTTCACTTTATAATATCTGAACGTGTAGGGTGAGTACAGAATGAAAATTAATTAGGAGTAAAAGAGAAGTTTGAGTTAATTTCACTAAATAAACTGATTATATCAGGAAAGCCAAAAAAAACTATAATTTTCACTATTTAAAACTACAGTAACTGCATTTTTCACTAAATAAAACAACAAATACTACATCTTCAACTATTTAAAACTACAAATGCTTACAAAAAGTATACTTTTCACTATTTGAAAATACAAAATCTACAGATTTCACCATAAAAAAATCATGAAAACTGCATATTTCACTATATAAAAGACAATAATCGGATTTTTCGTTACGAAAACTTCATATTTCAATTCACAAAAAAAAACAAAAACCTTATTATTTATTATTTAAAACTACAAAAACTACATTTTCAGCTATTTAAAACTATGGAAACTATATATTTCATTATTCATAACTATCAAAACTTCATATTTCACTACATAAAACTACAAAAACCTTAATTTAAAACTACATAAAATTACAAAAACTACATTTTAAACTATTTAAAACCATGGAAACTAGATATTTCATGATTCATAACTAGAAAAAACTACATATTTCACTACATAAAAGTACAAAAGCTAGATTTCCTACTATTTGAACCACATATAAAATCACAAAAGCCTCATTTTTCACAATTAAAAGATATAAAATCTACATTCTTGTCTCTTTAGATGTATGTATAAAACTTTATTTTTCACTATTTAAAACATAATTTTTCCCCATAAACACTAAAAAAATTGGAATTGAAACTATAAAAAATTTAAAATACCTATAACCCCATTATAAAAATCACTGTTGAATCTATAATCCGTGTAAAGTAGTACTTGTCAGATTGTAAACTAATTTGTTGCCAAAATAGTACTGTGAATGTGAGTTTTTGTACAATTTGGCAAAAGTAGGAAGATACGTGAGCTTTAAAAAATGTCCAAGTCCTTTTAGTGAGCAATGGGCAGCGGCTGAATTTATTCAACATTTCCGCACCGCTTACCCCATATCTCTCCGAATACTTATTTGGATAAAAGTTTTCTTATTTGAATCCATTCATTATGTAGAAGGTACACCAAGCATAGGACACAAAGATTATAGCAAAAATACGAAGTAATAAGAATCCATTTAGTAAGCAAATATTTCTTGGACATTATGTTGGTATGAAATAAGGAAATGAAAATTTGGCTTTTTCAAATATATTATTGAGAGAACATTTAATATTTTGGCAAAATCGAGGTGAAACATCGAAATTTTTGTTTCTATAATATGAAAAAAAAAGTTTTTGTAAATTTTATGATATGAGACAAATGAATCAGTAGTTTATTCACTTTATTAAACTTTTTTTTTTACTTTTATTTCCGCGTAATCTTTATTCAATTTGTTGTAGACTTTCTTGAACCCTTTAAAACAAACGTTGTTACTTATTTGTATTAAAAATCCTTACGACGTCGCTTGTCATCATTCCACATCAAACAAACACATGATAAGGGAATATCACGACAAAAATAAAGAAAAAAAAAACATTACCTAGTGTTAAACACCAAGTGCGTCGTATATTGTTCATCTCGACAGTTTGTAGAGATCTACGTGATAAAGAAAACGTGATTGGCTTTTGGCCTTCAGTGAATACAAATATATCTTTTGAGGTAACTTTTTTATGATTTTATTGTTATTGAACAAAATTATAAACTGTTTGAGCATCTTTCTAGTCATTCAATTGTCCACACTCAAACTTCATCATTCTGCTTTTTCTATAGTAAGGTCAGTTCATACCTAACAACAAAAGTAATCTTATCTTAATCATTAAGAATTCTTTGTCATCTGCACTTGATAGAAAATGGTCGATTTCACCCTTTGTCAGTATTTTCGATTTTTTCGCTTGATATCCGTCACCGGTTCTTTTCAAAAATTAAATCAGCTAGGGGAATTTACTTATATCTATGTTGTCGTAAATTATCAAGCATGACTTAACCATAAAATATTGCGCCCATAACGTGGAAGACTTGCATTTTCACTGAAGTATACCAACAAAACATTCTCGCTGTATACCTACTTGAACATTTTTCCCGGCGCACCACTTTTTGAACCGATTGTAGGCTATATCGTATAAAGATCTTGACTTCGTAGGCAGCAAATTGCTTATTGCAATATTTGCAGCTTCCAAAATCTCTTCCGACTCACAATTATTCATTGTTGCACTAAACAAGGTTTAAACTAAACCAAACTAGCTCCTTAATTTGACAATTCTTTTTGTTTGTTTATTTTGTAGTTATGACAATAACTCAACGACTACAATAATTATGGTGCTACTTACTTCATAATGACGAAATATGTGTTTTTAAGTTAATGAGACCGTGCAAAAAATAGTATATACCATTCGGGAGAGATGCTATTTTGTGCTCGGTGCATTGTAGTCCTCGGGCTTCAAATTGCACCTCTGCCAAAATAACGCATGTCTCTTCCTTATAGTATAATGTACTATTGTTTTCTCGAATGTGGCCATACTTTTATGACAGTGCAAAACTATACAAAAGATTTCCGCTGAATACTAGTGAATTTAAAATAGTTTACGCCATATGACAATGGACCAATCTATTCCAAATTCAATTCCACATTAATTCTTTCATTCATTCATTCGATTGGGTTGTGCTTAACAGCCCAGGCACTTGAACTGAATCTTTGTATCATTTCCCATTTGACTGGAGGGATTTTCAGTAGTTGTAATGGTTGTATTATTTCCTCTCCAAAGTGCTTCCGTCTGAGTCCATGTAAGTTCTCGCAGAAGCAGAGTATGTGAGTAGGTGTTTCATTATAGAGTTCACCTTTCCTGCATATAGGTTCTCTATAGGGTTTCAATAGCCTGGTTGAGAGTTCCTTGTCGACCTTGTTCAAGAAACTCTTTGTATGGAGGTTTCCTTGTGTCGACCTCCATTTGAGTTGATGTTCTCTATCTAGCCAGTTCCCGATTCCACATTATTCCTTCCCTTATGTTATCAAAGCGTACACTAACGTTACACTTTGTAATTAGAATTCCAGTTTTCTAATGATATCAAAAGGTTTTCTATATAATTTGCATCACCAACAAGTTGCAACATTATTTCATTCCATCACTAGGGAAATTTTAATACCTTCTTGTACTCACTCCCTAATTAATTTGTCTAAACTTATAAAACTATGACTCGCATTCTGATGTTATGAAATTAATTAACTATATTCCTATGGAATGAATATTATAATATTTCACTGTGACAACACCAAGCCGCAATATAACTTTACTTACCCTTAGCTTTACAAGCTTTATTATTAGGTAATAAAAAGTTTTAATGTTTGGTAAAAGTTTATTACGGGCCATAAAATCAAATGTTGCTTTTTCTAACGAGGATGTTTAAGACAATAACGGAAAAGGGTTTCCTTGTCATTGGAAAATGTTAGGAAAAAACGACAGTTACTGGAAATGTTTTAATAGGAGTAAAGAGAAACATTTTTAAAAATAAATTACCTTATGGTAGCCTTTCATAAAAATGATTGTTTATTGATAAACGCTAAGGCCCGGTTGTAAATGTATAGTTCAACTGTGGTTCTGCGTTGAACCGAGTTTAATTGCAAACTTTTGTTGTAAGTACGTCAGTCACTACTGATCTGTGGTTCAAATAGAAGTTTACGTGAACGGTCCTCGAAGAGCGTTCAAAGGCGGTTCAAGAGAGTTTTGGCGTTTGACGTTCAGTTGTTAACCTCAAAAAGTGAGGTTGAATATTTGATAATTCATTATTTCAATCAAAATGAAGGAATTTTTAGAAGAATTAACCGACGATGAAGATTTTTCACAATTTTGAATGGTTTTTTACATCCTAGAAGACCGCAAACCTTTAGAAATAGACCCAATCATTTTGAAATATGGTCTGATATTGAATTTAAATGTAGATTTCGATTAGAAAAACGAACTGTGAGATTTGTAATTGATCAGATCTCAAATATATATAGTTCCAATCCAAATAAACGAAAATGAGACGAAATATCATAAGTAACATCACATCACACGTTACGTATAAATAAGGTTAGGATATTCGCGAAAACGAGCAAAGGGTGCGACACCTACCGTCAAAATTTTATAGCTTTGGAATGGGGAAAACAAACCAAATCCCTATTAGAGTACGTGTATAGTGAGCAAGGTATTAATATCGTTTTCTTGATTTCTAGAAGAGTTTGGTGAAGTTTCTTTTATCAGAATACTTATTTAGACTCTAATAATGACCAGCAAGTGCAAGAGGTACATTGCTCTGTGCCACAATGTAATCAGTAAAAAGATGCAAATGTATCAATACATAACTTCCCAACAGATCCAAAATTATGCAAATTAGGAAACATATTTCCGAATACTTGTCAGTGTGTATCAGGCACTGCTTAGAAACATGTTATAAAGGTAATTTACTCATTTCAATAAAGTATTTTGATGTTAAGTGTTATTTATGCTTTGAAAACCTGTTCGCCTTCTACCATCGGCCGATTTCTGTCTCCAATGTATTTTAAAATGTCCACCAAACCAATTTTAACAAGCACCATCTCTCACAAAACACTTTTATCGCCCAAAATTCGAAATTTAATCAAATGGACAGAAAAACAGAAATGGATTTGTTTATTGTTTTCCCTATTCCAATGACAGCTTTGACATATACTGCAGCGCCCACTATCGGAAAAATTTCCGCGAATACGGGATATACGCGCCAATCAACAGCGTAGTTCAGTGCAACCAACGTGACCTGAACGGCGTTCAACCAAACTAATGTTGATCTTGCACTCTACAACGAAAACCAAAATAAACTCGGTTCAAAGTTGACTGGCAGTTCAGTTAAACTAACGTTCACCTGTGGCATCTACAACCGGCCCTAAGTTTTTGTAATGTTTAATAATTCTAATCGATGTTTATTTTTTACAGAAACTTAGTCCTTGATAAAACGGTGTATGTGATCTTCTTAAACTAAGATTAGAACGAAGACCAACAAGGACTTATTTAACATCTCGTTGGTATTTTAATTTAACATAGATAATGGAATACTTCGTAAATGTCTTAACTTCTGATGATATAGGCATGAGGAATCAATTTTTCAACTTCCTTTCACCTCCTAGTCAGTTAACTTCAAATATTAACGGCAACAAAGTGTATTAAACTTAAAATAACCTAAAGTTGCCTTTTCATACCGTTATTCACGATCATAAAAGCATATTTTTGTTGTTAAAAAATATAATAATTTACCAAAGGAAAATAAAGATTTGATTTATTAATCGAAATTGTTAATAATTGTATCAATTACATACTTTTTCTAAATCTTCAAATCAAAAACATTATATTATTTGCGGAAGAAACTTCTCTAAAGTGCTTATAACAAAAATTTATTAAAAAATCGACAAAACGTGAGATCAAGTGTTAATGTTCGAGTAGGTGTAAACACGTATCAATAAAACAAAAGAACATCGCAAGTTTGTGTTTGAGCGCAAGAACCGAAAGCGTCCTGAGGACTATATAACGACATCCGAACGTCGAAGGATTTCACATAAGCGCGTCGCGGTCATCCTTAAAATACTCCTGCCACCTGTTAGGATGAGTTACTTGGCTGGCGTGCCTGTTGTCATTATTTTGGTGGTATTGGGCCTGGTTTTTGAAGTGCAAGTGGTACTTGGGTTTCCCGGTAGTCCTGCTACAGAAACAATAAAAGACGTCAAAGAAAATATTCTTCCTGTCAATGGTGAGGTAAGTACAATTTCAATCTATTTCTTAATTAGCCTTAATTGAGAGTTTTACTTTTCATACCTTATTTTATACCATGGTATGGTCAAGTTATCTTGCAGAAAATTCCATAAATTCTCTCATTCCCAAGGCAACATTAAACTTTGCTCGAGTAAAAAATGCCTGCGTACGACCATCTCTATACTTGTCAGCTTGTCTTCCTTAATTAGACCTCATGGTGCGTTTTTATTCACTTGGAATTCTTTACGTTTTATAAAGATTTAATACATTCATTTATTACGAAAAAATATGACTCTTCTCGGGTGCTTTCAGATTCTACGTCGGGCGCGTTTTATGCGTTCAGATGCTTACGTCTGGTAAATAGTCTGGTCGTACCGATGCTAGCGGTAAATTTTGCCGATCGTTCAACCATTTAAACCTGTCGACACATCGGTAGAAATATAGGTAATAGGACTAATTTTGTAACTCAAATTGTTTTCAACAATAGTTTCAAAAAGGTCATTTGTATATAAATATGAAACGTTTAACATGTCGCAGTCATCGTTTGAGTGAAATATTTCTCTTACTTTTGGACTGACATAAATAAATAGCAAAAATATCTTTTAATAAAGAAGTACGTGATAGGACTGTGGGGTGGTCTTTTTCAATTTTCAGAAAACACAATGGCATATTGTGTGAAGGTTTTGGCACATTTCTTTCATTACCACAAACATATTATATTTACTTTCTTATAAAAACAAATATGTGGTACACATATTCTATTTTTTGTGTGAAAGGAATACAAAAAAATATTCTATTTTGTTGTCATTATCTCGCTCTATACATTCGAGAAATTTTCGGAAATTTTGCCGAGCCCCCTAGTGTTCCCACCAGGGATCTTTATCGATCCCAATATTAATGGATATATGGACTTGGGACTTCAGTTTTACGTCTCCTCATTATACCATGTGCTCAGGTTTAATTAAGGTTGTATAGGCCTAAAATGAAATATGTTCCTAGCTAAGCAAGTTCTTTTGGACAGTAAACATAGATAACTATACAAATTTGCTTGTAATCTGGTGGGTATTTTTTTGTCAACTTTCTCATCATTTTCTTCACTTCCATATTCTGTTTTTGCAAAGACATTGGAAGCTTACAGGCCAGATATCTCGTATTGTATGTGAGCCACAATAGGCTCTTGCGAATCGATGTACAAGACCCACTTACCACATACCCATCTTAACGCACTCGTGTTATCGATTTTTATTATTTTGCTTACGTATGTCTTCTTGCTTTCATAACCTAATTAAAATTAAATATAATTTTATCAAAGGTCTATTTTGACGGAGCAGTAAAGCTAAAACCCATTCGCACGTGTACTAGATCTTTATAATTTCACAATAATAGCAAATATTTCCAAATAATCATGAACAGGTATATTTTCAATAAGATTTAGATGAATCCTTAAAACTCGATTGAAAATGCATCGTTAAATAGTTTATTTGAAATCAAAGGTTTATTGTAAACAAAACTATTAAGTCCTGATTCGAGATGAGGGTACTCTTTTTTTATTGCTTCCCAGATTATTTAATTAAAAAATAATCTCCTTTCCACGAACCAACATAACATACGAATTTACGAATAAATGTAGCAATAAAGTGTCTGTTACGATTTGATCTGTTGCCATTTGTTACGATAAATTTTAAAGATGGTTTACCGTCTGCTATTGTTTTCATAGCACAATAGAATCTTATATCAGCGTCTCAAACATATTATTCGTCGATATACCTCTAACATCTCCGCTCGCCATTGCATACTCTCATCTCTCTTTCTACGTTTGACAACCTGGATTATCAATTTTCATTTGGATAACGATCTCAGTTTCAAATTATCAATTGGAACTGTTTTTGTCCTCTAACTGACGCATGAGGCAACAGTCTTGAATATTTTTTAAAAATGTTGCGAGATGAACAATTTTTAATTGTCTGGCTGCTCTGCAGCAGGCAGGCCCCACGTTGGGCGCCAATTTGCAATTCACCCCGTCTCAGGAAGGAATTCGGAGGAGATTGACAATAAAGTTATTCTATATCTATTGTATCTCCCCTAAAAGTAGAAAGGAATCAATAATATAATAATCAAAACAGCCTCAATGCTAAACACTTTAATACATTTTAGAGAAAGAGTCAGAGAAGTGTTCTCTGATAATTAGAAAGTATAAACAAGCTGGAGATAAAGACATAACTTAATTGATGTTTAAATTGCAATTCAACCACCAGAATAACGAAATTTTATTACACTTTGATAGCTTAATAGGGGAATTATTAACAAGACTGTATCATTTTGAAGGCGACATAATTATTATTTAAAATTTCGGCATTTACACACAGTTATTATTGTAGAATTGGATCAAATACACTCAACGCAGAAATAACACAAATATGTGCGAAATAAAAGAGAAGAAGTAGGAAGAAAGAAACGAAATTTGTGTCTCTATCGGTATTAGAATCGTCAGAATAAGGAAAGTGGTAGAACGGTTCTTCGCAGCCATGCTAGAAATAATGTAGCTTGTACTATTTGGCGCTTTAAGTCGTTACTCTGAAAGCAATAAAGATATTATAGAATTGTTATACCATCTATATTTAAATAGTGGCAACATCGATGATATTTTTATAGTAGTTTTTGAATGGTACTATGAACAATCCCTAACCAAAATACAAATTCTATACTAAGTTGAACGATATTTATTGTCATCACAAAAACTCAATAAACCGAATAATCATTTGCACTCCAATTATTTCGAAAATGGTGGATTTAATTGAAAGCTCGACTAACAAAACAATTGTTGAAGAAAATGTTGTTTCAAGAAATAATTAGGCGTTAATATAATTCTGTCATTAATTGGAGCTCATTTGTATAATTTCTATACGTTTTTGTTATTTGAACTGGGGTAAATTTACAAAGTGATCATTGGAAATGCCTAATGAGCTGAGTGGATTTGAAACAAATCAAAATAATAAACTTCTAACTGTCAATATTTAATTGAATTTAATTGTATTCTTATATCTTGACGATAATTGTATTTTTCTTAAGTTTCAAAAGTTTTCGTATTATAGTTCTTCCAAAGTTAATGTGATGACCCATATTTTTAATCTCTTTGAAGAAAAAAGCCGCCCATTGGCGTGCATATACATTTTTTATAAATTCGAATATTGTGAAATAATGTTAATCTACTATATCAATTTGAATGAAAAAAATTAACCTGCATACAAAATTCATAAAATTTGTAATACAATAATAACGCGTTTTCCTCTAGAACACGTAGTATCTAGAGAACAGTTTTTTGTATCGTCCACCCAACCATATTTTAAAGGTGGGTGTATATCCTCATACAGTTTTAATTATAATATAATTACCATTACTACTATTTTCTTACATATTAAGTTAAAATGTATCTTATTTTATATATTTATTCATGTAATAAAACCGTAAGGATTGTTTGAATAACAAATAAATGAATAAACACTTGACAACATCATGCGTATCAAACCAAGTTTCGTCTAAATAAATTATAGTTCTATTTGAATCACGGTACCCTTTTATTTTGCGCAAATACTCCTGTCTAAGTTCAGCGATACGCCGAGATTCCATTATTACCATTCGATTATCTAACTTCTTATATTTAAATCCATAATTCAATAATCCCGCGCATCATCTTGGACTGTTGTTTCAAATGGTCTCCAAAATGCCATTCTAATTAATTATATTATAAAACTCACCCCAACGTCTACGAACAAATGAATATTATATTAATATCAATTCACTGACGCGACCTAACCACTACACCATCAAAAAGGTATTATATTAATGATACCTTTCTACACTAGATCACCTACACTTACCTATAAATACCTATAACAATTCACTAAACTCACTCAACCAAGAAATAGATATTACATTAAATATTTCTTTAAAACAAAATTCACACTCGACACTGAATGATACTAATGGATTATAAGCCGAACCACAACACAACCCCCCCCGAACACCCTCCAGACCGTAGAATTTTTTCTGCGAAAATCGTCCAACGGATTATACTTCGGTTATTTCGTTATATTACGATGAATACTGCAGCTGATGACTGGTTGTTTCGAAGTGTTTACTGCACGTGCAGCTACGTTGCCATCTCTTCAAAATTTTCTTAAATATAGTAACATATAAAAAGTGGTTTTAATTAATTTTCCTTTTTTCAGTAATTTCAAGCGACTTATTTTAATGTTTACTAATAAATTTACATTATGTATTTTTTTGAAAATATTTCCAAACTAGCTTTCTTATAACATCACAAACTAACAGTTTACTGAAGTAAGAGGAACATTTGTGTAGCGAGCCTAACAATTTTAGAAAATTTATTTTATGGTCATCACACTGACAATAGTTAGAGTATACCATATTTGTTAAATAATACACCATATACTTTGACAGGTCGGCTATATTGCGTTGGAGGACAACCGTTCAGCTGGAGTTGAAGTTTGTGTGTTTTGGCATGTAGTGTAAGTCAGTGACGTCATTCTGGAATGGTTCTAGATTCCGAAAATGTCTATACAAAAGTCTTTTTTTCGAAAATCCGTAAATTTCACATTTCAGCATCCCTATATATAAAATATCATTGTAACGTCTTTGCTGTTTTTTTTTTAACAATATTCGTACATTATCTGAGAGTGTGTATTTCAAATTTCAGCCTGAAATACTCATTTTGATGATGCGCATGTACTTGCGATTATAACTTTTTGAATTTTCAAATTTTCAAAATCGAAGCTAAACCTTTTCCGACACTTTTATATACGGAATCCCGAAGATTCCGAAAACTCCCATAAAAAGTTACTAAAGTCTATAATAAAATTTTGTTTTTTCTTGAAATTCAGCTACCTTCACTTTCGAATACCCTCGTATTCAAAATATAGTAGATACAATGCTGCTGATTTTTTTCTGTATTCCTTAATTATTTGAGAGTGTGTATCTAAAATTTCAGCTTAAAGTTCCCATTATTATAGGCTCGACAACTTTTTGATTTGGCGCGTGTACTTTCCACTATTACATAAAACCATTAAATAAAATTTTTCATTCAACGATTAAATCGACCCCGTAGATTGCGAAAATTTTCTAAAGTAAAGTAAATTTGGAAAGTTTTAACTTTTTGATATGAAAAAATCTCGATACGATAAAAATTTTTCCTTTTATAAACAGTAAAAATTGACATAATATACAACATTAAAGGTTTCAAATTTCTAATATAGAGACCTACTGATCAATTTTCTCACTTTATGCGTTGTAAATTGAAACTGAATAAGTAAATATTGGCAGTGTAAAATGACGCACTAACGGAAGAATTCGTTTATGTTGAAACACCATTAAAGTGTCAAATCTCGTATTTTGCAGATCGGTCCTTTGCGCTCCTTTCTTGGACTACTAAACTTACGACGTTTACTTTCCGCCGACAAGGACTTTTCGAAACCAATCAGATCAAAAAGAACAGCGACTGAACATCATATTACGGGTGAGTGGACCTCAATCCTTTATAAAAGTTTTCAAAACACTACATATTGTGAAAATAAGCAAATTTTCTGTAACAATTTTCACTGACTAGTGAGAAATCAATTAATTATTTGTCGAGTGTAAAAAGTTTATTTAATCCTTGAACAAACATTTCCCTCATCTACAAAAATTGATTAGCGGAGTAATTCCCGAAGTAGCCTGTGTTCTCGTTCCACCAATATTCGAAATTGGTCTTTTACTTGGATCAGTTTTATGGATGCTATGATGGATGAAAAGCGTTCTAGTTTTACAACCTAATAAGCTCTTTTATTTTCTAAAGAGATCCTAGAATCTTTTGTTCATATTGTAACTCAAACATTCGTAAGCATAATCCTAGTGAATGACCTCTTTCTATTATAATTACAGAAAATTTTGTGCCTAGGAAAAATGAATAATTTTATAAAAAGGTATTTTTAATCGTAATCGCTTAGTGAATACCCAAATACCTTTTAGATGCGGATCGTATGCTAGTCTCGTTCTTCCCCTAGGGAAACCATGTGGCTGATTGCTGCACATTTTCCAGTGAAATTTGTTTCGATATTGAAATAGGGCTCTAAACAGGATCATAATAATCCAGTTGGGGACAAACGTAAATAGTAAAAGTAGAGTTACCTAGACCGAAATTTTTGTATAAAGAGTCCTTTTTCCTTCCTCTATTATAAGAGTTGAGGTTAGAAATGAATACAAATAATTTGTCGTTGGAATATTGCTCAATATTTGAAAATCGGTTTACGTATATAAATTGTAAAAACTGTTCAAGATACGGAGGTTACAAAAATCAATGTTTCTTTATACGGGGTTGGGATAAAGTATGGAACCAAGTTAATATCTTTTAAACGAAAAGAACGATATTTATGAAAATTTGCAGGTAAGTGCAATGGAACAAAATGCATCTGATGTACATTTTTTTGTTAATACTATACTTACGGTTTAACCGGAAATCCCATCAACTTCTTTAATTTACATGGGACACCCATATATTTTTACAGATTTTGAAAGAGCTTGTTATTTTGAATTCATACATATTGAGTTTAGTGTAAAAAAATTTGTAAAAACGAGGAATATAGCACTTTAATCAACCTCCTTTGAGTTTTTTGCATTAGAGCAAAAATCTATTTAGATAAACTAATTGATGCTGTTTGTATGTATAGTAATAAATAAACGAGTACTGTTTAGTACGTCTTTTGTTCTCCAAGTGTCAAATTCTAATTGACGGAAATAAATTTTACAATTTAGAAATTTTAATGATGATCGTTTATGGTGATCGTGTTAGAACTCATGAAGAAGTGTGTCATATTTTTAATAATTTGCATCCGGAGAGAAATCCTATATCACGTTCAAGAGTAACTAAAACATTACAACGTTTTAATATAACTGGGATGGTAAAAAATTTGCTAAAACCTGGAAGACCGCGGACTGCAACGAACGGAACAGTTAAACAAAATATTGCAATCGATTTAGAAAAAGTGAAAAGTATCATCCGTGTAAGGTAGTTGGTTCAAGAATTGTCAGACGATGATTTTGACCGACGGCTGGAATTTTGCGAACGGCTAATAGACATCTGTAATGTCGACGACAATTTTGCTTCTAGCATAGTTTTTTCCGATGAGGCAACTTTTTGTTTAAATGGAACAGTTAATCGCCATAACAAGGTATTGGTCAAATGAGAATCCTCATTGGATTCATGAAGCATATACCCAGCATCCACAGAAGTTAAATGTTGGGATGGGAATTGTCGAAAATCCGGAAACTTGAATGGTGACAAGTATTTGGATCTACTAAAGAACGAAATTATTCCTGCACTTCAACAGAATGGGCAATTACCACAAAATGTTTGGTTTCAACAAGATGGAGCACCTCCCCACTATGATTGACGGGTTAGGGATTTTCTGGATGCGAATTTTCCAAATCGATGGATTGGACGTAGAGGATTCACAGAGTGGCCTGCTCGTTCTCCGGATCTTATCCCGTTAGATTTTTTTCTTTGGGGTTATCTAACATCACGTGTTTACGTTAGAAGACCAACTTACAGGAATTGAGACAAAGAATTATTGATGATGATGAACTAGTACGTGGAGAAGTCTTGGAAATAGTGACTCAAGAATTTGTTAATAGGATGGCATATTGTCAGGAAGTAAACGGCGAGCATTTTGAACATTTGAAGTAATTTTGTTTCTCATTATTCTAACCTATTGTACAACTAACAGTGAGTTATTTCTCGTTTTTACAAATTTTTTTACACTAAACTCAGTATATGTGAATTCAAAATAACAAGCTCTTTCAAAATCTGTAAAAATATTTAGGGTGTCCCATTTAAATTAAAGAAGTTGATGGCATTTCTGGTTAAACCGGAAGTATGTTATTAACATTAACATTAACATCAGATGCATTTTGTTCCATTGCAAATTTTCGTAAATATTGCTCTTTTCGTTTAAAAGATATTTACTTGGTTCCATACTTTATCCCAACCCTGTATAGTGGATGTTTAATGACATTTATAACGCAGTGATTTACCGTTAGAAACTGAAAATAATCTGTAAGCACAAGAAAACATTGTTGTGGATTCCAAACCATTTGTTAATAATTTAATGTTTGATATTTTCGATAGGATCCGCAATATTCTTTCTCAAAAACTCGTTATTAATTTTTATTTTTTAAATACAAGTAGTGACTTTAATCGCCTTATGAGTGGGTAAACAGTTCCTTCTTTTTAGAAGGACAATGGTTTTAATATCTGTTTTGTTAAAATCTACCGTATAAACTGTATATTAAAATGTTGATGTACCCAATAGGAAGAGAGATTCCTGTTAGTCGTCTCTAATCCTGTTTTAACGAAGTATTTTATTATCCCATTGGCGTGGTACCTCTTCGTTGATCTCAAAAAAACTTTCTGGTCTACAGCAGACTTCTCGATCCTCTGTAATGAGTGATTTGCTTTATAACTATAGGTTTATTTTGTATGAAATACTTATTCCAATCCGCTTGGTTAATTGAAACATACTCAACCACTGCACCAGAAACTAATAGTGTTATAAAAAGTTCATGAAGTAAGAGTGAGGAGGTTGTGCATTATCTCACTGGAGACATAGACTCCTAGGACTAGAACATCCTAGGGAAGACCTAGTGAAAAGACTGCTGAGCCTGATAAGGGCTACTGGTCTCTTAACATAAACGGCACAAACAAGAGTACAAAAAGTCTAAAGGCTGAGGTGCCGAGGACTTCAAGCCTTTGACTGGTGTGCTGATCCAATCAATCAATTAATCAAGAGTAAGGAGCGTCTGGCAGTATGGCTCATTGTGCCGTTCTGTGGAAAACATTGTTTGTGATTACTTTATTCAAGAAAGGTGTTATAATTTGGTGCCTGTACGGTTCTAGGTTAACAGCAAAATAAAGACCAATGATCGTATGCTCAAATATAGCACTTGAAACTGTCTGAGCAATGACCTCTGGGTGCTCAATCCCAAGGAATCGCGTTGTTTGTTGGTAGATGTAACTTTCAAGGCTCAACATTATTGTATTTTCAGAGCAAATAAAGACTTTTAGTTGAAAATGTATTTAATATCTTTAACGTAAAATGTACTACAAAAATTATATCTGTCACTATTTCTGACTTGCTTTTTATAAACTCTTGTTGCTATGATTACGTAAAATAAAAACATATAGTAAGTATATCGCTAACTATAATAAACATTTGTCCATTTCTATTCAAGTTTGTCCTCAGCGTCCAGTCGTTGCCCGATTTAAATTGGGCATAACTAAAGATACTTTAACAGCATCAAATGACAAATATATCAAATATAACGTAATAATGTACTGTTCGAATCTCCCAACTTTTACTTTTACTTCCTGACATTGTACAGCGTCAAAAAGATTTATTTTGTAATAACCGATACCCATGTACATTTAAATCAGAAGCTTAGTTTTATTGAAAAGGAAAATAAATTGTTGAATAGAGAATTATGTACTTTGACTTCCTACCTAATTATTCTGTAATAAGTAACATCAAAGAAAGTTTTGAGACTTGGCAATTTTTGGCTTTAAATTTTAATAACCTATTATGAGTCGAAAGAAGTGGCGAACCTTTTAAAAATGACAGGAGATAATTTTATACACAATAGGTTTTCTGTGTGATGTTTTTGAGAAGAGGTGATAATATATTATATACAGGTTGTCGCATTTTATGCTTTGGCATATGTGGATTTGATTCCTCAGTAATTCAAATTATAAGTATTATATTTAAAAAATACTAAATTAATAGTTATGCCTGATAATATTGGTTAGGATATTGGAATAAAATTCTTAAAGTAAGATACATTGCATGTTATTTTGTTACAGATTGTATACATATGACATCTGAAGAAGGTGAGTTTTATCACAAAGCATTAACAGTGGACGGCCATGCGTGTGGGATTTATATATTCGGCGAGCCTGACCAAAATATAGAAATTCGCTTTAACTATTTAGACGTTCCATGTGATAATGGAGGACTTGTTTCAGTAAGTTGAATCTTATCAACACTACAGAAAGATTATTAACATTTAGTATAATTCGATATCTTATCTTAAGGTATACAAACAAAATTTAATTTCAAGCTTCTCATTATTTACTTTTTAACTTTTGGTTCAGCGAATTTTCCAGACTCTGGAATATTTTTCTGGTTAAACTTTTCCGTGATTTCAGGAGAGATTTTTAAATTTCGGCTTATTATCATTCATGACTAGGCATTCAGTAATTTTAAGATTATTCAGCAGTTTTTTTCTTCGAATCGATCGGTTCTGGATAAAAAACTTCAAAAGTAAAAAATTTTTTCAAGACAACAAAGATTTTAATGAGAGTGGAATGTTGTAACTCAATTTTACTCAGCACCTTTTAGGGATGATATATCGGAAAGGCGTGAGCTGAATTTTGTCGAACGAGTTTAAAAACACTATGTATATATGTGTAATTTAATTGTTTCAACTGATTAGTTGGTAAGAATCCTAAAATTGGACATCAACATGCTCACTCGCTTGAAAACAATTTTTTTTATGATATCTACCAATATTTTTAGGTAGTCGATGGATGGGAATTGAAAGGGGAATTCTTTCCAAGCACTCGAGACCATCCAAAACCGCTGAGGGCGCGATTTAACGAGTTTTGTGGAGAAAGAAAAATTAAGAAAGTATTTGCGAGCTCTCAAAATGTTGCGCTCATACAGTATAGGATGCCTGCCCGAGGGACCAGCTTTAGCTTTACAGTTAGATTCATTAAGAACCCCGCACGTGAGTATATAACCTAAATTATCAATGTATTTGGTAATACGTTTTTAATTCACTAATAATTGAATCTAAAAGAGTATTACCACAGCCACGCCATGGTGATATTCTTCCTGATGATACCTGGACTATTCAGTATTAGTCCTGTTTGTCAGCTATATCTTTTCCAGCTTTGTAGATGCCTTTCAGTTCAGTCTGAACTACGTTGGTATTGGCTATAAACAAAGTTGTACTATAAAAAGGTTTCCAAAACTTTACAGTAAAGTGGAAAAGAAGAATGATCTCAATTAAAGAAATGGCCATTCGACAAACTAATTCATTCAATTTATTCACAGCCTGTAACGTGTTTTTCCAATCTGATGAACTGCAACCTCTCTACACTCTTCGCAATTATGGTAAAAGTGTGAATTGCAGTTTAAGTACGCTATTTCCAGCTGCAGTTAGTACGGTAGCTCTAGATGTAGGTGTAACACCCAGCATACAGAGAGGAATTCAACTGGAGACAGGCACAATTCATAAGGTTTGTTTAGTATTTTATAGGGTAGTTTTTTGGTTTAGTTATAGATAATGGGGTTACGCCGGGTATGCTTTCTAGATCTGCTTAATTGGGGTGGATCAGTCCCCGTTGTACGTTTAAATTCTTTCACTTATGTCCCTCCATAATTTCCCATTTTTTACCAGTTTGCTACTCCTGCTCTATTGAGGTCCACCTCTACCTCATTTTGCCACTTTGACTTGGGCCTATCGCGTCTGCTCCTTCCTCCTGGGTCCCACTGCAAGATATTGTGGGTTACTGATTTAGTTCCTTCTCTCCATACATGTCCTAGCTATTTAACTCATTGTACTTTTAATCTTTTTACACTGTCTTCACCTTTTTCTTCTTCCAAAGTTTCACGGTTCGTTCTAATTTTATATTCACTCTCATTTATTGTTTTCATGATCTTTCTCTAAGTTGTTCTTAATTTTTCCTCTTCCTTCTTTGTTAACGTCATTGTTTCATGTTAAGATAAAGTAATTGACAACATATTCAAGGGATCTGTACTTACAGGAAGTGGTTGGACGGAAAAATTACCTAATCAAGTATTATTACTAATTTAATACTTTAAATTTATACTCAATTTTTGCGAATAATTGATCAGTAATTCGATTATACTTGTCAATATCGATCTTGAAGATTAAAATAGAATTCGTGGCTGTGGTAGAAAAACATTATTCAAGTTTGACGGAGTAAGAAGGTAAACTAAGGCAAATATTTTCGTAATTTCCCAGGTCAATAGAAAAGATAATTCACGGTTATAATTCAATTGAAATAGAGAGCGTCGAATGAGTTAATTCTAATAAAAAAAGGACGATTTGAATTTGAAAAAATCAAATAAATGTATACTATCGGATAAATTGATTCCACAAAAGAAATTTAACATACACTACTGGGTTGGATTCACAAACTATAAGATTTGCATGATCGAGAGTATGAGTGCGTTTGACGATGGTTTCTCCACATGAATAGAAAAGGTGTAGACACCACAACAAATCGATGTTGGAATTGCTCTTCACTAGAGTAGCAAAGACATCATCTTCATCTGCAGAATCAGAGGATGTCCACAAGGTTGGGTTAGGTTTATGGTGAGTGGGTCTATAAGGCCCTCCACTGCGACTCGCAAGAGTCTATTGTGGCTCACACCTATTCAGATTTCACCAAACAAATTCAGCTTCTTAACAAAGCCGATTAGCTCATTTGGTGAATGATATTTCAGGTCCGAGGGCGAGAGAGCATCCCTGCCAAACATCAGATACCTGATTCGAGCCACGGCGGGGCAGGCACAAATTATATGCTCTGCTGTTTCATCATCTTCCAGACAAAGACGGAAGGTCGGATCTTCCGACAGTCCAAGTTTTAGCATATGATGATTCAGATGACACTGGCCTGTTAAAAGGCCTGTTAGACAGCGTAGGTCATGCCTGCTATAGTCTAACATTTGTTTGGAGACATTCTTCGGAGGATGTATGAAAGCCTTTGAATGAACCAATCCTGGTAAATTATGCCATAAGTCTAATGCTCTTCTTGCCGTCCAGGTATTCAGTGTTTGTTTGGCAAAACTTATTGCGATGCCAATTGTGGGTTCTGGTCCGATAGAAACACGTGCGGCACCCTCCCTTGCAAGAGAGTCTGCCTTCTCGTTTCCTTCCATGCCAGAATGGCCAGGGATCCAGACCAGCAATACTTTATTGAGTTCTCCTATTGAGGAGAGTCTTTTTTGCCAATCTAATACCAATTTCGACGTTACACGGTTAGAGCTAAGTGCTTTCAAAGCCGCTTGGCTGTCCGAGAAAATTTTTATTGTTCTATGTGTGAGATTGGCTTGCTCCAATCTCTCCACACATGAAACAATGGCGTAAATTTCCGCCTGAAATACGGTTGCATAGGATCCTAGAGAGGTTGAGATTTCTGTCCTAGGTCTGCGCCCGTATACACCTGCACCAGAGCCTGAGGGTGTTTTTGAACCGTCGGTATACTAACAGCTGTCTGCTCTTAATAGTTCATCCTTATGGAGGACCCATTCATCTCTATTTGGAATTAGGACGGTATAAGGCAGGTCGTAGTTTACTGTTGGAGGCGTTATGTCAGAGGTCATTCCCAGAATACTGGGACTTTCAGTGTCCACTAGCATTCTGCTTTGTTCTGTATAAGCCTGATTTGTGCATTTAAAAATATATGGAGGAGGTAGGTCCAGAAGGATTTCCATGGATGCTGACGGTGTGGAGCTGATAGCACCAGTAATTGCCAGGCAAGCCTGTCTCTGTAAACCAGAGAACTTTGCTTGGGCCGTTCGCTGTAAAGCTTTTGGCCACCAGGCAATAGCTCCATATGTGATCATTGGTCTAACGATCATCACATGTATTCAATAGATTTGTTTGGGTCCCATGCCCCAAAATTTTCCACAGATCCTACGACATGTCCACAAGGATAGTCTGGCCTTAAGGATAACTTTTTCCAAGTGAGCGTTCCAAGTAAGTTTCGTATCTAGGATAATCCCCAAATATTTTACTTCCGCTGCAAATGCAATAACCTCACCATTGTAGGAAAGTTGTGGAAGATCCTCCAACTTTCTTTTCCTAGTGAAGGGAACTATTACAGTTTTACCAGGGTTAACAGACATCTGTTCCCTCTGACACCAACTGTGAACATCGTCCAACGTCTTTTGGAGGATATTATAAGCTACCCTTCCTGACTTGGTCCTTGCCAAGATGACAAGGTCGTCTGCATACGCTTGCAGTTCTACCCCTCTTCTTTCGAGAGCGCTAAGCAAGTTATCCATCAAGAGTGACCATAGTAGGGGAGATAGTACTCCGCCTTGTGGGCAGCCCCTGGAAACCTTAAAGCTAATGGTCTCATCCTGAAGAGATGTAGTGGCTGTCCACAAGGAAGAGTGTCATATCCGTTAATGTGGTTTGACTGAACTCTAGGATATACCAATTGTAATTACAGTTTCGGCGCTAAAGACCCCTGTATCTTATATTACTGGTAATTAATATGGTATTAGATTTTGATAACACTGTACACCAACGCGATTTTAATTTGGAGCAAGCTGGTTAATCAATTTTCGTTTCCACATCACCCGTTATTACTTTTTAATCCCGATAACAGCGATTTTATATTAAAATTCATGCGATCAGCTAGTACATGAATGGATTAATTCAAACCCCGATATTTAGTGACACTCCACGTTCTTCCCAGTGGTATTAAATAGTTTTGTTCCTTCGATGTTTTACCAATAAAGTTGAACGTGTTCAGTTTTATTGATATCCACAACGTTTTGTTCATTGGACAATTGTGTGAAGAAATTATGTATGGAAATTGTCCCTTTAACTTATATATTAACAATGTTGAAGGGGAGTGGTTCATTATTCTATTTAGCCTGCATTTCAAAGCTGCGAATTCAGTTCCCTTTTAGAGTCGCTTTTAATTAGGTCCAAAAAGTCAAAGTAACCACCAACTTTTGGTATAGTAAAAACAGGGTGACTTTGTGATTAGATTATTCATTTTTTGCTCAGTCCACATGAAAGACACCAATTTAGAAGTAAAATTTTGATAAAAATACTACTGACAAAGTTGATCCAATTCTTTGAACAAGTACCTGTAAATTCTATAATTACCGCAGGTATATTTGTCTACAATTTACATTTAAATTAAATTGCCATTATACCTTGTTATTTTTGACTACTCACTATCAAAAGCAAACATTTTTAACTAAAATCGAAAACAAGTTCTCGTTTGAATTTGTAATTCGATTTTATTATCTTTACTTTTGGTGTGTACAGAAGAAGAAAATTACAAACACATTTTTCACATTCACTTGTACTAATTAAATTAATATAGTGTCATCGATCATTCAATTTCTTCAAGAGCTCATATAAAATTGAAATTTATTTACATAAAATGCGATTACAAAAACTGAACTGGAAAATATAGAAAGAAGGGTGCCTGTAGTAGCGTTAAATAAGTTTTTATTTATTTTAATCTTGAACATGATACCTCGGCACTAGCTGTACTTTTCAATAAATAAATATTATTTAACCCAAAAAAATGTACCAATTGCAGCAGAGAATAGAACTATAAAGGTGTAGAGAACCATCTACGAACTGAATTTTCAGTCTAAAAGAACTTTATGAGTGCTGGAATTCTGGACTGGACCCGTATCTTTGAACGTTCGACTATTCGCGAGAACGTCGAATGGATTCTGTTCGTACGAATGAATACACATGAATCGAACGGTACTCGAAAATTCAAATAGAAATATCTTCCAAACACAGTGGCGAACAACGTTGTAGATCTTATGTGTCATTTTTTAGGTAAAGTGTAGTGTAGAGCAGTGTTTCTCAACCGCCGGTCCGCAAGAACCACCGATACAGTACCTACATTACAATAATAATAGTTTACTAGTTTAAAAAATAATGTAATCTTTGATGAAAAATACAACAAACTGGCAACTATGTACCTAATCGCGTTTCATAAATTGCCGTACCACCAGCCTTGCCAGTCTATTATGATTATAATAGATCTATTATTATTCAGCAGTCCTTTTACGTTGTTACGTTACTCACCAAATCTGTTACTATTTTGAGTTTTTATGAAATTTACAAAATTACCCTTTACCTAAATTAAAAAAACAAACTGCCGGTACCTCGGCACTCTTTTTTACTATTCTATGAAATCTATTACATTTTGAACTGTCGACTTATTCCTTTTAAAATGATTTAAAAAGTATGTATGTTTTCATGATTTATCTTTGTGAAAAATTGTGCATTGGGTCGAATTATTAATATTACCGGTCCGCGCGAACGTGCCGAAATATTTTACCGGTCCTTGGAGTAAATTCAGTTGAGAAACACTGGAGTAGAGTAGAGTAAAAAGTACGTTACAGGAAGATTACATGTAGTTTGTGTTTATTTCCATTTTGTGTATCAGAAAACCTTCTTGTCGTATCTTCCGCCATTTCCTCAGCTTCTTGCAAATTATCAATTATTTGATGCATAAAAGCTTCATTTTGTTCAGTATTATTATTTATCAAAAAACTTAGTAGAATAAGTGTAATCGCTATGATTTCTCTATCTCGCTATATCCACAGGTTGTTTGATGTTTATTTGATTTTCTGACGTTCTGCGGAAAACTCTACTCGCTTACTCCCATGTGGGACTGATAGGACTGATAAATTCATTCGTTTGCAAGTCGAACATTCGAGATTTCGAAGATACTGCTCGAACATAACAAATCCACATGAAATACGTGGGAGCATTTGGTCGAACGTTCAAAGATACGGCTCCTGGTGTCTTCCAGCTAGCGAATGAGCTTTTTAAACGTTGTGGTTCTGAGGAAAGCTATAACTACGCTTATCAAGTTGTGGTTGTATGGTTGCAGGGTAGCAATGAAAGTGAATATACAGAATTAACTCAGACAGAGATTCAACCTAAGTTTTTCATGATCTGCTTTTTTTGGGATATTATTCCAGAGTTAATACTGTTCTCTCTTTGTGTTAACTACTTCAAAATTATGTATCAACATTGAAATTATTTACTCTGGAGCAGTTGTAGATGGAGAGGACTTTTATAAGTTCAGCTGCAGCCAATAATGAAAGAAAGCGAGAGAAGATTTTATTTAATTTATAATATTTTACAAGTTATAATTTTGTATTTCTACAAAAAGAACCTAATTACAGTATTCACGAAATTGAGTTTATATATAAGCTCAGTTTCCCGTCAATCTTGTCAATTTTGTTTAACCATGCTGGTAGCAGTTTTGTAAGATTATAGGTTGTTTCAAAGATGTAATTACTAGCGCGGAGCGGTATTTTAAAAGTAATATAAGTTTCTATATTGCTTGGAAATTGGTATTTTCACATCATTATAAACTTATCAAACACCGCTGTACACGACATGTTCTGAAATAGGAGCTCGTTTTTTTTCTCAGATTAATCAAATGAAAATTAACATGGAATTGATATTTATTTGTATCTTATATCAAATGAAAGTCAGATTTTCATTGCAAAGCAAGAGATTGTGAATTAAACAAATAAGTACTTATCTCTGTATCTCTTAAAAAGCTCAAAATAGTGGAACAAGAAGATTGTAGATTTTGTAGAATGGAAGAAGAAACCTCCATCCACATAGTTGCGAACTGCACTGCTATTCAGAATCCTAGGGCACAGTACCTGGGAGACTACTGGATAGAAGAGGGACAGTTACCTAAGTTGAGGACTGCAGATATCCTAAAATTCCTCAGGGAAATAGGACTAAAGGAGCTACTAGTCTCTGAGACGTTCCTCAGGAACTAAGTAGAAGTAAGGGGGCACAATAGATCTTTTAGGTCTCAGTGAATGTTACCCCAAATTATATACATACATACATACATCTCTATTGTTTAGTATAGCACCTCTTTCTATGGTGACGATTGCGCACTCAAACATTAACCACCTTTGTGTCACAAATTAAAGTTTGGGTTTAACCGAATATAAGCGATTGTAGTATGATTGACGTTATATAAAATATTTTTTTTCATGTTCTAGTGTAAAAAACGAGGTCTAGATGATTACGTGGAAATAGGTGGATCTTTGGGTTTGGATAACAGATATTTACAAGTTGCAGATTCCATTTGCGGCCTAAATTCTAGACCAGGTGAGTGACAATATGTCTTGTACACAAAAACAAAAATAGCTACAAAACAAATTGCTCTTACCGCATCTACGTAATTTTTCAGGACTATACAATTAAGTATAATCTAATGACCAAAATAAACAGGTCGACAAACGATCTGAATTACCGTAGTGCAAGGTAAAAACTATCTGAAAATGTTATAGAGTACCTACCTTATTGGTTCTCGACTACCTTATTAATTCTCGACAAACTTGTAAAAAATCACTCCTTGATGAATAAATAGTATATTACACTCCAAGGGCCGAAAGTTGAATTTTCGGCCCTGCGCGTCATGATGCTCCGAAGCGAATTTTGGCCCTGCGCATCATGATGCTCCGAGGCGAAGCCGAGGGCATCATGACGCGCAGGGCCGAAATTCGCCGAGGGCATCATGACGCGCAGGACCGAGATTTCAACCTTCGGCCCGAGGAGTGTATACTATTTTTCTTCATAGCCGGTCGGAAGCGAGTGCCGCTGGTCGTAGTTACGAGTATAAATACGCATGAGAAACTCTTTCCTCCCTCTGTTATAGAGGAAACGCGTGTACTTTTCACAGGGAGTAAATGTTGAACTTTCGTCCCTGCTATGAGGGACGAAAGTGCGTACTTTCGACCGAGGTATTAAGAAAACAGTTTTTAGGTTCACTTTTTTTTAATTGGTTTTTTAACGTCGGTCTATTGCTGCAACTGAGACTAATCACCGACGCCGGGAGCACTCTACCCCTAACCGGAAATTTTGCCGAACCCACATGGTGCTCCAACCAGTGGTAAGGTTCTTTATCGAGCCCAACATCCATGGACTCGCGACCTCGGTTTTACGTCTCCTCCGAAAGACGGCATACCTACATTATACCTCGTGCCCAATGGTATAATGCCTGCGAGCTGTGATATGCTACTTCGCTGCAGGCTGTATGGGCTATTTACACGACGGTCTTCCCTAGTATGGTCATCCATCCAAGTACTAACCACGCTCGACACTCCTTCACTGTAATTATCGCATCAGATGCGTTCCACTACAGTGCTGGGCCGATGCCCCGTGGAAGGTGTTAATAAGGAGAAAAAAAGGTCTCTTTCTCAGGTTTCCTTTAACCAGCAACCTTCCTTAACATTAATGGCGAATTCGATTGGGGAACACGATCCGAGTGCACGGCCTACCCCATTCCCCCATTCGCATTTTCTCAATGCCATCTAAAAGTTGCTCTAGCTCGGATCCGGTGCAGTTACCAAGCTGCACTGAAGAAATGCGAGCCACACCAATGCAGTTCTTAAACAGACGTTGATTCGATTGGGATTGTTCCTCTAGAACTGTACTAAAATTTTGCACTGAGTGCTAAAAAACCACACCGAGTACAAGCCAGGAACGCAGGAAACTGGTGCACGTCCGAGACGAACATACAATATGTTTTCAAAACCAGTGCAGAACTTTGTCAGTCGAACAGCCAGCACCAAGAGAGACTGCTTTCAGTACCGCCTGTCGAATTCGCCATTAGATAATCCTGAGTACACAAGAATTTAAATTGAGTTGATATCCGCCCATTTGGGTCGAATTCTGTGGCTTTGTTAATACAACTAGTATAAAAGTCATTTAAACATAGATACTAAATTTTTGCTTATTACAGGTAAATATTCAGAGACGATTCTTTGCGAAACGACTACAGTTCGGATGGTCTCATCAGGTTCGTTCGATAACTCTGTTACAGTTCATATCAGGCAGATAACAGAAAATGACATTGACGGACATTTAAGTGTAGTGTGTCTTCCAGAGGACATATCAGAGTAAGTAATATTACAGAGTATAATAAAAAGGTAGGTCTTAAATCAATTCATGGAATGGAGTGTGCAACAAAAAATGTACCTCATATTTTTCTTTATTAACAAAACAAACCCATTGAACTTAATTTTATACCGAAATTTGAGCTACACTTATTAGTTTAAAAATTCGAATTTCTAACGATTTGAATAGTTCGCCATTGCGTTTGCGACGTCACCTTTGTACTATGAAGTTATCGACAAGCCATTAACTACAAAAGTGTAAAAAAAGATAGAGAAAGTCATTATATGAATATTGGATAAAGATGAAAACTTCGACGTATCACTGGGAATTCGCATTCAAAATCGAGAGAGATGAATATATTAGGTTCCACTGTTAGATAAAGGTAACAAGAACGTGTTACAATTTGCCGTTTGGTACATAAGCGTTCCTGATTCAATATTTTATAATAATATAATTTTAGAGAGCAACAAATGTATATTGAAGTGCTGCAAATTAGGTAAATCTCTTAAAACTATACCTAGAAGCTATAGGGATAATATTTTTGAACAGGGAGTATATATAACAACAAATTTAATATTGAAATTAGTGTTATTGTCAGTTGTGAACTCAAACTGACAGTTTGTAGATATAGCAACCAAAGGTAAAAGTCACAAACACAAGTAATAACAAAAACCCATTGACCAAAAGACGTCTCCTAAACAAACATGAAATCAAAAATGACGTTTATGCGATCTTTGATTTTATTTAGAGAAAGTGGCCTATGCTCATATCATGTTACAGCGAATGCACAAAATTGATGTAATGCACTACAACCAAGTAATTTTTTAATATCGATTTTTTCACATTAACTATATTAAAGAGAAAATCAAAAAAATCGTTTTTTTCATAAAAAAAAATGTATTTTTCATTCAAAGCGTGTTCAAAAGATGGGGTGAAATTTCAACTTGAACACCCCAATGGACACATAAGAACATGGTACGTCACGTCTAGTTAAAAAATGGTGAAACTAGATATTCAAAATTATATCTTCCATGTATTGTACATTTATTAATTTATGTAAAATTTGTTTTAGAGAGTAATGACGTCCGTCATTACCGAGTTCTCCGAACAATTTTTCCTTGGTGTGGCAGAAAACATCGTCAAAGACTTGAACTAAGTACCTCTTTGTGTTACAAATATTTTTTGTCTGACTGTATTGCATGTAGAAATTAAAATTATCATTAAAAGTAGACATCTTGTATGTGTATAAAGAATCAAATAAAAAATATTATAAAAAAAGTTTGAAATTTATTGATTACCCTATACCTACGAAGGGAGGAAATTTTTATAAATAAAACTATAATACGATATTCGAATGCCTAAAGCGAAACTAGAATATTCCTCTGTACGGGTACATTATCCCCTACTGCTACTACTACTCGACGGTGACAAGTGTGGGTTGAACGGTGACAGGTGTCAGTTAAGCGGTGTCGGTTATTACTTTTTTTTGGTCTTTTTGCATACAACATATAGGAAATAAATACATTCCATGGTATTGTTGGCTCCATCTTACTAGTAACGTTAAAACTATAGCAAAATCAATAAAAAATAATATTTTGCAAATTATAGACTTCTTGGTGTAGTAGTAGCTGTAATACTCACTTCATTTTAAAAATCAATACTGAACGCTAACTTTTTGGATGCAATGATCAATAAATTTTGCTTCATTAAGTTACCCGTAGATGTAGACTCTTGTTTAGTTTTGATTCGCTTTACTAGGCAAATCACATGTTGTTGAATAAACTACTATGATATGAAAGTAATAAAAAGGTACTGGATTCTCATTGATTAATGGATATCAACAGTATAATTTTAATTAAATTGATTCTATAAATATTTTGTTCGTTAAACTGATTGACCAGCTTGTAATTTTCCTTTACTCTGTTAAGTGATAAATATTTATTTGAATAATCATTTTTTTTGTTTATTTCTTTGTAGTTTTTAGCATGTTCTGTAAACTTTCAATTTTGTTCCTACTGCGCTGAAATAAAATAAAAATTATAGGTATCCTTATGCAATCAAACATCAAAATTATTTCATAATGGCATCCTTCTGCACGTTGTCAGAAATAACCAAAATGTCATTTGCAGCGGTAAAAGTTCTCGAATTTTTATAAAAATCGTGTTATTGTTTTAACGTAATGTTTTACGTAATGAAGGATGCAGGAATCTCTTGTGATCCCTGTGATGATACAGACTTATTCCATACAAACATGCAAATTTTTCCTGTACCATATTGTGGACTTCAAAACAGTAAGTCCAAAATTGACGTTTATAATAGGTAGTATATTCCCGTCGACGAAACTGGAGTAGGCGGTGTCTGCATTAGATCGAAGGTTATTGTGGTCACAGACTGGTAATTCTAAGCTAATTTTGTATTATTTTTAAGCTTTGTCTTCCGCTTTCAGCGTTTCTTATATGCAAGTCTTTTTCTATTTTAATAATTTTAGTTCCTCTGGATTTTCAAATGATTTTAATTTCATTGCCATCTTCTTACATAAATCTGATATAATATGGGTGTATGAAAATGTAAGTTGAATTCTTTATTACATAGTTCAGTGGAAATCCAATTAGAAACTGGCTGAGACACTTCAACTTTATACATTTCATACATGGTTATTGACAAACTTGGTGAGAGGAATTCTATATTTGGATTTTTGTAAAATGTGTGATGTGACTCATACGCTGAAAACTTTACTATAAAAGCCTCAACCTCACTTATTTTTTCCAGGCTAGTGTTTTGTGCGGTGTGTGTTTTTTGTGTTTATCAATAGGGGAATATTACCGGGTATAATGGACGTAAAAGATATAGTGCAGCTGTCTAATCGTATATCCCCTTTAAGTTATGTTGCGGAGGCAAACTCTGAAAGGTATTAATATTATTTTCGTCTACTTACCAAACATAATTCTATATTGTATTTTTGTATTTTGACCCATCAGTCCATCCTTTCTTAACCGTATCGTGTGTATCATACCGAGTTTCGTCCAAATAGATAATTGCTAATAAATATATGTATACTTACTTACAATTTCCTCACAAAAACACACACGCTTTCTTGATGTCAGACCACCGACTAAAGAGAACACCTGCAATCCCTCTCTCAAAAATAGTTATAGTTCAGTCAAACTATTAAAGGCTTTAAACAGTTTCGTTTATCAATCGCCTTCATTAACAAACTAGTTTATTAAATAACTATTAACGATTATTAGTTGAAATTATAACATCAAATGAATTTATCGTCAACTAAGTAAGCATTTTAAATAATTATAATATTGACTGGGCGCATGCATCTAGTGTAGTTGGTGCTGGATGCCCACAAAATTGTTGGTTAGGCCGTACTGGTCCTAAATTGAGTATGATTACAATAAATTATGAGCTGAGAGCCGATGTTCTATAAAGTTATAGCTATCGGTAGCACATGCTTCAAGTAGGCGATAGCTTATTGAAAAATTAAAAGAAAAATGCAATACATAAAAAAATAAAATGGAAAACATAAACGTGGTATAGCGTACTTGTGGTGCCATCTATTACCTAAAAGCGAAAGGTGGGTTAGGTTAATTGGACCTGATAAAGCACTGCTTTTAGTAATTAAATATGTTTTTGCCTTGATTTGTTCTAGTTCTAGGTGCCTCATTTCGTCTTTCTTCATAAACTCGGATTCTGTTCTCAAACACATAAGTTTACACAACATCTAGCTCCAGTACCCTGTACATACATGAGATAATTTTTCACTGGCTGCTGGTGCTATGAAAAAGACTTAACTCTTCGCGTCCTAGAATACTAACAATTGACATGGAAAAATTGCAGAGCAAATGGAGATGTCATTGAGATAAAGCACGAACTTTTCAACATTAAAATCGTTAGTTGTTCACTTCTATCATACTTTAAACTTTTTTTCAACTGAACTCACATAAATGTAAAGGTATGACTGGAAATTTGTATGTATATCGCATTCAGGATGTACCTAAGAACACTCAAGCATTAGAAAATCGAAAATTCACTTTTTTTCAGTGTTTGTGTATGTATGTATACCTCAAATTAATACATTAATAAGATACATTTGCTTACATTTAAAAGTAAACCCAACATTACATCACATTCAAAGGTAACTTGCCGACCCTTTGTCAGATGTCTTACTTTTCCTTTGAATTGCGACAACTGAATTATAGGACACGATAGAAACGTACAAAATAAAAATGTACTTTAAAGAAATTACATAAAAACGACTTTAAAATAATTATACTAAGTAGTTTAGGTAATAAACATAGGTTTTTGTTTGAAACTTTTGAGGTTTAAACGAAACAAATGCGTGTTAATAATTTTGTCTGTTTGCAGATATTTGCAAAAAGGATACGAAGAACTTCCATTTGACTGTTTTTTCTCAATAAGTCAGAAGAATTTTTAATAATTTTTTGATATTCAAATTTTTGAAAAGACATTATGACACGAATCAAAAATTATGTGATAATTTCTGGTATTTATACTGAAATTGAAACGAATTAATGTGGATTTTTGGTCATACGTACAGCTCACAATCTAGCACGTATATTGAAAATTGCTAGGAATACAAACAAGCACTTAAAGTAACTATATTCAATTTGAGCGTGCAGAATAAAACTCCTTAAAGCTTTCAAGTGTAAAGTTACTTCGTGAACAAGGCCGAAAACTTAAAAACTTCCATGGGCTAGAATCTTTTGGGTCATTTATCAATTTCCCGTAATCCTACAGCTATTTTATATCAACCGAACAACCGAAACTAAGTGACTGGATCAATACCGGAAAAAAAAGCCTACAGGCTTCGATAATTTAATATATTTTTTGGTTATTATTTAGAATTAGTTTTGTTCGTCCAAGTTGATAGATAATTTTATTCTTTTACATAAAGTGTGCCCGATATAAAACCGTTTTGCGTCCCGCTTCCTAAACGCCAACGGTAATGGTTTCAAACTAAATGGTTTCGGGGTAAAATTTGCACCCTCATGTGGTTTCAAGGGCCTAATGCCTGCTCTAACTATTCCGTCCTTAAGGTACTATTCTCTCTAATTGTTTTATCTTTATTCCTTTTATTCCCTCTTCTTCATTTTTTGTATAGCAACAGTCTACCAGCACAAGTGAGTATACCCACAAAAATTGTTGGCCTTTTAAATAGTTCAAATCAGATCAGCTCTTAGATGTCACCAAATTTGAATTCACTTCCCAATTTTACACCAGCTAATACAATCCAAAAACTCTTTTGTGCTATAAGTATACTACATTTTTCAATACCCTCTAATAATTTGAGCCACTGGTTTTCTTATTTCTCAGTTAATCCTGGTTCGAAAGTAATTTTGGTGGTTTGATGCGTGCGTCGGCTTTCTAAAAGTTTGTGAGTTTTAATCCTTTTATTTACCGACTGAGTATACACCCACAAATACATGGAATAAAATAGTGTGGGTTGATAAAATACATAAATGTCAGTTAAAACGAAGAGGGAGAGATCTAGATGAAAGTATAAATAATGAAAAACAATTAACAGCTGCCGATCAACTATCGATAATTTGGGGACCCTAAATTAATATTCGTTGCCTTTGAAAGAGTCCCCAGTAAATAAATTTCGAAGAGTTACTTCGAGCATCAGCTTCTTCGGTAGAGCTTACCTCATATTATTGCAATTTATTTGAATTTTGAAACTCCGTAAAAAAGCCACGCGTCTGCAACCAAGCACTGCATTTTGGCAACTGACTACAAGTGATGAATAAAGCAAAAAACCAATATTTGCGAACTTTGACATTGATGAATATATATTTTTTTCCATATATGGGATCGATGGGGACTTCTCGTTGGTAATGCTGTTTTCAATATTGTGACCTTGAATATGTATTTCGTCAAGAAAACTACTACTTAATATGTCAACAACTGAGCTAATTTTACATAGAACATAGTGGCAGACGGCGTTCTCTTTGCTTTTAATCCTTTCATTTGCTTAACTCTATTAGAAAGTCAGTGCACTAACGCTTTCCTGTATTGGCTAGCTCGTCTATTGGCGGTGGGCCATCCTGTTACTTTATACTTGCTGAAAACAGGTACGAACTGGATATTCGTAATATTATTCTATTCACTACACAAGTAAGTCCAAAGTGATTCAGCAACAATTTAAGAATCATAATAGCAGATAGTTATAATCATTTATTTGATTTTTATGATTTTTTTTCTTTGAAATCATTGTAGTGAGTGACATAATTTAATACAGATTATGAAGTGAAAGAGTTTGTGTTTAAATCGCTAAAGAGTAGGGAAGAACAGAAACTGATTAGGGTCAATTGTTGTCAAAAAACTCTAAGCCGGTTTAACGCAGGAAATTTAAAAAAGAATACAGTACCTACTGACAGTGGTGATAAACCCGGGATTTACTCTTAAGAACCCGAAACTAATCGTCAATGGGCTGTTTGGGTGTTCCAAGTGTTGTCAAAAAAGTTGGGGGCGACATTTGTCTCAAAAGCGCCTCATGTAGCAACAAATATTCTATAATATCAAAGAATTGTTACTACTGATTGGTACAACTACCAAGACAATGCAAGTTCCCACAGAGCTCGAGAAGAAAATGAGTTATTGAAGCAAGCAATTATGGAATTGTTGGACCTTAAGTTCCAACCATTTTTTTACTTTTCCAAAAATTAAAACTGAACTTCGTAGTCGAAGCTTCCAAAGATACAGTCAACGCCTAAAAAAATCTATTTTGAATGTACCAACAAGCCAGTGGAACAATTGCTTCCAGAACAAACTTTCGGAATTGATATTGGGTGAGCTCACAAGTAAAGTCGTACCATTTAGTCGATGTCCTCGTACTTAAATCCCTAACCGTAAATTTAGATTTAGTACAGTCACGTATGCTCGTTAAAGTTGTACTTAATTAGTTATATATCGAAACAATGCTACAGGTGTGTTTGATACCTGTCCGATCCTGTGCTTGACGCTGAGCCTATGAGATTTTCTACGACTCACCTGGCCTTTATCGACCGCATTGCCAGCCCGTAATTTCCACCTCCTCTGTAACCACAGGCACAACTGCTTGATGATAAATAAAAATTCGACGTCTTTCCTTTCCACTTAGAATAGATTTCACTTATGAAAAGCGTAATCGTAACGCTATTTGGAGATAATATATAAAAATGCAACTCAGTAGTTAATCTCGCAAACATTCTCCTTATTGTTAAATCATGGAGATGTCAAAATAATAATTCAAATATATCATTAACATTAACGTTTAGTTTGGAAAAGAGTCGGTATTAAACTATCAGCAACTAAACTCAAACTACAAGCAAAATTTAGGGAAATTCACAAATATTGGATTCATGTTAAAAACTATCAACTATTTTATTCACCCAGGTTTTATCTGTAATGTATTGAATGTTTATTTGTATGTATGTATGTTAGGGTTAGAACTTGTGGATTTTCTTAAGGGCTATGACTCATACCGTCGCAGAGTACAAATTTACGTTTTGGCTGTCGTCTACTAAACGTTTTAAAAACATCCGCATTCGAGTCCTACGAGCGTTTGATAAAGATCGACGATGCACGTGTTCATACCAATTAAAGATATAGTACAGACAAATTGCGTTTTAGTTTTGAAAATTTAATTTACTTAGTTTATTTTATTTGGACGTTATTATTGTCGGAGACCTTCCAAGCTATAAGTGAAGTTTTTTATCCACAAGGTAAGTAAGTTGAAGAATAATTATTATTAGCAGTTACAAAAAACTTCTAAATGCGTTCTCTTATTAACATTAAAATTGTTTGTTTGAAAAAGAACATTTGAAACAAAATTATTTAAACAAAAACGCATTACGGGTAGCGACCGTAACTGAGAGGAATAAGTTTTTTTCTGTTGAGACCTTCCTTAGTTTCAAGACACACTTTGGCTTTTTGCAACCAATTTGTAAGTTAGTTATTGTTATATTTTGAATTCAAGCAGCTGTTTACTGTATAGTAGAAGTACCTGTATACTTTAAAGAATGCAAGAAATAGTAATACATCTTGGAGAAGATACTAGTGGGACTGAATCAGAACTGTCTGACAGTGAAACCGATAACGATAATTTAGGTTGCCAACCAAACAATAATATTTTAAATTAAAAAAATTATGTCATTTTAACTTTTTGTGTAAATACCTACTTGTAGTTGTCTTATTTACCTACTGTAAATAAATCTATGTATTGAATAATAATTTCCACCAAACCAATCTTCAACCCAACCAGTGTGAACTTTGACTAGGATATTATAGTGAAGCAGTTGAGTCAATGTTTTCGGTTTCCACTTCAATAATTTTGTGAGTTGTTGCCTGAAAGCGACGCGCAGATATGTTCAAGGTCATAGCCCTTAAGAAAATCCACATTCCCTGAGACCTACAAGATCTATTGTGCCTCCTTACTTCTACTTAGTTTCTGAGGAACGTTACACGATGTTAGGCTGAGCCTTAACCGTGTGTACTCCTCATTTTATGCACCCTATTAGGCCATGCTTATTAATATGTGTTGTCTAATAAAGGCTACAATAATAATTGTAATATAATATCTAAAAAGATGAATATTAAGATTAAAACAAAAGCACTTGTTTGACCTTGGAGCGTGACCAACTGAATGAAACGGAACTGCAACAAGTGCAAAATTTTCGCCAACACAATAAGCTTAAAGCACGCTGCGTTGCCAATTCCTCTGTGTTGCCAATAGTTAAGCAATATATTTTTAAATTCATTTTAAAAATGAGATTTTCAAAACTGTATGCCGTTCAATATGTCTAGGGCATATTTTTAGTTTACATCGTTATTCTAGTATTCGTTTGGAAAAATTTCGCAGGGGAGTCCGAACCGAAATGAAGCTAATAGGCATAATGGTATGATTGAGGCGGGTCGTCTTCAGGCGGAAGTTTTGAATGTTTTTCAAGTCAGTTTTATTTTTATCTGGAAAAAGAATACCCCAATAATATTATTTATTTATGTATTTGACGCGGGCTGGACAGTAGCTTAAAATATTCAAAAGCTTTTTAGAAAATTATATTGTAACCATCTCTGTTTGTTAAATATTTTGCGGGACAATTAATATCAGTGACACATTTTTTCAAAATTAATAACAAATGTTGCAGACAGCAGACTAAGTGGCATATACGCACCAAATATAAGTTCATAAGTTATGATTAATTGAAAAAACTATGAACCATAATTCACTCTAGTAGATATATGGGTACCATATACCGTTTGTTAAGAGGTAAAATATTGACTTATTATTAAGTGGGCGTGGACAAACATAATTAGTTTTGTAAGGTATTTATTTCCGTTTAATAAACATTAGCGTGTTTCAAACTGAAAGTAAAACCCAGTAGAGTTCGATTATAAAAACATCTTATCTCGTTAATAGATCCATTAAATACTGACTTATGTGTAATCGATTTTATATAACCGATTGTTCAATAGGGAACTTGCCCAATTTTTTTTTATTCCACTAAAATGTGTGTTTATATATGAAAACACATTATACCAAATATCAGTCCTTAAATCGCAATACTTATTTCACAATAAATAATTAAAGTTGGAATCGCCACCGGGTGTATTCAAACGAAGAAAAATGCGCGGCAGCGGCTGTGACGTCACACCGCACCTCGCGCATCGGTAACCGCAGAAACAGCCATTTGAAGCATTATTGATTTTTTATCGAATTTGAATCGTTAACGTCAGTTTCTCATTTTTTAAGTGTTGTTTGAATTGTCGGTTCACAATCGCCTGACTCGAAAAGTGCGGTCTGACGTCACAACCAATGGCAGCGCGTTTTAAGAGTAGTTCAAATTATTCAAATTTTAACCCTTTATTTCTCAGGTAATTTAATCGTTATTGGAATTTTTCTTTTTCTACGAAGTTCCTTATGATAATATCTTACGATTTTAATTGTTTTTAAATGATTTTATTTTTTTGGCAAGTTCCCTATTTCCTAAAAACAATCCCCAATTTCCTTTTTGCAGACACACAAAAAATTGCCATCACTTCAAAATGTCAGATCCCGTAACTGAAGCAACAAAGGTGTGTTCAGAGTGTCCAAAGAAGTCGTATATATCAGATAAAGGCGGAAACTTCCCTGATATCTTTTATAGTTATAGGAAATAACATTAATTTGGCCGGGAAGGTAAGCATGTAACAGTGGCTTGTATTGCCACATTGGGAGCAATCCCTTCTTCGAACTGCCCTATAGGGATAATGGATTATTTCCTTTCTCGATTTATATAGAGAAACGAAAGTTGGAGTATGTTAGTTTTTACTTACTTCATTGATCAACAAGTACTTAATTATGTAAGTTGTGAATAAATTTTGATAGTATAAGCGATATACGTTCTCTTCGTGGATATATTTTATCTAAATTGTAAGGTTTTAAAAAAAATTAAAAATGAAAATAAACAGGTTGTAAACTTTACACGCCAATAACAAACAGCAAACATTGTAGGTGACATGTAATTGGCATCTGCGTGCAAATTTAGAATTTTTCACAGTAATCTATTAATCTTGTTAACTACCACACATTAAATAATAATAATTTTTGGAATAACAGAACATTTATCGCTAACAACCACACGAAAACGTTCCGGTGATGAAATTAAATGACCACATTTGTGTAACATGAAAAAATGTTTATTGTTTAAAAATCTGTACTGGGACACTGCACACGATAGAATTCTACCGGTCGCTTACTACTATCAAAGAATACACCAGCTTAACGAGAAGCAAAGCTTTTTATGCGCATGTCTGAAAGGAGCCATTTTTATGATAAGACACTTGTCATACTTCACTTTTTCGACCAATCCTTTCAACATCAAAAATTTTTCGCTTGGCTTCACTTCTTGTTGTTGTGTGTATTATTTGACCATTCGAACAGAGACAACCAAGAGACGGCCAAGTACATGAGCATTATTGTTTGATTGGCAAATAAAATAGTCCTGCTAGCTCTATTCTTGTTCAGCTCATAAGTTTAAGGCATGACATCTTTGTCTTATTTTAGCAAAGTAAGCGCAGGAGCATGGAATTTTTGACACAACTTCAAACTTTAGAAAACAAAGTTTGTTTCATGTTCTATGCGGTAAAAGTGACTAAAGTCTTCATCCGTCATCGTCGTTTTGATGTGTTTGCTTAACTTTGTTTTGTTTGTGGTGTTTTACTAAATTTTTGTACTTTTCAATAAACTAGGTTTTTTAGTTTTGTGTTTTATTTAAATGAAAAAATAAAAAATAAACGAGAGGGCTTACATGCGGTTTCTTAAATTTTCTGAGAAGCGCGAGCGCCATCTCCACTCACTCACTGTATAGTCCAGTGAACCAATTCATTAATCTAGACAGAAACTTCACATGTACTTGGCCGTATCTGGTTGTCTCTGATTCGAATATCTAGCTTCGTACTCGATTATAACCTTATTTATTCTGTTTAGTTGTGTGTTATTTTCTAAATCACATCTGAAATTAATGAACATAGCTAATTTTTGAAAGATTTCAGCTTTCTTGTGTTTTATTTATTAGTTCTATTTTATTAAATAAAAGTTGGGTTAGGTGTTAGTGATAAATGTCGAAAAATGGGAACTAAATCGCATATGAAAAGAAGTTCGAATGATCTCGAAAATAAGGCACCTGCTAAAAGAAGATAATAGTATTCCAGCATCTATCAATTGTACAAAATAACGAATATAATAGAATTGTCACAAGCAGATAACCAAGTTCACTGTATCATATTTCTTGATGTGGCATTTGCATTTTATAAAGCATCGTATAAGAAATAAAATAATATAATAAGAATGTATAAAGCTAAACAATATTCTTGGATTTGGAAATCTTACGTCTGCGACTGACATCTGAGAAAAAAAGACTATTTATTTGTTAAGCAACACTAGAAAAAAGCATATGAAAGTAGGTTTGTAATTAAAATGCCAAAAATATCTATCAACAAGATGAACAATTGAGGAAAACAGTGCAGTGTCTAATGAAAGGAATTTAAATCTACACAAGAAAAATTGCGGGGATGATTGGAGAGGGGCAATGATGGATAGATAATAGGATTATTACAAGACATTTAACCATTTCCACTTGACCTATTACAATTATTCCTTTTTTTCCAGCGATTTGAATTTTTCAGAGCGTTGCATGGAAAAGTACTCTTGATTGAATGTTAAATATTTCGAAACACTGACACTATCGAATTTGCTGATAAACTTTTATTTATTCTCAAGTAAAACATTTCCTGATAATCTAACCTAACCTGACGTATTTTAATAAGTAACCATTATGGAGAAAACCGTATGAACTAGGATATAATGACATCGTCACCCTATTATGGGTTCCAGGATACAATGGAGTAGAAGGTCCAATGAAATATTGGAAGAAGTTTTGACCTAGAATAAAAATAGTGCATTTTTTATAAGCGTTTTCGCTGGTTAAGACATCTATAGCTCGGAAACTAGGGTATTTATATGCCATTACTTTGACCATCAGCCCTGTGTCACCACATAAAGATATATTTTGAAAAAACTGATTTTTAACGGTGTTTAATCAATAAATACACAAAATTATTGAGATTACCTTGTATATCCTTTTCAAGCCAAGCAGAATGGTTGACAGTGTACCAGGTGAGCATATATATTGATTTTATGTCCGTACAAAGATTATAAGCCTGGAGTCATTCTGGGTGATGAGACAAAAACCTTCATCAGATAGCACAATAGTTGTTAATTGCTTTATTGCATTTTATGTCTACGTTTTTCTTTGATAAAATTTTAAATATACTTCCTACAATGGAGACAGATTATTCTTTAAGTTACATAATTAAATATTAATTGAAATAACATAATTATTGAATTCACTTTAAATATATCTGGGATATATGAACTCAAATGTCCAGAATGTAATCCTGTCTACATTGCTCATGCAAGTATATCGATTATTTGAAAATCTCAGAACGGTGTGAAAAGCAAAATTATTTTAATTTTATTCTCGTTGAAGCAGATAATAAAATACCTCCAACAATGGCAGAGAGAAATAATTTTGAAATCTCCAGTTTTTCCACAGTCATGAATACTGATGTGTACATTATCATACCCTTTAGCCAAGAAGTCGAAAATCTAATATTTTTCGTAGTATTACAATCAATAAATAGGTACGTATATAAAAATCGCAAACTTGACTATAAGAAAGTACGGAAAAATATAAAAAATTGTTAGATGAAAATTACTTTCAGATGCTATAAACATTTTGTATTAACAAAGAACGATACATGAAATAATATTAAGGACAATTTTAATTATATCTAAATCTGAGACTACTGACTACAAATTACACAGGAGATATAAAGATCGGACTTTTTATTGTTTTTATACGCAATGCCAAGATTAGTAATACTTCAAACTCAACAACACACAGTTTTATCTATCGAAAGCTTCCCATATTGGAAACCCCCAGAGTTTACAAACACGCCAAGCCTGGGCCAGTACTGGGAAACCTAACTTCGGCGTACCTGTATTAGCCCATACATGGGCTAGGCTGTTTAACCCAACTTCGGCCATGCCTATGATTATCCGATTGTTTAATAAATGGAAAAATACTCGGCATGGGAATTAGGCATTTAAGCATGGCCCAGTCTTTTTTTTTGTGCAAGGTGAGGAACCTCATGGCTCATGGCTACCCCAGCGCTTGGATAGTCTATCGCGGCTGGGAGTGTGGGACTCAAGGACTCTAGCTCTTAATAGAGTGTGCAAACTCTGAATACCGCACCAAACCTCACCTCTGTCATCTGTTCCTCAGAAGCAGACTTGGAATCCACCCGAAGGTATACCGGGCCTGCTCCTATTTTTTCCATTTCTCATTATCTTCTCTGCCGCCCCTGTTTAATTCTTTCTTCCTCTTCTTTTTTTGACAGTATCTTCTGAACCATACTATGTACCCTCCTCTAATAGCTACCAAAACACCCATGTTCCGATAGAGCTTGACACAGGAAGTAGTCCTCAGTCCTGTGTTCGCACTTCACCCATTCTTCCACATTGGGAATAAGCCTCTTCGTCCATCCAGCCACGTCCCTCCCAGTTTTCCACCTGTGCTGCCATTTTAAAAGCGTGTTGGTCTTAGCCCTCTTCCTCCTTTCTTCTGCAGTCCCTTCCTCATCTCTGTAACACATATTTCTTTCTTCTGCCAACAGATCTAGCGGCGCTATTCCACCTATAACCTGGGCAGCTTCTGCCGAAATCGTCTTGTAAGCATCTATCACTCTGAGTATCAGTCTCCTCTGCGTTGGCAACCAAGCCTAGCCCAGTCTTAACAGCCGAGCCTGGCCTAGTCTTGGCAACAGAGCCTGACCAATCGTTATCACTCCAGATTTCTTCCAAGACAGGTTCAAGCATGGCTCACAAGCTTAGCTGAGAGTTCTACATATTTGGGAGAGGCTTGGCCCCGTGGTAATTTCCTCTATTGATTATAGAGAAGGTAAAAGCGGATGACTCAATGAAGCATCCCATTTGCGCAACAGCCAAATTACATACCGTTATTAATAAGTTACAAATAACAATACCAAGTATATGGAACACGGCGGTTAACTACTGCGTTGAAGTAGTCAAAAGAGAGGAAAGAATAAATCATCAGGTTCCCATCTTCACAAACAGCCAAGCTACACTGAAGGCACTCGATTCCAAAAAGATCAAGTCTAAGCTAGTATGGGATTGAGTACATGTCTCGGAGACCACTGCAAGGTCAGTTTCAAACGAAAAGAGTTTGCACCTGCAGACTCTGGCTGCAAACCGATCTACCCATGTGGGGAATGCCTTAGCGACCTCTCAGCCAACCTATCTACGGTTTTATACACCGAAATTATTAGCCAAGAATATTAGATACCTCCAATTTTTGAGTTTTCCAGCTAAGCTCAGCTCCCAATAGTTTTATGCAGTTCTAGTTGGCAATAACAAAAAAAAAACATGTTATTAACATATTGGATTGTTTGTTTCTTCAACTCTTTAAAATGTGGCATTGAATAGGTATATACTTATTAGTTTGCAAGGTAAAAATTTTTTACGATGGCTTAAGAGATAGTAAAAAGGTCGAAACGAAACTAATGTCTTGTTTCAATATAAATTATTATGATGTGAAAATTATCCCTTAAATATTAAAATGCAGAGCAATCGTAAAAAGTTTAAATCCCGTCATCATCCCAACACAAAACGTACCATAATATAAGAGAATAAAAAGATTTATTGGTGGAATTATAAATAAAGTCACGTACTTGTAAGCAAACTTTTTAATCGCTAACGTGAATTGAAATTAAATTGAATTGCCACCAGTTGCCACCATTAAAACTTTATTAAATCGTTGCTCTGCTGCTTTTTAAATTCCCTTAACAAATAAAAAACTGTTTCAAGTAAGACTAACATTGCGTTTTGGGTATAAATCGAAGGAAAGGACGTTTAATAAAAAATTATTAAATTGAGAAAGATTTTATTTATACAGTTTTTTTTGATATAATTTGATAACTTCATGGTCTAGATCTGTGAATTATCGAGTAAAACTCCTAAATTAAAATTTGAGTTGATCCACTGTGAATCCACTTCCCGCCTAACTAATCCAATTACTGTACACACAGCAATCCAGTCAGTCGAGTTGGCAAACCAACGATGTATGGTGATGGTATTTGTTTATTTTGCACGTTTCCGCCTCTCTTGCTGATGCTGTTCCATCCTTGACAATCAGAAAATAACATACCATCACTCGACTGGCATTTGCCACTTGATCGGAATCTCAAACCCCAATAAACAATCGAAATAAACGGACTGGCCCAACATTATTCAAATTAATGCTTAAAAAATATATAATGACCTAAAAACTGTAACACTTCGCAATTGGATAGTTTTTTCAAGCCCAAATGCTCATTATGAGAAATAGCAAAGATTTCCGCACATATACAAAGAGTTACAATTAAATTGAATGTATCATCAGGTAGCAAATCCTTTGAATTGAAACTAATAAATTATTCATTTTGAAGTTGTGAGTAATTTATGAGATTTCTACTGCTTGGACGTATACAAGACTGTGTGAGACAGTTGAAAGAACTGTTATATAAAGGACTTCTCTCTATTGTCTTATCATTAAGAGGTTTTAAAAGTCCTTTGTAACATTGTTGGATCTATTTATTTAAGGAACTCGTTTTTCTTCAGGATTAATTATTAAATTAATTTTGTTATTTTAACTAGAGTATGAATATTTTACTAGAAATATTGATAATTATAACGATAGAGTTTAGAAAGCGATATTTTTTTGTTTTAAAATCCTTCTGATGAAATAAAATATATAAGAAGCGGTACTAGAATCATTGTAAGATGTGAGATGATGATCGAAGTGTCATAATAGTTTGTCACGTACTGTTAAATGGTTTGTACTATATACAGTTTGTACAATGCATTTACTTCCTGCAAAAAAATATATATGTATCAATCAACAGTAACAGTTCTTTGATATTGAAGCCACTATCTTTTTGGAAGCACTACGAGATCGGATAGCTTTCGTTGGTTTTGGTTCGTCTTGGAACACCCAAACAACCCACTGACGTTTATTTTCGGGATCATAGGATTAAATCCAGGATTCATCACCACTGACAATACTGTATATATTTTTTGAGCTTCGGCCGTCAACAGCTTCGGTATCCAACGAGAAACTATTTTTTTTTACAAATAATTATTCAGGTTTTTGAATTGTGCTCTTTCAAATGCTCCAATTACGTACAGCTTACGTAGATCATCGACGTTTTCCTGGGTGACTGCCGTTGGTGGACCGTTTCTGGTGGACTTTTTGATTGTGGTTAAAAACTTGACATGTCTCTACCACGTAATACATTTTGTGTCAATTGTGTCGAGAACATTTTTATTCTTATTCCAAACTTTTCTCAGACAGCCTCGTCTCTCAACTCTGTCCCTGTTATTCCACAGTTTGTTTCCAATATTTTATTTCTGTTAATATTAGGTTATTTCATATTGATTTGATGTAACTCACGTTTGGGTCCCGTAAGTTGTGATGTTTCCCGCTATGGATTTAAAAAGCTTATTTTTGTTTGTTTTGTCATCATGTTTCACTGCAGAGATTTAGTTGTTTTGTAGCTGATCTCCTTCAGGGCAATCCCACTTTTGAAACTCTTAATAGCTTCACTCGTGTGTATTTATACAGGATGTGATGAGGAATCGTACGTATTCCCATCTTGTATGCATTTATTTTACTGCCAAACTTATATTATTATATATATTCTTTTTTAAATCTGGATAATCATCGTTACTTCACTTCAGTCTACTATCTAGGATCATAAAAATAATATTTCTTCGTTAAAAATATTAGTTATTAACACATTTGGTGGTTGAGCTTTCGAACTGGTTCTCGAAATAAGAGGTTTGATTAGTTGTACCGATGCTCTGCAGCCATAAGTTGTTTAGCAAAGTAAGTTGGATTGGATTTGATGAGGTTGCTATAATCGGCCTACTCCTCTACAGATCTGGATTACATTTTCCAGTCACAATTTTTTTAAATAGCTAATCAGCCTCAAGACAGACTTCTTTATGTAATTTCTTGCCTGTTGCTTCTTATCGACTAATATATTCGCCACGCAGTGGCTCAGGATGTGCTCTCCAGTTTTCTCTTTCAGGTGACAGAATATGTCAGTTAGTCCCATTATCTTTGCTTGCCTGTTAAGCTCACCTATTACGGCTTTGACCTGTCTCTCTCCTGGTGAGATTATCCACCATTCTAAAGATTTCGGTGCCATCCACTTTCTTGATGTCATATTTATTGTCGACTTTGCGACGCCGCAGAAATGTTCCGGTCCAATCAATGACATTGATGAGCCTTGTCTGGCCATTTCATCTTCCAGTTCGTTGCGAAATTAGTTAAAAACTGTTGGTTCTATTTCAAACATTTTCAGTATTATTGTTAGTATAAGAGGGTTCGTAGTTAAACTTTTTTTGTTACATTTTTTTCAAAGATGTGTGATTCAATAATAAATTACCCATTTAAAAGTCTATGTTGTTTCACTAAAAATAATATTTTGTATTAAAATAACGTTTTACATGAACTCTAGTCCATTACAAATGGTAACAAGTAGGAGGTAATGTTCGAAAACACAACAATCAAAGTGTCGTAAATCAATTTGCCACCATGCCGGAGCTACCTCGAATATAGATTGTAATCTCGTTATAATGACTCAATTTTAGAAATGGGATATAGGTCCCACCACATGAAAAGAAAATATATAATTGTAAAGTTTGGTAGTTTTCATATCGTGAAAAATATTCTTAAATATTTTACCACAATTTAAATAAAAGTTGACAATTAAAAATATTACTGAGGATGAATTATTATCGATTTTTCGCATGTAGAAACTTATAGTTAATTAACTTTCTGAAGAAGTTTCCATCTTCTGGGCATGTTTAATTTTTTTGGCCTTTCTTGGCATCAAATTTTGAAACGTTTGGATTATTTTCAAGAACTAAGTAGAGAAGGAATTATAGAAAAAAACCACCATCTTACTTCTTAGAAATCAAAAAACCTGGGATGATGGTAAGATGAAAAGATATATCTTTTCAAAGAAATTCGTTACGGAATTAAGCAACAAAAAGGAATAGGATCCAAATATCATTTCCAGACTTGGAAAGAATGCCACGGCTCAAAAGCAATAGAAGGAACTGGGGTAGGAGTGTACGGGACTGGGACCAAACACTCTGGAAGTTTGTGAAAAACCTCAAGTATCTTTCAAGCGGAAATTCACGCCATAAAAAAGTGTGCCCAGTTCAATATTGAAGAAGGATATAGATGGCAAAATATTATCATAATGTCGTATAGTCAAGCAGACATTAAAGCACTGATCTCTTGTGTAATCAGTTCCAAAATGGTGTGGGAATGCCTAGGCATACTCAACGACCTAGGCGAGAACAATACAGTAACCTTACTGTGGATTCCAGGACACACTGGAATAGAAGGAAATAAAATAGCAGATGGACTACCAAAGAGAGGGACTGAAAGACCCTTTTGGGGGCCGGAACCCTTTTACGATATCAGCCCCAATGTAATATTGGAAGAAACAGACAAAGCCGAAGAAACGAGAAGATCTGACCATTGGAAAGATCTAGAAGGGCATAGACAATCAAATAATCTTATGGGCGACTACAGAATCCTAGAGAACAGCACCTAGGAGATTATTGGTCAGAAGAGGGACAATTACCTGAGTTGAAGCCTGCAGATGTCCTAAAATTCCTCAGGGAAAAATGACTTAAGGAGCTACTTGTCTCTGAGACGTTCCTCAGGAACTAAGTAAAAGGAAGAGGGCACAATAGATCTTTTAGGTCTCAGTGAATGTCACCTCATCATACATACATACATTATTTTCAAGAATGTTATTTGCATTCTAAGTCACAAAATAGCCCACCTGGAAACTTTACCTACAACTTCTAGCCTGCTTATTGCCGTCTGAATTTCTAATCTGTTCCTAAATTCCAATTTCTCCAGAAATACCTGCAATCAGTTGTTATATTCATAACAACTTAATACCTATGAATATCTACGCACACTCGGCACCAATTCTCCCAGGGCAGTACATCTCGGATTCATACTAACACGAAAATTCATAACTAAGGTGAATGGTTTGACATTATTAATAGCATTGTGGGACATGTCAAAGGCGGAGGGCTAGGACCTTTCAAAAATTAAATTTGAATAGATGAGGCTTTTACCATACTAAACGAGGAAATAAAACAAATTAAATTGTTTTATTGAATCGTTTAAAAATTAAATTTATTAGCTGGTGCTGTGGATTTAAAAAAAATTCCTCACAGTTTATAGGAGCCTAGTTACTTTTTGCATTAAAAAATTTTATTTAGTCGGTGGCGTTAGTTGTGGTTTCGTGAAGACAGCCAGATGTTTTAAGCAAAGTACAAGAATGTGAGAGACTGACAATTTTCAAGTTTTTATTTTGAATATCACAATAAAAGGTTTAAATTAATTCTCAGTGTGTACAAGTTATTATAATATAATCTATCTATGAGCAATTCTTTGAATCTACGGCCCTGATGATATTCTTCGCCGTGACTGACTTAACTAGACTAGGGATGTGGGGACTGAAATTATGGGTAGGTGATTGTTCACCGGTAGACATAATAATGTTGTCCCAAGATGGCCGCTTTCACGTCACCACAATCTCATGACAGCTACGTGAGCATCCCAGAGCACCGATGCCTTTAAAATATTCCCAGTTTTACGGAACTTTGATTTACAAGTACAGAATAAACTCTTAATAATTTGATTTATGGTATAATAGGTTATAAAATAGTCAGACCAATCTTAATTAAGAATGACCGAAAAATGTGAAAGACGGCTTTGTTGTCAGATCACATGAAAAAAGTAAATTTAAATATTTTAAATAAAGTCGGGTAAGTTGAACTATTTAAGAACAGCTGGACCGATTTTATTTGTTGGATTCGTCACCGCCTTGGGTAGCAGAATAATTATTGTTGTTTGAAAAATTCACCTTGGTCAAAGAATGGCGAAAAATTCTTGGCATACAACAAATAATTGGTAGGTAATGAAAATGGAATGAAATACCTAAGAAGGGTAGAGAATGTGAAAATAATAGATGATGAAATACGAAGGAGACTGGGAGTTGAGAGTGTTCGGAAGCATATAGATACATAAGAATTAAGATGGTGGGGGTTTAATCAAAGTAAACAAATATGGTCTGCAATAAAAACTGGTAAGAAAAGTAGAGGTGAACCTAGGATGATGTGGCACAAAGAAGTGGCAAAATAACTGGAAGATAAAGGGATGCTGAGGGAGGAAGCTGTATCGGTATCAAAAGGCAGGAAAAACGATGGAAAATGTTGATAAATAAACGAAAATGAAAAACTATACACCCACTACACTAATACTGAAAGAGGAATTAGATTATATACCTATATTTTGTAATTTTTCAATAATTTACCCGTTCGAACTACTTTCTACAAACTAATATTACTTATTATCTGAAATAAGGAAAAGAAAATCGAATTAAGGTCAAATGGATGAAATAATTCTTGTATCATATGATCATAATTGCATCAATCGAAACATGATGTCTCTAATGACATGCTATTACGGATAAAATGAAAAAAACATTGTTTGCCTTACTAATAAAACATGTTGGGATTGTCACCTTTTGAAAGATTTTTTCATAGTGATTGGACAACATTTTTGTCGGAATAATTTGGACTTATATAAATGACAAATTCAATGCTCGAAAACTCAATGAAAACAATAAAAGGAAAATGACGATCCCGCAGGACTTTTTCAATTTTATTTTTAAATAGCAATAAAATTCGAACGTAATTACCTGAAATTCGCTATAGTGTACCGAGTGGACCAATAAGCCGAAAACTCAGTTTTATATCAAAAACTATACATCTTATAAGTTTAGAGAAAATTTCTTAGTAAAAGTAGTAGAATCCTTAAAATTAAATTACTAAATCTATTATTATTTTCTCTTAAAAAAATTGGAAACAATTCAAATTGAAAATCAGCAAACTATTATCTTTTACCTAGGAATTTAAAAAGGATATTAAGGTACCCTGAAATGATGGTAATTTTATTTACTGTGTAATAAATAAAACTAAATACTAAAAATAATGAGAAAACATCATATAAATTTACAAATTTAATAAAGGTTAGTAAATTAGGGTAGACAATTAGTAGAAAAAAAATATAGATGAAGCCTTACGATTTCAACAAATTACTTTCCTTATTTAAAAAGTCCAATTGCCATTATTGTCTATTCCACCAAAAGATAAATTTTATGAAATATTTTTATATTTGGAATAATTTGCTTTAAAATAATACCAAAAAACAGAGGGGAACTAAAAGATATCATCGCCCTGTATATACAATATTTTCTCACTAGAATTTACGTTAATTGAGTCGTAGTGAAATTGGCTTTACTGAATTTACGGGTCACACCGTTACTATAATGGTAAAAATTGTGTTCCTGATATGGAGTTCAATTTATGTACCTACACTATTCCCAAAGTTCATCAAATTTGCATGTGTATAATATTAACATCTAAATTTGACTTGAAATTGAAGTACATTTGAATTGGCTATGGATCATTTCGCATTCATAGCGTTAACAAAGATAATGTTTCGTTTGAGGACATTCATATTTTCTATAACTCCACATTTTATAGGTAGGTACTCATGGACAAAATCATTGCATATTTTATTTTAGGTATTTTTTTCCCCTTTGAGAATTTTGTGATTTCAGTGTTGCTAAATTTGTTACATTAGAGTCTTTTACGTTATTATTAATAAAATTAATGACATATTGAAGCTTTACAACAGGTTCGTGAAGAAATTGGTGAAATATCCTGTTTTTGATAATAACGTTTAATTAGTAAAGAACAACAACATGGACAAAATAATAACAATTTAGTACCTAGTATGTCTTCCTCTAGCTCTAATGATAGCCTGCATCCTCCTTGGCATACTGCGCAAAAGATCTTCGATTGTTTCTAGTGGCATATACACAATAAAACGTACTCTGACACTTCATTGTGCGGGCAGAAAATGATCGATGCCTAGCAACAGTCGCATTGGTTTTACTGTGTACATGTTTTGGAGTGTTTCTCTATACTTCAGTTTATGTTGGCTTTGTAACCATTTTGTCCTGGAACTGATAATTTTAAATTTACCAAAATGATATTGTCATTATATCGAACATATACCTAAAGCGCGCTACTGTAGAACATTCAGGTGGGGATTTAATAGATATCATAATGTGCTTGTGTGTTTGGTACATACGCGGCGACAGGAAAAGCCAATTGCCTATATCAGCTTCATTAGTAACCATTTATCCTTTATGTACAGTTTAAATTAAATACAAGACAAATTCGACGCAAAGTCACTTCTCTTATTAAGCATCATTTTGTTTAAATTGTAACCTTGAAATTGTACGTGAGAAAAATACACAATTTAAATTAGAAAGTAGAAGTTATAGAAGTTCAAATAAAACCAGGTACTAATACAACAATCTGAACTTACTATTTCTTTTTGGATACCACAATTTTGAATAGACTAAACTTTCCAAATAATCCCATTCCAAACAGACCACTTCACTTTTTAGAATCCTTAACTTGTTCTATTCTGCCTTTTTAACCTTTACCATTTGAGAAATGAGAAAAACAAAACTTGGTTCAAAAGTAAAGTGACATCTTTGTTAATGGGTCTTTTCTAATAAATAAAGTAAGGTGACATATTTGTTAATGGGTCTTGTCTTATAAATATCATTGACTTGCGCCCCTCGCCGACGGCTCGGGACCCTAACGTCACCCTGCGTGAATAATGGTTATCATAAATTGCTCGTTTAATAATATACTATTTTGTACTGTGGAGTTTGCGCCACTTGCAGTGTAACCTTATTTTTGCTGTTCTGTGGAGAGTTTGCGCCACTTACAGTAGTTATAATGTTATTTATGGAGAGTAGTATTATATAATATTTGTTAAGAACTGAATAACAAATTCAACAACGGAAATATGACATTTATTTCTCTACCAGTATCAGAAATTACATTAACATCGTTAGGAGGGGAAAATAATTAAAAGAATCTTTGGAAGAATAGCTACATCTAGGAAGTTGGGGGATACATTCATCTTCTCAATTTCTCTAGAGAGATCAAAGTTACCCCAATTTTTGATTGTTTGATCAATGTTTATCCTCAAAAATAAGAAATAAATAAAATTCAATAAAACAGTGTTCGCTTAATTATTAATGCAAAGCAAATGATACTTATGAAACTACATGCATCTTATATGCATCCCTTGAGATATTAATTTTAATGCTTAACCTGAATCCAGCTCTGGTTAGAAACCTTGCAGAACCGCTGCCTTCGTAATAATCCGGGCCCTTTTAAATAATTCATAGCAATGAAATTACCCTAGAATGGTACAGATCAGTCCATAAAAATGCATATAATTTATGAGAAATTAATATTGCATATATGACATTATGTACCTGTACTAAAATTATTTAAAAATTCAACTACTCTTCTCTTTTCCTTCTACTTGTATTAAATATGTCACATAGGAAGTGAATATTAAGTTCGTATTTATAAACGATGATTCTTAGTCAGACTCAAGCATAGTTTTCCGTTTTATAATCTGAACTCGACCGCCAAGACGTAATTTGGCTGTTTTACAATCAAGACTTACTCAAGATAGGTACCGACTACTAAACACAATCTAGATATATGTTACTCTGTATATAGTAAACGGGGCTGGAACGGCGGTCTTCAGCAGGAATCCCAGAGTTGAAATCACAGCCAACCTGGGTAGGTACGCTACCCTCTTTCAGGCTGAAGTATACGCTATTGAACTGGCTGCAAGAGAGCTGATGAATCAACCTGTTGTAAAAAAGAACATACACATCCTATCAGATAGCCAGGCTGCTCTTAATCTAGAACAGGATAAAATCTAAGCTGGTCTACAATCCCTTGAAACACTAGGCAAGGAAAACAGAGTGGAGGGCAACGAGAAGGCCGACACTCTGGTAAAAAAGGGATCAGAGTCTCTATTCATCCGACCTGAACCATTTTTTGGCATTGCGGAAAGCACTGCTAGATCAGCCATAGCTACTGGGCGGAGAGGAAAACATTCACGTACTGGGCAGACTTACCGGGGCTTTCTCACTCGAAGGCGTTCATATACAACCCTTCGAGTACAAAAAATAAGCAGATCCTGGAATGGAGTAGAACAAACCTACGCATTCTGTCGGGACTGCTTACAGTACATTGTCGACTAAATTATCACCTAAATAAGATGAGTCTGGTTCAGATCTCGGATTGTCGGTTCTGTAATTTGGAGGACGAAACTGCGGAGCACATATTATGCTCATGTCTAGCTTTGGGAAGGGTGAGGTATAACATATTCAGTAGGTTAGTAGGTTAGAGCTGAACGACCACCAAATACAACCATCGACTTCGTCAGAAGCACAGGCTTGTGGGGTGAATTGTAATTCCTAGGGGTGAGCCACAATAGACCCAACGGGGTTCACGGGGTAGGTGGCGAGAAAGCCCCACTCACATAGAACCTAACCTAACCTACTGTGTATAAAAAAAGGAAAATTCAATCACTACAAAACAACACATCATTAGATTATTGTATAGTTTATTGAATATAAGGGGGTTGTAGCTTCTTTCCTTCAAAGGGTTAGGTTTTTTTTGGCAATAAACTATAATAATGGAAATAAGGATTATAGAGTAGTAATAAATAATGAAATGATGTATCCGAGGAAACTGGGGGAATATCATTGGAAAGTAAGGTTATATTATCATGGAAGTGATTCTCAACTTCACACTACAAGGTGTTGCAGGAAAAAGTAGAGATGAGCCACTGTCACGTTGAAATAATAATGAAGGTCAACGACAGCTTGCTTCGAGAACGGGCTAGAATTTGGTCTTCCAAAAATAGTTTTCAATAAGTATTATACAGGCTGATAATTTCAAATGGTACCAGCAACCCATTACAGTCAATAATAAAAAATATACATTTTTTGTTTTCCTCGGATAGCTCTAAGAATAAAACACATGTTTTGGTACCATTAAATTGGTCCCTTAAAAAGGGTACTTCACTCCAGACATAAGTATAACCTCTTATCTCTGCTCTCATTCATACTACTTCGTAATTTCTACGTTTTCCAAAATTGCAGTGATGGCATCATTTAAAATGATCAGCCTGTATAACCAAAACATCCTTAACAATACACAAGTAGACATTTAAAAAAAAATTAATTAGTATTAACATAAAAATGTGCTTAGCGAGTTAATCGATTTCTATTACATTTGCTGAAGTTCTCTGTTAAATCATAACCCTGAAAAGTTTGTTTTTATCTGACCGTTTCTGTATGGTAGGTAGTATAGTAATTATCCTCACCGTAGTTCTCGTATTCCTGCCGCCGCGCACGCCTCAACTCCACGCCGGTGATGTTTCGGACCAGTCGAGTCAGTGCAAGCCTGCCCTTTATCAAGCCATCACCAATGTAACCGACGTCGACTCTTTACAGTTTGAAAACAACGCGCCACGCGACTACGGAATGCCCAAATAATCAACAAGTTTCACCGTGAACCGCTCTAATTCCCTCCAATAAAAAATGGGACTACTGTCACTGTTTTACCTGTTTGCCGCGAGTGTTACCATAGTGTGTGGTTACTCTTGGCCCAGTGAAGAAACCACGACGCGAAGTTCGCAGTTTAAAGATTTTCACACGGATCCGTTGGTAGTTGAAACTTCTAGCGGCTTAGTGCGTGGGTACTCTAAAACAGTTCTAGGACGCGAAGTACACGTTTTTACCGGTATTCCTTTCGCGAAACCTCCAGTAGATCAACTCAGATTCAAGAGACCAGTGCCTATAGATCCATGGCATGGGATTCTTGATGCTAACAAGCTACCCAATTCTTGCTTTCAAGAACGATACGAATATTTCCCAGGTTTCGAGGGAGAAGACATGTGGAATCCCAATACAAATATTTCCGAAGATTGTCTATACTTGAATATATGGGTTCCTCAACGCTTGCGCATTAGACACCATAATGATAAAAATGTGGAAAGGCCAAAAGTACCAGTTTTGATTTGGATTTACGGTGGGGGTTACATGAGTGGAACCGCTACTTTAGACATATACGACGCTGATCTTATTGCTTCGACTTGCGATGTTATTGTAGCTTCTATGCAGTACCGGGTTGGCTCTTTCGGGTTTCTGTATCTTAATCGATATTTTCCTCGAGGAAGCGAAGAAGCTCCGGGTAACATGGGTCTATGGGACCAAATACTGGCTATTCGTTGGATAAAAGAAAACGCAGCTGCTTTCGGTGGAGATCCTGAGCTCATAACACTTTTCGGAGAATCCGCTGGAGGTGGTTCGGTTAGCCTTCATTTGATAAGTCCTGTTACAAAAGGATTAGCTAGACGGGGAATTCTCCAATCAGGAACTATGAACGCACCTTGGAGTTATATGAGTGGTGAACGCGCTGAAGAAATAGGAAAGGTTTTGATACAAGACTGCGGCTGCAATGTTACGTTTCTCGAAAACAACCCTCAACAAGTGATGGATTGTATGAGGGCTGTTGATGCGAAGACAATATCCCTACAGCAATGGAACTCGTATTCTGGAATTCTGGGATTCCCGTCCACTCCTACTATTGATGGCATACTAATGCCAAAGCATCCTATGGATATGTTGGCTGAGGGAGACTACGAAGACATGGAAATTCTTCTAGGAAGCAATAGAGACGAAGGTAAGCTATTGTTTTCTGTAAATTTTTATAGGCAAAATAATGATAGTCATTTGATATCATAAATACATGTTTTATTATTTTGGTCAATTGCAGTCAATTGCCGAGGCCCAGCAGTAAGTTTGCTTTGATCCCGTTTATTTAATGTAGCCTAAGATCTTTATTAGTACAATTTTCATGATTATAAATGCAAATAATTTTATACTTTTATATATTCTTGTAATCTATTACGATGTAAACTCAAAGAACATAAAAACCATTTGACAACGCCGCTAAAACTATCACCTGATCACACAACTATCATAATTTATTAACCTAGGCTCCCTAGACATAAGATTTTAGTGTGCAATATTATAACCTATAACAGTTAAGTGAAAATAATTGTGCTTAAAAATATTTCTAAAAATTAATAAATATTAAATAGTGTGAATTCTTGTGTTTTCGAAGTTTTCTTTTATTTTCTCTTGGTTACCTTGAAATTGTTTTCGTTTTGAGTCATTTGCCAAACGTGAGGATCTAAAAACAATTATAGGGAAACGGATCTATTTTTTATTAAATTCTTGATAGTAAGCTTTTCTTGTAGCATCTGCCCTGGTGTATTTGAATATTTTGTCTAGTTTCACCAAGTATTAAGATCGCTGCTACCTCATCACCTAAAGCACGTACCATTCCGCTTCTTGAAGCACTTAAACGATCACCACAGTTCTGCTCTTTTTTTAGCCAGCTGTCAGAACTGCCATAGATTATTTTACCTCCTGACCAAACCATTGCAATTTTCCATATTTGGTATCATAAGTATGTAGTGTAGTATGTAAGTGTTTTCTGTTCTTGCATAACACATTTAAACCTAGAGAAAATCTACGCCACTGCAACAGGTATCACGGCCGTGTTGGCAAGCACTAAATTAAACTCACATATATTCACAATATACATATATATCGCGATTCTGCCGACAAATCAAATAAAAACCTTCTTGGTTGGTCACGCAACAGGATGGTAGTTTATTCTATGCTTTAGCCTTTTGCTTACTTAGACGCGTTGATGACAAGACCTTCGAAGCGTTCCGTGACCATGTCAATTTGTAATGAAATAGAGAAAAAAACTAGGTAGGTATGTCACTGTGAATACATTGTAGGTAGATGTTTGTCGTAAACCGTAAACATAGAATGTAAATTGAGCTAATTTAAATAATGAGAATTCTTTTCGTAATATTGATTGGACCATAGAAAATGTATAATCCTTCTACTACTCTTCTTCTTCTACTACTTCATTCCACGGTAGATTTCTCATTTAGTAATACATCAGCCTTTCTCCTGTGCTTTCAGTTTGTTCCGCTATAAATATTCAAATTATAACAAATTGTTGATTTTAATCTTTGTCATAGTATTTTGTTTATTCGTAAAAACTCTCTTTCAAATTATTTCAGGTAATTCTTCACCATGATTCACAGCATGATTATATTTTGAATAATTTTCAATTTATATACCGGAAAAAATATATATTTTACGATTTTTTATATAATATACCTACTTATGGAAATCTAGGTTACGTAGGTACCGATGCTATAAAAATCTTTACTTAGACATGTATTAAAAAATAACATATAGGGTGAGTTTTCAGTACAAAACGACAAAGGAATGAGAGCACAGGGCGTTGCAAAAAAAGACAATTATGAGCACATACATAGGAACTCATCTAAAAGTAAAATCAATACTAAAATTTATGGAATACAAATGGATCCTTCCTTCGAAGGCTCAGGATGTGGAATTTAATCCAGGTCACTAAGCCTAAGGATTGTGAGGAATGGGAAAAAAACACCAGCGTGGTTCAAACCCGGTATCTCAATTGCCACAAAGGAACTAACCAAAAGAGGAATTTCGGTAAAAACATAATAATCTGCACTGATACCAGACAAGCTCTACTAGCCTTGAACAGACAACTTGTTATATCAGGGCTAGTGTTAGAGTACCATCGAGATTTAGCTAACGCCTCGGTAGATAACATTATTATCCTGAGGTGGGTTAAGGGGCACGACAGGAGCAAAGGTAACCACATTGCTGATTCTTTAGTTAGGGAACCGGCTGAACTAAGAATTCTTGGACCCGGTCTGACGAATTCGACAATTGCGGAACTAGCTAAACGTTACACCCATGCTCAATCTCCAACGAGATGGGATTAAATCAAGGGATGCAGTCTTGCCAGGATCACTCTGGGCGACCCTGGGAAGCTGGAGTCGAAAAAATATTTGGCGATGGCCAGGAAAAACCTATGTTTAACGGTAGGATCTCTGACACTGTCAATTAAGGAAACACCTCCAAACAATGGGGCTAGTGGACACACCTCTATGCAGGATGTGTCAACTGGAAGTTATCGTCAATAAGAGAGTGTGTGTTCGGTGAGTCTTGGCCTACACCTGCCGATATAAAGGAGATGTCTCCTAGTGACCTGTCCACCTTCCGGGAAAGGACAGGATGGATGATGAACTAGGACAATTCCTCGGGAGTTTGTACAATGGGTCACATGTAGCCTAAGTGCTGTGGGCCTAACTCACCCTCCCTACTCTACAGATCCTTTCTTCTCATTCTTAGTGCTATACATATAATTTTGACAGATGTAGATATATTCTTGAATATATTTTTCACATCTTAAAATTATCTATAAAATCTAAATGCGCTTACATTTACGTCTACATAGATATTAAAGTTTTTTTTTTTAAAGCGGACTCTAATTTTAGGAGCACAATTATTATGAAACTCTTTATAGGTAAATTATCCGAAAACATAATTTTTCTTCTCTATTTTTTTGATCACCATGCCGTTAATAACTATTAGCAGATAATCATAAAATAAATTGGAAATCCATTTGTGACGAAAACATACCGAGATGCAATTCGATATTAAAAAGTGAGAGATGAGGAAATGAACTTTTAAAAGCGACACTCCATGCTGCTATTTTATTTTATGAAATAATTGACTTGTGATAACGGTGTCGGAGAAAAATGTATCTATTATCTCTTTAGTTGTCGATGCCGCAGGCTGTATTTAAAATAAATTTGACACAAATAAGGAAACAATCTCATTTTCTGTACCAGCCGAAAAAAGACGCCTGTAACTAACAATAATAGCAGTAATAATACAATTAACAGACTATGTATCTCAACATGTGATGGTGACTTCCAAGAAAAGTCCTATGAATTGAATAATGACCCTATAAAAACCATGCGTCATCAAGCCAAAAGAGTTTTATACAGCAAACAGTACATTACCGACAAAACTCTTGGTATTGGTAGGTATGTTGGGCTTGAAAGATTGCCAGAGAAAAAAGCACAAAACTGTTATAAATTCGGCTATTTTTATGGTTGTCAATTAGTTAGTTTTTGATGCTCTTCAATACCACTAACAGTTTAAACATCCATATGACTAAGAACAGCAACATCAATGGCGTAGTGTGTAGAGAGCAGCAGGAGCCATGGCCCCGGACGGCAAACGAAAGGGGGCACCATTTTTTCAATTTGAATAAAAAAAATTCACTTTAAATCGTGAATTGCTAGTGACCCGTCACAACTGACTAGCACCTGGTGCGGCGGCACCGAGTTTTCTTAAACGCATACGAACTAACAAGCATCAGCTCAGTTATTCAATCAAACCACACAATAACACTTTTTTTTATTGCGCCTGTCAGATATGTTGACTAGTTGTCAAGTATAACCTTTAAGCAGGTGGTACTGAAAATATTTAATATGTTTACAGCTTTTTTCACAAATTGTGAAAATATCTCATTACAATATTTTATTGTATTCCTTAATAGAAATACACTTGTCTCAAAAGGAATATCAACAATCCTGGCTGTCACATTTTCGGATATTTTTAAAACGTAAAAAGTAGCTCATTATCTCACTATTCTGAAACAAGATAAAAATTTTAGTACGTCTCTGTTAGGAGAAGTTTAGGAAGGCAACAAGCAACTTGTACATTATGACGAGACCTTTCTTCTTTCAGACGTCACGTACTACTTTATAACCCATTACAGGAATTACTAAAGACTCCCATGAATACATGCCGATCATTATAATTCTTGGTTAAGCAACGAGAAATTGTCAGCTCAACGTTAGAAATTTATCAAGTTAAAGGCGAAAACGTGTTACGGGGAAGATTAAGAGCAAGCGGTGTAACTGAGAATCACAGTTTTCCACTAAAAATTGACAAAATGTACCTGAGGTAATTTCCACTGATCAAAACAGTTTTAAGATTGATACTGTATCCTTCATTTTTGGAATCTACAGGGTCGAATTAGTGGATAAAAGTGTAGGAAAAGAATAAGTTCCAATTTTGAAAATACGAAAAACGAGTTCGTCACAAATACATGCTTTAAGTCAAGTCCACAATAATAGGAGTTTTAAGCGGGAAATTGAAATTTATACTCTCGGATAATAAAAAAATATGGAAAAAAACCAACAAGGACGTTCTATAATACTTTGTATACAGGAGAACCCGAAAAGAAAGAAAATTTTTGAAAAAATGAGTTCGCGAGTCCGCAATAATAGAAGTTTTGAGATGAAATTTGAAATTAATTCCCTCATATAATGAGAGAATATGAAAAAAATGAGCAAGGACTTATCTACGATATTCTGTGTACAGGGGTGGTAATAGGAGTTGTTTTCGAAACTAGACCATTTTAAGAAAAAATTAATCTTTTTTTCGTATCATTACGTGGCAGAAAGGTTACTGTAGCGTAATACCGTAGTAACAAGAGTGACTTTCTTGAAAGGGTTGAAACACCTATTTCCATATTCTGTTTCTTACAACCATGAAAACTACTTAAAATTCCCCCAGGTAAATGTATAGTCCAAGCTTCTGGAATGGAAGTATCCCAAACGAATGAATGAAATAAAAAAGAAAGAGTACAATTAAGTTAATTTTAAAATAAGTTTAAAACTAGCTAATAAACCTCACTGTAATGTGGGGGTATGACATAACAATTTAATAAAACTATAATCCAAATAATACCATTTTATACAATACCTGAAAGTTGAACTTTCCAAAGTCATTCCTCTAGTATCTCTTTGTAATGTATACTGTGCTTAATTCAACACACAATTGTAGGGTGTAATAATATTCCATATAATACCTTCGTACCCAGTATTCTAGTTTGGATTCGGTGTAGTTGGATATAACCCGGAGCTTGTTCTTGTTTAGAACGTTGTTGTGATACTGAGCCACATCCATTGTATTCACCGTATTACAACACACCTAGATTCATCCTGCAGCGAGATAAAGGAAACGTTAACAAGATTCGCCCCGTCTGAGGTTCAGGATGCAGAAAACGTTCATTAAAAGGGATTATTCTATACTGTGACAGTAAATTACTACTGGAAAATTATATAGTTGTTCAAATGCATTTATTAGTTTATACATAAAATTGCTCTTTTAATTTATTTTACGTATTTGAGTGTTTGGGGGGTGGTGACTGCATCTTCTGGGGACTAGAACCTTTGACCACGCAGTTCATTCCCTTAGTTAGTGACCAAAGTGAGCAGGAAATCCTAAAAAGCAAAAATATTAGGTGTAGGAAAGTGCATCATAAAATTTTAGGTTAGCGTATTGTTTATCGTTATGTTCACTTTTGCTGTTTTTTTCTCTTCTGAACCAAATTCAATATGTATATAAGTCCTCACGCATTTTGAAGGCACTGAGGTATTGCAGTTAGGGGCAGTGGGGAAGCGATAGTTCAGCTGCGTTCAAAACGTGCTATTTCCTCTTCCATGCATGTCATCAATCTATGCGCACCCCATTTAAACTTATTGAAAATACCTACAACCTACTATTTAAATAATACATAAAAGCTCTTCATTCATGTATGAACAACCCGTCACTCAACAAAGACGACACAAGGATAATATTTCGTCTACAACTCTGAAACTTAAACATGTGATCAGTTGCCAAGCAATCGGTAATACGGCCTGTACTGTTTTCTATTTGTGTAAACTCTCCCAGTTTACGATTGATAGTGGGCAGCCTGACCAAAGATATCTCTCTGTATATTGTTTGTTGATAATCTTACAAACCAAGGTCAAAGTCTTTTAATATGTTTTCAAGAATTCACAAAACAAACGCACCTGAGCAGTTCTACTATTTCCACAAGAATACTGAAAAGAAAATCTAGTGGGAAACACAAGGAATAAAGAATATCATTATTCCAATTAAACCGGTACATCCATTGTCTTTCTCTTTTGTCCGTTGACGAGGGTTTCAATTAGAATTTAGAAAATTCATTTTCCTGTGGTATTTATAAGATACACTCATGTCGTAATTATCAGTCTAGTGACATAAATCCTGTGTTGAAGATGTATAAAGTGAAATAAGCAGCCGCTCTTAGGTCTTAAGCCAGCGTCTTCTTGACAAATAGAAGTATGAGGTGAGTGCTTAGTGGGGGGTGAAGTCTAATTGGCCATGTGAAAGAGATTTGTTTTTCGCCCGCTGACACAGCGACAACATTTTCTGTATAATTACCGTACCTACTAGCTTTACTGAGAGATGAATAATTGGTCGATTGAAAATTTGGATAAACAATACATTGTTTGTGAAATAGAACATTTGCTTTTGGAAAACAATCATATCTTGTGCTACGAAAGTTTATTTAGGTTACAACATAAAAGTTTGTGATGAAGATTTTTTCTTTAGTCAAAGGAAGCTGGAAAAGCCAATGTAACAGTTCTTTTTTGTTAGCCTGTACCTAGTGAGGCATACATTGAAGGTGTTTATTTACAAATAAAAGGCTTGTTTGATATTCTCACATTTATTTAATATAAGTATATATTTATGTGAAAAGTGTGAATAAAATACAATAAAGAGTAAGCAATCATTCTATTATCTCAATTAACATTATTTATCATTTTACATAAATAAATAAAGGACTAAATAACTCTAGAACCATCTTCAAGAATACTGGAAGATACAAATCGAAGCAGCAATCATCTTGAGGAAATTTAAATATAATATATAATTTATATTGATAATAATATTGAAGTAAATGGTTTTACTCACGTCTCCTACAGCAGTAAGCAAGCCCCATTGAGGCATTATTATCAAAAATAACTCATCAAAAATATAAAAATCTCTTGGCATTTATTGTTCCACTTCTTTTAATGCGCTTAACTACCCACTGCAGATTTGCGCAATTGATTAGTAACGAAAATAACTATTTTTTCAATATTGAAGATTCTGCCAACCCGTAAGCTGAAAATTTCCCTGGCCATTGAGTATAATGATGTCATCGTCTTTTTATCTATACATATAAAATGTCCTGAATGACTGGCTGACGGATTAACGGACAGTCTAAACCGATGATCGTAGAGAGCTGAAAGTTGAAGGGTGTGTTTTTTATCGTAGGCATCCGATAAGAAAGGATTTTCCGAAATTCTACCCATAAGGGAGTGAAAACCGGGGGCAAAGTTTGTATGGGACAACGTGATTCCTTGGCCCAATCTACTTCAAATTTTGCATAAACATTCTTTAACAGAATTGATGGAAGTCGTGGTTCGTATTTTATAGAAACTTATCGCCTAACGGGGTTAAAAAGTTTTTTGGAGGTGATTTGGATCGAAGTTGATATCAATACTCCTTAATGCTGCTGATTTATATTACACTTTATTTTGAAAACTCAATCCGATTTTATTCAAAAAACGTTGAACTCACTTAAAAGCTTGAAGAATGCAATACCAATACTGATATTCATAATAAGGTGAAAAACTAATCAAAAATCCTATTAGAACCATTTTCGACTTCTACGCGGACGAAGCGGAGGGCAAAAGCTAATCGCAAATAAACCATATATGCACCTATATTGTGGTGACATTCAGTGAGACCTAGTTTACCATTTTGGAATTCATTACATAAGCACTAAGGCCCGGTTGTACATTTGAAGCTTAAAATTGAGCTCAACTGAGCTGGGCTTAAAATATAAGCTAAGCTCAACCAAAAACCTGTTGTAAAAACACGGTCAGTAGCAGCTTTACCAAACCTATAGTTGCAAGTGTTGGTAGAACTTATTTCGAACTGACGCATGCGTATGAAATAAATTGGTCAAAATATGTTTGTAAAATGAAGGTATTAGTTTTGCAAGAAATTTCTTCTGATATACAATCTGTCACAAAGCGAACAGTTTCTTTAAAAAGACGAAATATTTGAATAAACTCATGATCCCTCCAATACCCGAGTTGTACGATTTCAATAAGTTCCAAAAAATCCTCATCATCGGTTTAAGTATCCATATTTAACTTTGATAAACTTTTAATTTGAAAATAAATTAAGTACAGGTTATGTTTGCATACAATTTATTTACATTTAAGCCACGGAACATGATAACAATTTATGTTCCATGCTTAAGCTTACATTAAACCTGCCCTCTTGAAGGTTTTACTAAGCTTAAGGTTTAAATCAAGCTCAACCGTAAGCTTACTTTGTACAACAGCAATCTGACGCTGAACCTGAGTTCACACTTGAGCCTTCACTAAGCTACATTTGTACCACCGGTCCTTAGTGTTTTAATGGCTGCTTAACTATTCGACATGACGATGATCCTTTGCCTTTCCTATTAGGGGTTTTCCCTGCTTCGATAGATACTAGTACCTACACTTTCTAAGTATATTTGGTACAATTTTTGAAATATAAATGTAAGTTTTGTAGTATCATTTTTCACGTTATTCGGGGTTTTAAAAATCCCACAAATCTGATTCTCGCATTCTACTAAATTTCTTTATCACGTACGTCATAAATCAGTATAAAAATATAAGTTGTTGTGGGGTACGAAGAGGCAGTCACCGCCCATTCTGTTTTCATACCCCGTATTATGGGCAAAGCGTGAACTTTTGAGTTATACAAATCTAATGCCCGGTTGCAAGAACGCTTATTAAAAATAATGAATGATTAACGGCTAATCAATGGCTCATCAATGGAATAATAACTCGTTAATTGTTCATTAATCAACCATCATTCACACATCAAAATGTAACGGATACCTGCAATGATGAACAATTAATCGACCGTTATCCACAATTTGCGTTGCACGAACAATAATTATCTGTTGATGAACCATTAACAAGCCGTTAATCATTCATCATTGTGATGGAAGGTGGTTTGTCAATTAATGAATAATCAATTTGACAGTTGTCGTAAAAGTTTTTATTTATTTATTGTAATTCGTTAACTCAATTTTTCATTGCACATTTCGATTCAGGGGGTAAGTTTACCAAACTAGAATAATCTATTCTAGTATTTACATAATGGACTCCGATTTATCGGACCTTTCCTATTTGGAAAATGAACCTCCACGTGGACATCCCAGGTAAATCGCAATGATATCCTTTGAGTATATGAAAATGGTGCTGTGGATTGCATCCATCTTAAAAATACAATCACCAACAAAATGATCTGGTGGAAGATGTCGAACAGTTTGAAGATGCGATGTATGAAGAAGAGTTGGATCATGCGAATAATCCGAATAATAACGCCAATTACGATGTTCGATTTTCAATAGATATTAATTTTTAATTTTTTTTGGATCTCCTCATTTTCTCAGTTTCATTGATTAAATAAGACAAATAATAATTATTGATTCAACTTATTTATTTTCAGTTGGTTAATTATTTCTTGAGATTTTACGACCCTCTCCTCCGCAATACTATTTAAATATTTTTAGCGAAAATATAAATTTTTGTATTGTTCTGCGGAGGGGAATTTTTTTAAACGATGAAATAAAACAATTTGATTTGTTTAAATCTTCATTACATTTGAACTAAGTTCAATACACATTCGTGACGCGTTTCGCTAAAACAGTAGCTTTCTTCTTTTTAACAATTTTTATTGTGGTTTTATTTGGCTGCGATGACAGCACTGCCCTCTTGCTGTTGTTAGAAGCGACAGCTTTGCCGCCTCCCGTCTTCAATTTATCTCGCTACATTCAAAATATATTTTCAAATTAATTGAAGAGTATTTTAGTAAGTACACCCTATACTCAGCCGCAGCAGTTTGAGCGTCCTTCAGTTTTAACTGATGTTTTCTATACGTATTTTGCTGGAAATAATATTGGTATTTAACTAACAACTTTTATGAATGAAACTTACATTTTCTTCGGCGATCTCTTCTTATGTTCCTTTTCAAAGTTTCGTATAGAATTTTTAAATGTTTTGCAGATCTCTCGCCTGATTCTGCAGATAAATTGAAATTTTGGCAGATCTGTGCCTATAGAATGAAAAAAAGTTTTTTAATACGAATGTATTATTTTATAATCCTTGAGAATACGGTATATTATAGTAGTATTAATTATACCATAATAAAAATGTACTCACTTCACAACCAAGGATAGCACTAATTACTTCTCGATTTCGGTGAAGTTTTTGCGCATTAGTATTTTCTCCATTGGCTAAAAATACACTCATTAATAAGAGTATTAATAAATTATTCTTGAAACGGTTAGTATTTAATACAACGTAAATTACAAACTTACCGTACACTTAACTGTAGAATCCAAAACAAACCACAAAATCAAAATAGTTTAATATAAAAATATGACTTATAACAATATTATGACGGCAAACGTCACCGTTTCACAATGTTGCTACATCTTCCGACAATTAACGATCAATCACATGATGAATGATTAATAAGAGCTTAATTTTTTTCGTGCAACCGGATTTCCATTGATGGTTCATCATTTTTTAATCAACCATCACATGATGAGAGATTTGATTAGCGTTCTTGCAACCGGGCATAAAACTGTAATAAGTCAGTTGATTTACATAAATGTCATCGTGGAAAAATCTCAGTGTTCGTGTCTAGGCAGATCGTGACTTTTTTGGCAGTTCCCGATTTTCTTTTCAAAGACTTCTGTAATCATGCTTGAACCTAACGGAGTTGACAAAAATGATATCAGAAAGGGATTTATTTCTTCTAAGCTTAGATATTTATACCAAAAGAATAGAATAAGTGATAAAAAGATAATGTACAGCTATTAATATAACAAGATTATTATGCGATTTATAATAGTTGAGGACATTGCTAGGAGACGAGGCGAGACGGTGTTAAATCGCTAATAATCAAGTTATATTCAACAAGGTTTTATGTTATTTCATTTTGGCATTTCAAAAAGTCAAGTCATCATTAAAACCATGCAAGATTTTGATATTCTTATAAACTTTTAAGTTGAATATTAATTTGTACTTGAACATAATTATATTATGTACCTTATTATTTAAAAGAGCGCCACTGCCGCCCTAAATATTGCACAATCCTTTTCAAGCTGTGTTATCTTTCTATCCGGAGCTTGATAATAATAACCGCGAGAGCGTCTGGTGTCTTTTAGTAATTCTTAGTATTACCACAACGAACGCTGTTGTACGAGGCCCAGTTTTCAAATGTAGGCTGGCTTCGCAATATCCTTACGGAATCCAAAAGGAGGACTTCGCTTCAGCCTATTAACGACATCAATTTAATTTTACCGCTTGACAAATTTCAACCTCAATTCTGACCTAGCCTTCTCGTAAGGAACAAAAGAAGAAAAATTGATTATTTTTGCTTCAAAAATTAACACGGGAGCTATTCACAGAAATCCGGGTAGAAATCACATTACACAGTAGGGGAATTCTACGGTTTTCAATTACATTGTCATTAACTTGATGATTTTATAAATATTATTTTTATTTATTTAAATAACGTGTACCGGAATTATTCGTATTACAATTAATTTAGCTAGACACCCATTCATTTCATTATTTTCTCGCTTATTTTTTTTTTCATAGTTCCTATCCCTCGTTTTTACCGTACATCTAACGATTCCTATCCTTCTCAAGTCCTCCTCCACTTCCTTCAGCCACTTAGATCTGGGTCTTCCTTGCCTTCTCCTACCACCTGGTTCCAACTGTAACATTGAGCAAGCGATTGCGCGCTGTCCTTCTCTCCATACATGTCCGAGCTATTTTATTATTTCCCTTTTTATTCTCTTTACTACATCTTCGCTTTTTCAATGGATTACTTTAAATTTAGCGATTTATTTAATCTTTGACAACTCTTTGAGTTAAATATAGAAATATTTGTTTTGATAGAGACTGAATATCATTTTCATTTGGATTTTACTTTACTTTATATAATAAATAACAAACTTCATTACCAAGACGCAACTAACAACGAAAATAATTTCTTTTGTATAATTAAACTTAATAACTCAATAAACTTAACGAATCTTATCTCGTGACAATATGAAATTTACAAAATTATTATTTCTTTTGTGCCGAAAATACCTACAACCAACTATTATTAATTTCCATTCCTTGCGGTTTATAATGGAAAATTTACTTTTAATGAGGATTTCCTTTATATTACGTCGAGAATATGACTGGTACCTGAATGATATAAAACTGAAATAAAAGAACAAAACTTTCTACATTGATTCTATGACAAAACATCATCTGCACGTTCTCTAACATTATTAGTGTGGTTTTCAAAGTATGCCCTATTTCACGAGTAGGTATACCTAAGCCTGTCCATGGTGCTAGACCCAGGTGCAATATCCACGCACCGTTAGGGAATCTTGCTTCTGTATTTCAGGCAGAAATCTACGCTATCGATATGTGTTTGCAACTGAATATTGAAAGGGGGTACAGGGGTCAAAAGATCCTAATTCTCTCCTAGAGTCAGGCTGCATTAAAATCTTTAGTATGTCCTCAGATCAGATCAAGACTGGTCTGGGACTGTCTACAGAAACTTAAAACCCTGGCTAACCATAATAGAGTTACTCTTAAGTGGGTCCCGGGGCATAAGGGCATTGTAGGAAACGAAAAGGCAGACATCCTAGCAAAGCTGGGGTCTGAGACAGCATTCACTGGTCCTGAACCATTATTTGGGATATTTAAAACTGCTGCACGTGGTTGTATATCTCGGTGGACTCAAACTAAACACCAGTCGTACTGGAGACACGTGCCAAAACAGAAACACAGCAAACTCCTGGTCAAAAAACCCTCGGAGACGCTAACCAACGAAATACTAAACCTTAGCAGGTCCCAAATAAGGATAGTGACGGATTTACTCACCGGTCACTGTACACTAAGGAAGCACATGCATACAATCGGCATATAAAGGGAGGAACCTATCTGTCGGTTGTGCATGGAAGAGGAGGAAACAGCCTCTTACATTATCTTCGATTGTGAAGCATTATCTCACTGGAGACATAGACTCCTAGGACTAGAACATCCAAGGGAGGATTTCCCCAAAAATAACCTAGTGAAAAGTCTGCTGAGCCTGATAAGGGCTACTGATGGTCTTTTCACATAAACGGCACAACCAAGAGCACAAAAAGCCTTAAGGCTGAGGTGCCGAGGACTTCAAGCCTTTGACTGGTGTGCTGATCCAATCAATCAAGCCTGTCATCCTTCAGTGTATGTTCTTTTCAATTTTGACTCTACAGTATGTTCCCGCAAGTGAATAAATATTTAAAAGAAAGTCAAAACATATGTTTCCCTTAAAACAATAAAACTCGAGCAAGACTAGATAAGAAATGTCAATAAAATAAAGTTAGTGGAAGGACTGTGTTTTTTAAGTATTGCATATAACAAGATAGTTGGCGCTTGTCAAGAAATATCAAATGTCAAAATTAATTGTCATCTTCAGTTAACTTAACGCCAAAGTTTCAGACCACTTCGCTTCGAAGACAGTCGTATCATAACAAGAATACCTTGTCGAGTTGGTTTTTGTTCCCGGAAATGAAGCACCACATCCGTCGACAATTTCTCGTTGGTAAGGAGAATTTAAACGTAGACACGCAGTCACCCAGGAAAACGTAGAAGCTGTAGACTCCGTTTCACATAAAAAGAAGTCTCGTGAATTTGCCTGCTGACTTGTTTATCTATGTCTCCTACTAACGACCATTTCAATTGGGGTGTTCGAAGTAATCGTTTTGCTAGTTTATCTATGAGTGTTGTGTGTTTGATTTGATCTAAAACCTTGCTTCCTGAAAAAATTGTTGGTGTTAATGGAAGAATCCACAGTCAAGCAGACAGATTCTAACCTACAAAATGTGAAAACGCGCTGGTTTTGACGTACGCGCATTTGGCTGCAACTTCACGTAAGCTGATCCAAGAAGATCGACCTTGGGCATTTCAAAGACCACAATTAAAAACATTTTACATGAAAAATTTCCTGTGTCTCGTTGGAAACCGCATCTGTTGATGGAAGAACAGAAAGCAAATGGTGTCAAAAAACTCTAAACTGGTAAAACGCAGGAAACTTAAAAATATATACGGTATTGTCAGTGTGGATGAATGCACGGTACCTGGGAGAATACTGGATAGAAGAGGGACAGTTACCTAAGTTGAAGCCTGCAGATATCCTAAAATTCCTCCGGGAAATAGGACTCTCCTCAGAACCTAAGTAGAAGTAAGGGCGCACAATAGATATTTTAGGTCTCGGTGAATGTTACCCCAAAATGCATATATACATACAGTGTGGATTTATTGTTATGAAACCGTGAATAAACGTCAGAACTGTTACTGCCGATTGGTACATATCGATTTGTTTGAGAAAATGCTGAGTTTCGAAAAGCCTACCCCTTACAACGCCAGAAAACATCGAATTGCTGGTCCATCCTCCATAGTCCTAACGAATTTTACAAAACCCAAGAATCAGTTGCGTGGCCAAAGGTTCCAGTCCCCAGAAGATGCAGTCAACGCCTTGAAAAACTCTATTTTGAATGTACCAACAAGTGAGAGGAACAACTTCTTCCAGAATTTGTGCCGAAGGAAAAACAATATTGTTTGAAAGTTATCTACTGTTAAGTAAAAGTTAATTTTCATAATAATACTTCTAGCTCCATAAACGAGAAAATTGGCAACGATATTGAACAAAGGTAATTAATGCTGCTAAATTTAATTTAAACAGAGCCATAAATTGGCAAAATAAGCTAACCGACGGAGCTTTACTTATTTATAAAAGTTCAATATCGAGCCGTTCCTCCTGGGGGCTCGTACGCGCCATCTGAATTATATAGAAGACTGCCAGTTGTTACTCCAACCGACAATTATTTTCTAACATGTTGTACATTGTGCACTCTGCAATGATTTTCACCTGTATTGTCAATGTAATCTTGACAAAGCAACAATGCTATTACTATAATTGTAGAGCATTTCTAACGATTGCTTCTAACGACTACTTTGTTGATTCTACAAGAATATCCTAGATTGTCTTTTTATCTTTGTTAAGTGCATGTGTATTGTACGACAAAGAGAAGTGATTGTTGTCGATTGAACCAATAGTAAACAATTATATTGAGTTTGCTATAAACACATCAATTGGAGGGATTATAATTCAATAAAACTGTCATTTTTCAATGAAGTCTAATTCTTGTTTCCTATCGCAAATATGTAGTACTTCTAGTTGTGGTTTGGCACCAAGCTACAGAAATCAGAAAATACAAAAACCTGTCGACTAGCGCACAACGGAAAAAACCAGCGTATACAGAACAGTCTCCAGCAAGCAGGTACAAGTGATAGCCGAAATAAACGAAATAGACCACAGACCACTTACCCTATAGACACCCCACGTCTGTTATAGAACGTCGTACCCCTTATATAGTTCTAATCCTGATCATCGGATGTCGCTAGTAGTTTCTGGCACCTGCTTAGTAGGCAACTTACAATTTTAGGAGCGTCAAGATCCATCTGTTGTTCTGCGTCAAAAGTAACAAGAATGGCGCAAAATTCAAATCCAACGATGGCGCGAAATTCAAACCCAATAAGAATAACGTGAGAGTACGGAAAAAATAAAACAATTAAAAATTTTCTTTTTTTATTTATTCGTTGCAATAATACAAATCTAACAAAGTATCTTAACACTTAGAAGTACATAGAAATTTAAACTACAAACCACAATTAACTTATATACAAAAAAAATCTATAGCTATTTAACTTCCAAGGAGCTGGCATCACTGAATAAACCCCTCTACATTGTATATAAAAAGAAGAATAAAAATAAAAATCTATTACCTTTTTTAGCATTCTATTACGTTTTTGCGTGGTATTTTGTTACCAAAAAAATTTTCCTAGGAACTATATTTTCGTTCAAGGTCTTGTAACCTGCGCGGGTTGTCTATAGGGTAAGTGGTCTGTGAAATAGACGAAAGAAGGCGGTTGTGACGAAGGGAAGTTGGAACAAAAGAAATTGCAAGAACAGAAGAGAGGGAAATCTCGATAAATGGGTGTTCTATGGGCACAGACCAGAAATCAACTGAAAGAGCTAAGTAAACGAGGAGAATATGATTGGAGAGATGATGAAGTGCAAGGAAAACTATAAGAAAATACACAAATACGTAAGAACAACAATGAAAGATAAAGAAAAGGAAGTAAACGATGCCCCCCACTCTGAAGGTATGCCATTAAGGCGGTTCCGGTGTGAATCAGTGGAAGTTCTTGTGATGTTTTTAGTGGGTATGCGCTCTAAACAACGCGAGCTGCAAGCCCCACACTACCTACCGCAAGTAAAAGGTGTTTTTTTATTGGTTATGTAACGTCGGTCTATTTCTGTGACTGAGGCTAATCACCGACGCCGGGAGCACTCTACCCACAACCGGAAAGTTTGCCGAACCCACTGGTGTTCCAACCTGTGGTAGAGTTCTTTATGGAGCCCATCATCCATGGACTCGGGACCTCGGTTTTACGTCTCCTCCAAAAGACGGCATACTTAAATTATAACTCGAGCTCATTGGTATAATGCCTGCGAGCTGTAATATGCTACTCCGCTGCAGGCTTTATGGGCTATTTAGACAACGGTCTTTTCCAGTGGGTCATCCATCCAAGTACTAACCGCGCTCGACACTGCTTCACTGTAATTATCGCATCAGAGGCGTTCCATTACAGTGCTGGGTCGACGCCCCGTGGAAGGTGTTAATAAGGAGAAAAAATGGTCTCTTTCTCAGGTTTCCAGCTGTTCGAGATCTACGGAGAAGTCACTTCTACTGACTAGGAAAACTGCAACTTAAAATGAATCGCCTCAATGATACCAATAGCCTTATTAGCTCAATCGGAACCAAGTTCAGGTCTAGGCATTATTCAAATTAATATTCAACATAAATCGAGTATTTGTGAACTTGATAAAACACCAAAAGTCGCTACCAAAAAAATAAACCAAAATTTACCTAAAATTTTCAACTCTAATCGTTAAAAAAATTTAGAGTTTCGAATTTCTAGATTTATTGATCCCAACTGATGACAATGAAAATACAAAAATTCATCATTTTAGAAGGCAAACATCGAGCAAAATAAAACCATTAATAAAATGGGAAGCTACATTACTTGACGGAATTTATCAATTGGATCATTACTTTTATATTCTTTGAAATTCTGGTGTTGTTACTCATATTTAAAGTACCGTAACAGGAAAAATATTTCATCTTCTCTTTTTCTACGAGCTGTTGATTGCCCCGAATGCAGATTCCATAATTTATAATAACGGTGGTGGTGGTGGAAAGGATTTCTGTTGATTTTTCCTTTATTATTGAACCTAACTAGGTTATACATCTATAATTAATGAGAAAAATACTGAACAAGATTATATAATTAGCCTAGCGAAATATAACGATGCATTTTTCGATAAAATGAAACGAAAAGAAAAAAATCCGAATAGAAATTGAATAGAGAATTTGTGGAAAATGAAAATATGCTTTATTCATTTAAGAATTTCCTTGTAAATCGGCGAGGAGAATTCTTTCCTTTCAAAAAAGCATTTCTTATTGATGAATGTAAAATCGTTTGAATTCAGTATGGCTTCTAAAAAAGCGGAAGTACATTTGGTGTTGCTACAAAAGTCGTGCGATTTTTTAAAACTTAGAAAGTGTCATTTGATTTTGTACATTTATGTATATTGAACATTTTCCTTAACATAACCTGTAAGGTAATTCCGGAAGAGATGAAAACCAAAACAAACATGTACTCTGGTTGGAATAACGTTGCAGCAAAATAGCAGAGGATAGTTATAACGTTACTGGTGCGTAGATGTTACTACTAATTTAGTCAGGCGAACCTTGGCCAAGACAAACCCAAGCCAAGGTTCCGGCACTAAGGCCACTGGCGGGCCCATTGTTCCATTCCTGCTACTTATGCATCCATGAAGCCAAGTCCCTCGATGAAGGACTCAATCCTCTTCAGTGAATGCCTGCTTATGTCCCCAGAGGCCATAACAGGGACTCTGAAGATTCGCCTGCGTAGCACAGCCCAATGTGGACATACGAGAAGAACATGGTCCGACGTTTCGTCAGCTATGCCGCAACCCCTGCATAGGGGGCTTTCCTCTAAACCTAGGTTACAGAGGTGTTTCCTCAGACAGCAGTGCCCTGTTAGGAGTCCTGCTATCTTTTTTAACCTACTCCTTGGTAGTTCTAGAGCAGCTCTAGCATGTCCATCAGTCCATCCCCTCAATAGGAGCTTGGACTGCCTGAGACCCTGTAGAGCCCTTTAGTGAGCAAGGTGCTGGTTTCTCAACCAGTTCCTCGTCTCCCCACGGATTGTTTGTTTTGTGAGGCCCGGGCCGTTAAAAGGAGTAGCCGTCCTTTCCACATCCAAGGCGTACGCCCCTTCATTGCCTTCAAAACCAGAGTGGGCCGGAATCCATTCTAGCCATACGCCTTGCTAGGCCAGCAAGGCCTTCACGACATTCAGCAGCAAGCCCTGAGATGATGGTATATCCACTCAGTGCCTTAATTGCCGCCTGACTGTCGGTGTATATGGTTATGTGTCGATCCGTATAACCTCTGTCTAGGTTTATCTGCGCACATTCCAAGATAGCGTATACCTCAGCCTTTCCCAGAATTCTCTATTCCGGATCTTCACCCTATAGGGGGTTACGAATGAGTACCTGCGCAGGCAGACATCAGCCGCTCGAGCCAGGACATCGCCCAGAAGCCTGAGCTTATTGACGTGCCTGCACCCTTCCTCGTTTCGCACATATGCCAAACTTTTCGAGCGTAGATGTTAGAGCGACCCTTATTCTTCCAATGCGCTTCGACAGTTCTGGTGAAAAACCACTCGGTAATCGGATATTTAATCATTAAAATACACAGGTTTCAGGTTACAGATAAATAGATCAATTTCCCTGCCAATCTGAACACTTGGCAACATCTAATGTTCACTTTCCTAACTAACATAGTGATTAATTCACTTTACTTTACTTTACTGTCGGCCGGTTGGTTTAACCAGCGTTTGCGGTGTGTGATAGTTCCCGAGTTCTGGGTACTTCGACGTATCGAATTATTGTACCAGAGGCAACCCCCAGAACCCTCTGATTATACTGATTGTGCAAAGGTCGTCAAAAGTGGGGGTAAAGAATGGACGTGGTGAGGCCCATATTAGAGGCTAGAGTTGGGAACTGAATCATTTTGAGAAATGAATTCTTATGCATTCCTCCATACTCCTGCTGTGTGATGGATGTATCTAAATATACGATTATAAGTTGAATACTTTATTTGATATCTCTGACAATTCACTTTCATATGACATCTCAATCTACTTGATTTCTATAACGTCTATACACTACATGCCCTTTTTTTATCTCATAACTAAGCACAAACAAAACAAAACGGAACAAAAACGTTAAACATTATCATCCAAAAATTTCGGGGTATTAAGCATTCGTTTGGGTCTTTCTTTTTTGATTACTTCAGTTCCATTTGTATCTTCAGGCTGGTGTATATTATCTGAAGCTGATGTCGAAGGTTTCGGTAGCACTTGAAGATGACGACTATTTCTTCTGACTATATTATCTTTGTCTGTTCTAACTAAGTAAGATCTCGGTTCAACCAATTTTTGTTCTATTACTCCTTCTCTTTGCATGTTTGTAATCCAAACTTTATTTCCTGCTTTCGACTCTTTCTTTTCTCTTACTCTGTGTCTAACATCATAATTCGATTTCTGTTTCTTTTTCTCTTCTAACATCTTTTTTCAGATGTCGAAAATGTAAAATTATAGGACACTATGCAGTACAATGCCGCACCAGGAATTTCAATGAAATCGTCGACGAAGACCCCACATCTGACACCATGTTGTGTGATGGATGTATCTAAACATACGATTATTAGTTGAATACTTTATTTGATATCTCTGACAATTCACTTTCATATGACATCTCAATCTACTTGATTTCTATAACGTCTATATACTACACTCCATACTCCATACATATTCACTTATTCAAGAACTTGCAACCCTGCATTTGGCCATATCACCCTTAAGGTCTGGTGCGAAACGGAAGAGACACCCTTCTTCTGAAGAATGTTTTTTAATTTTCTTTTACTTTCGCAACGCACTAGATTTCATTTCTTATGATATAGGTATGTAAAATCACATTTATTTAGTGGTAAGTCATATTTTTTTCTCTGAACAATCTCTAAGACTATTCCATAGTATTATCCGGATTTTCCGTTACGTATATTTCCAATTTTCTTTGAGGTAAACTTTAATGATATGGAGACTGTATAATACAGTTTCTAACAATATCGTAAAGTGATAAAGGAGAATTTATTATGAAAAAATTCTACTTAGTTTTCATAAGGATAAAAAAATGTTGTTTGTTGTATTTAATATTTGAAATAAGATTTTGTGGGACTCATGAAGTCGATTTCGGGAGAAAGATTTGAATATCATAGTAATTTTCTTTACTACTCATTATAGCATTAATATAGGTGCGTCTCTATGTTTATTTTCGTAAGTAATGTCATCTAATTTTTCCAAAAAAAATCGAATCGAATTAAAATATAGATTGCAAATTTTGGTACTCAGTAGGAGTATTGTTTAAAATCTTTGAACTCATTGATAACGTTGTGTGTAGGTAAATCATTAATATTGTTCATGGGTCCAACTGCAGAAGCTCGAGAAGTGGCTGCAAGAAATTCTATTTTCTGTTTTTTAGCTGAAGGCTCTGAGGCGTAAATTCTAATGGTATTGATGATGTTGGAATAATGTTAATTATCCCATTGCAGATAAGGCTTAATTGAGTTGGCTGAACTGTGGCCTGTCATACAGTTTTTTTTCATCTAGAAACCATTTGTAATTCAAAATTGCACGTTTGTGATTGATGGAAATTAAGACAAGCGAAATAGTCCATAATATTTTGTTAAATACATTTTTCACATCATTCGTATAAATAATGTCATCAATTCCACAATCCCAAAAACGTTTTCCATGAGAAAACATCTACAGTTACTTAAAAAACATGTAGCTTATTATGATGAAGGCAAACTAGAATTGTCAACAAACGCAATTTGTCTACTGGATAACTAACAAAGATACATTTCCACGACCGCTCATTACTCTTTCCAGTCTTTACGTGCATGTTTGTTAAAGCTGATGTTGAAGTTGAAAAGCAGTGAAAACGACTTTTTTTACTAGGAATTAATTCTCTAGAGTCCAACTGTAACAAAGATAATAAACGTGCAGTGGCAGAGAATTATCTTTTTTCCTGGTATTGCAGAAATATTCACGTTACTTTCAAGACATGGTTAAATCGAGAGTATATGTTTCAACAAGATCGCGGAATTTATATTCTATTTCTTATTTCCTCTATCTCCTTCTTCTCCTCATTCCACTTGAAAATTGTAGTGATTGTTTGGCAAAACTTAATGAGACACTTTCTTTCTTTCTTTCTGCTCAGCAGCTTCTCCTTACGGAGTATCCAGTTATATCTATTTGGAATTGTTATGGTATGAAGCAGGTCGTTTCTCTGTTGGAATTTCAATTCCAGAATATTGTCCACCAGCAGTTTACTATGCTCTGTACAAGTCTGTTTTGTGAATTTGGAAATATGCGAATTCTATATTTTGTTGATCTAACCTCTCTTTCCAAGAAAATTAGAAGATGAGGTAGATCCAGAAGGATTTCCGAAGCCATGCCAGAAAGCTTTGTTAAAACTGTTTTGACCACCTAACATGTAATCACCGGTCCAGATTAAATCCAATAGATTTTTTGGGTACTTTCAAGTGAGCTTTCGAAAAATATAAATTGATTAATATTAAAATCAATATTAAAATGAGGATGAAGAAAGTCAAAGCCATGACTACACATCTAGATAAGATATACCTATACGTTTGAAATACATCAAAGCAGAAAAATGAGGGTTGTTCCCGTTCTCCTTGCCTAGAGCTGGAATAATTTGGAAAAAGGGTGGAACAACATCACAAATATAAAGGTTAAAGGGTTCGACTAACCTTTCTGCTAATTACAAAGTTAACAATGATTTTATCGGTTGTAATCAGTTGTGAATTTGTTAAAGTATTTAATAGCAAATAGGAAAATTGAGGGCGAGCACCATTTTCATTATAAATGTCTTTAAACTTCAAGTTAATGAGTTGAAATACTTATCGAATTAATTTTTTTAAAAGTGTTACGGAAATTTTATCAAGGTACCACAAACATGATTAACGGTATTGAAGAAAACTTGATACCTATCCTGGCTTGTTGTGGATCAGGATTTCAGTAACATAAATTTCTTTCGGAAGCATTTTGTGACTAGAAATGTTAATATTAACATCCAGTACAATATCAAAACAAATAACCTGACTCAACTATATTTGAGTCAAATAAAATTATCTACCCACAAAGAATTTGTGAACTCTAAACTTTAACAAACAACAATTAGAGTGAGTTGCATTATTGAGCCTTCTTATAGATTTCCGCCACTGCAATTGTGCGTTATTACTTTGGTTTCCCGAAAGGGGGAAGAGAGAAAATCACATAAACGTGGAGAATCTACAATCGGCACGTTTGACAAATATTGGACCCGAGATAGCACTTCGGCGGCACTTCGACGACAGATCGGCAAATTCACACTATGTGGTAACCGTTTATATTTAATTACGATTCGTGTTGTTTGTTGAAATTGGGTACCAGATTATATATTTGAAGGATGGTCGTAAATTATACGATATAAATAGTATAGACGTACACTTCTTGCCGATTCCTTTTTTAGTGACAGATAAAACAAACAAAACACTTACCTAATATAAACTGTTAAAATTTCTAGTTCATCTTTCATGCTCATATACCCGCAAAACATTTAACTGAACTAAAATTAGACAACTTAATTTAAAGCTTATAACATTCTGCAACTGATACAAGGCAAATCAAGTTATAAAGTTTTAGCAAGAAATTTGAAATAAGAAAATGTAAAATTTGTATGAATATTTCATAAATTTTTTGATGTTCTTTGTAGAAATGAAATGTCTTTTAGTGCTAAGACTATATCTACAGAACTTTGGTGAAACTGAAACAAGAAATTTGTAAGTAGGTAAATGAAATACTCTCTTTTAGTAGACATTTCCATCTTATTAAGTAGTCGGTTTACTTCGATACCACGCTGCTATAGTTTGACTGTTAGTTATCGGTAGGAATCCTGACTACGTTGCCAGAGTTTTCCATAACTTTTATAAAACTATAGTTATTTTGATTTGGGAAGTTGTTCATTATTCAAAAACTTTCGTTGTACAAATGAAACAACTTTAACAAGTCAAAGTAAGTAGCTGCCAAGACGATGAAATATAACAATTTAATTTGTTTAAATCTCAAGAGAAGGGAGAAAGCTACAGTGTCAGCGAAACGCGTCACGAATTGTATATATTGTATATTGAACTTAGTTCAAATATAATGGAGATTTAAACAAATTAAATTGTTTTATTTCATCGTTAAGTATGGATCTTCATCAAGTAAAAGCCTCATCTATTCAATTAGCTACCAAGACTCTACCAGTCGAGAATCCACAAAAATCTCGAAATGATTTTGACGCTTCAAATACAGTTTTGGATTCCGATGTTTCTACATTTCATCTACTTGCATCTCAACTGATTCTTTCATTTTACCAGTTAACACACTGCACAAAAACCCAATTAACACGATATATTATGCTAGGTTATGTTAATAAGAATCAAGTTGTCAAAATTGAAACTTGCGCTGTTATCATGCATATTAAGGTTTATGGTGAGTGGGTCTATAAGGCCCTCCACTGCGACTCGCAAGAGTCTATTATGCATATTAAACAGTAGCTACAAAATAACGGACTATGAATAAAATACGTTTAGTAACATCTTAATGACTGCTTGAAAGTTAAATATTTAATGGCTACTAACCCTTCGACTATGAATGTGGATCTATACATTTCGCAAGATCTCTTCTTATTTTTGTGCAACTGACACAAGAAGATGAGGAAACCTCACCACACATACTGTGCCACTGCGAAGGCCTGACGGCTGAGGTTTTCGACGATAGGAGAGGAAAAACTACAACCCTCCCAATATACGGAGGACCTGAGATTTGGCATTAAAAGTCTAGTAAGGACGAGTCTAGCAAAGGTTGTAGTGGAAACGCTCTTAGAAGCTCATATTCATTTTAGCTCATCTTATACCTATCAGAACCACGTAGAAACTGTAACAGATTGGGAATGGATGATTCCAGTAGTCCATTTAGTATTGCCACTAAAAAATTTTCAGGTCTAAAACTACTAACATTTTCTTGGCCTTTTTGGGAACGATTCACACTCGAGACAGAAATAATTTTTGATTTCAAAGATTTCTAGATGTTCCCGAAGTTTGAATGTTGTAACAGAAAAAACTAAAATAACCTAGGGGACTTGAATATTTACATGTTTGCTGCATGGACGAAACCTGTCAATTCAATGTCACATGTCTTGTTTTTGACATTTGAAAACAATGTAAGACGACAATAATTAACCATAAAATATTCTAGACTAGATCACAAATTACTCTTAATAACTCACTTAGATTAGATGCAAGTTCGAGAAAAAACGAAGCCGACGTTAATTTCAAATGTCAAAAACAAGACATGTGACATTTAATTGACAGGTTTAGTCCAGGCAGCAAACGTAAAAACTTAAGTCCCCTAAGGTATTTAATTTTTTTCAATAACAACATTAATAGTCCAGTTCAGATATTCGGGAACATCTAGAAACCTGTGAAATCAAAAATTATTTTTGTCTCGACTTTGAATCGTACCCAGAAAGACCAAGAAAACGTCAGTCATTTTAGGCCCGAAAATTTTGTAGTGGCAATACTGAATGGACTACTGGAATCATCCATTTTCATGTAAAGAGTTTTTTTTGTTTCTTATTAAAATTGGCTCAAATATTGGCCGGAATTTTTGAAAAAGTTTAAAAACAGATTAAGCAAAGTGAAGACAATCTTGATACATTTAATTATATTAGCATCATGGCGCTATTTTTATTGAAAAAATATGTATTTTATTACCAAAAACATATTATTTTATTTTCAAAGATGGCAGCTTGAAAAATTCCAAATTTAATTGCAGTCGCAAGGACTGAACATAAAGATAGACATTAGACACACATCGGAGTAGCATCTTGTTCGAGTTCGTGGTTCTAAAGATGCTGGTTGGCAACGTCATCGCCATATCGAGGTTAATAACATCTAAAGTGGCCAAATGCCGCCTCGACATCCTAAATTAATGTACGTAAGAAAAACGTACAATTGCTACAGTTTATGTCTGCGGCGGGTTTCGGTTATTAAATGTAAGCCGCCGTTGTAAATGTGCTTTAACACCCTATAGAGACTATAAAGATGGTCGTTGCGCAGGGTTAGTTGAAGACACTAAATTGAAATACGACTCAACCAGATATTTTCTAATATTTGTAGTAATTTTGCACAGAATTTCGAGCTAGTTTCGGAAAAGTATTACATGAAACACGTACCTTCGAAGTCTATAAGTTCCACCGATAACAAAAAATAGTAAATTATTACAAATGGAGAAAGTAGATTAGATGAAAGTAGATAGGTTATTCATTTTACTTTCCAGACTTTCTTTATTACTTCACCTTTAACTTTAACAACACAATACTAAAGATGGATTCATGCAACATCAACTGATCTGCGGCCAGGGCTTGACGCATGCGTTGTGTCGAATTCATGGAAGAAATTAATTTCTTAGTTGAAAGCTGACAATCTTTCTTGGATTTAATTTAAATCTTAAAATCCCCTAGTTTCTTACTACTTCTAAACTACACGTTTTGACACCGTTTTGAAGGACGTAAGTAAGAATTATGTTACTCTTGAAGTACTCCAGGAGACTTTTGGCTTCGTTACAATGTATAAAATTTTATATTGTGATTTATAATACAACGTATCGAAATTTTTACTGTCACGTAGTATTGACCCCCATTCAGATGCCCTGAAACAAAAATTGTATTCATTAATCAATACATAAATATCAGTAGCTACGTTACGTCGCTAAATAGGTCTCTTTTTTATTATTTCTGAAAGATATCTATTATTTATACAGATATTATGTGTAATTTTGTCGAAACGTTCAAAATACTCAAAGTTTTATTAATGTCCTCTTAAACAGGAGTGTTAAATACTATTAACTCCTATATCATTTCTTGGTGAAAGTTGACACGTCAACAAAAATGATTTCAAGATTAATTTTAATGAAACTAAAGCTGATTTTAATTGTTGGTGAAGTTTACGGTGTGGTAAATTATTCAGTAATTTACGTAGGCTCTTGCCAAACTAAACTAAATTGGGAGTAACTAATCCTGTGAAGAGGGCGTTATAAAATTAAAAGAAATTAATTATAAAAGCACCACAAGAAGTATAGCTCGAAAGGTGTTACATATTAGCAGTATTTATAGAACGATTTAGAAAAAAAGAAATTTGAATGGACTGCAAGACATGAGGCGTCAAAAATGTGTATCCAGTTTAAATTATATACATTAACATCTCTTTAAAATGGACTCAAAAGTTAATTGGGAAATATAACACTTTAATATCTTGAATACAAAAGAAAACTTTATATAAATTTCGAGACGACGATATAGTACAATAATAAGTCGTATCTTTATTGTAAATTAAGTTTAAAGTAACAACTGACGTATTTATTTTGACAAATCTGCCAGCTTTATACCTTCTTTCTTTATGGATAAAGTTACTGAAAAATACTCGACAGCTACTCAATTGTTTGCAAACTTTCGGAACAAAGAACAAAGCGTTATTTTCTGTGAAAACTTTTCAGTTAGATTTTGTTTGCTTGAAGTATGGCAACTTTCATATTTTTAAACTGAACAAAACTCAACGCTAGAGAATTTAAGTGTTGAAATAGGTTGATCGTCGAAAATTGTAAAATCGTTTTTTCCGCATATTTGGTTTAAAGGTCAATTTTGACCATGTTTCCCTAATTTAACAAAAAAATATGTCGTATTCGTGTTCAGCACCCTCGAAAATATAAAGATAGACTATTCTTGGCGACTAGAACGGGGTTGGTAGTTGGTTCAGTATTGCCACTACAAAATTTTCGAGTCTAAAACGACTGACATAAACTAGATGTTCCCGAATATCTGAATGTTATTGAAAAAAATAAAATAATCTAGGCGAATTGAATGTTCACGTGTGCTGCATGAACGAAACCTGTCAATTCAATGTCACGTCTTTTTTTTGACGTGCATCTAATCTCAGTGAGTAATTCGGAGTAATTTCTGAACTAATCTAATATATTTTGTGGTTAATTATTGTTTTAGCTTGTTTTACATTGTTTTCAAATGTCAATAACAAGACATGTGACATTGAATGGACAGGTTTCGTCCATGAAGCAAACACGTACCTAAATATCCAAGTTCCATAGGATATTTTAGTTTTTTCAGTAACAACATAATAGCCCGGTTCAGATATTCGGGAACATCTAGAAATATTTGAAATAAAAAATTATTTCTACCTCGACTTTGAATCGAACACAGGAAGACCTAGAAAATGTCAGTCGTTTTAGACCTGAAAATTTTGTAGTAACAATACTGAATGGACTAGTGGAATCATCCATTAACACAATATTTTTGAGTGGCTACTGCCACATATTCAGGAAATTTGTGGAAATTAGAAGGAAGTGAATAATGAGCCACTAAAATTAGAAGAATAAAAAGATTTCAAAGCCTAGTGGATTATTGGCGTATACTATTATGATCTTTTGGAGAGATAAGTTATAAATTGGACTAAGTACGGCTACCCCATTCAGAATATTTCCCAAATTTAGTTCCCCGCGATTATTTCTTGTTTCGAAACACGTCTCTGTTCTTTTAAAGCAAGAATTACCAAGTAGATAATTGCTGTATATATTTTAAAACTGTGGTCGCCCTTAAACACACTCCAAAAGTAAGAACATTTGTATGTTATACGTTTTAAAATGAGATACGGATTTGTCTGTGGGTAATTGAATTAGTTAATTAACGGAAAAGGGTTTGCATACAGTATTTGGAAAATAATTCCCTCATAATAATTCACCACTATCTAAACTTTTCGAATTAAATTATCTGAATTAATTGTTATACTTCAGTTTTCTGATTATCTTTCATATGAGATAACATAAAAGTTTATCATTTAGCATAAAATATGTTCAGAGACTAATGCCCCGTCAGATAATCTTCATAGCAAGTTCCATGATCGTCATTATGATCATAAATCATAAATATCGATTATATCATGTGTGTCAATTTGTCCATTCTGACACGTTATAGTATTGCATATATCTAGATGAACTGATTTATTATATGAATTTCATAAAACAAAAAAGAACAAATTTACCCAATAAAAAAATTTACATTTATCAGCGTTTTATTGTTTCTATTCGTGGTTAGAGTAGGAGTCAATAAAGACTTTACAGCTGTTGATCACCACAATTCTAAGTCCCAACAATCCATCATACCCGTCGTTTCGGTTTCTACAAATCAATTACTCTGTCCCTTTTTCATTCCATTCTTCCGAAGGAGGGTTGTTTTATGTACCTTCTACCTATCCACTTATTCTATCGCTAACTTATAGCCACGGAAAATAGTAACAAATTACACCACGAACCCATGAAAAGTATTCAACATTTAAAAAAAAATTACACAACTTATTGACATTAAATGAAATGTTCCAAAAAGGCTCCTATACTACTATGAAACGTACAGAGAACTAAATTATTTTTGATAGCATTGTTAATAAATCAAATTATTTTCACTGTTCTTAGGTTTTGAATACCTGGGATATGCCTCAAAAAGGTATGATGAAAAGGTATAACTTTTCAAAGAAATTCGTTACGGAATTAAGCAACAAGAAGGAATGGGATCCAAATACCATTACCAGACTTGGAAAGAATGCCATTCAATGGTACACAGACGGCTCAATAGCAATAGAAGGAACTGGGATAGAAGTGTACGGGCCAGGAACCAAACACTCTGTGTTCAATATTGACAAAGGATATAGAAGGCAAAAGATTATCATAATGTCGGATAGTCAAGCAGCCATTAAAGCACTGAGCTCTTGTGTAATCAGTTCCAAAATGGTGCGGGAATGCCTAGGAAAACTCAATGAGCCAGGCGAGAACAATATCGTAACCTTACTGTGGATTCCAGGACACACTGGAATAGAAGGAAATGAAATAGCAGATGAACTTGCAAACAGGGGTGTTGAAAGACCCTTTTGGGGTCCAGAACCTTTTAACGGTATCAGCCCCAATGTAATATTAGAAGAAGTACGCAAAACCGAAGAAAGAAACGATCTGACCATGGGAAAGATTTAGTAGGGCTTAGACAATCAAAGATTCTGATGGGGGGCTATAACCCGTTGAAATCAAATGAATGCATAAGTCAAAGTAAAACTGCTCTAAGAGTTTTAAGAGGGATCCTAACAGGACATTGCCTCCTGTACGGGCACCTGAAAAAGCTCAAAATAGTGGAGGAAGAAGATTGTGGATTCTGTGGCATGGAAAAAGAAACCTCCATCCACATACTTGCGAATTGCCCCGCAATTCAGAATCCTAGGACGTAGCACCTAGGATATTATTGGATAGAAGAGGGACATTTACCTAAGTTGAAGCCTGCTGATATCCTAATATTCCTCAGGGAGATATGACTAAAGGAGCTACTAGTCTCTGAGACGTTCATCAGGAACTAAGTAGCAGTAAGGGGGTACAATAGATCTTTTAGGTTTCTGTGAATGTCACCCCATAAATCATATCGTACATACATACATAGGTTTTGAATAGTATTTAAATGCTACTTTCACAATATCTTTTGATGCGGATGCTTTTACACTTATCCTGTCTCGCGCGCATTTCGATAATCAAATTATCTTCTTCAAAAACTTGTAGTTCAATTATCGTAACGCATTTTCCGGACTATATTTCTTAGGTAAATGTCATTTGTATGGTACGGCAGATCAATCGATTTCTTTTCTTGGCCTTCAAATCAACAAAACTAATAAAAAACATGATAAAAAGAGCCAAGGCGCACGTTGAAGTCCACTCGTTCGCTATTGGGCTATCTTCGATAATACCGGAGCAGCGGCCCATTGTGTTCACTCCTATAATCTACTGATACGAAAAAATTTAAATACTTTGGAAGTTTATTCTGAAGTTGAATGGTGTGGTACTATTCCTACCTGTTGGTCGTTTTTAAAGTGGATGTATTTTATTTATATGTTCGTCCTTATTTATTATAGAGTCGGGAAAATAGGGCTGGCCTTTTATCTGATCATACTAAGAATGATAACTGACGTTCATTCAATCGATTTGGTTGTGCTCTGCAGCCCAGGCATTTGAACTGAATATTTGTACCATTTCCCATGTTATCTACTTCCATTCCAGAAGCTTTGTGTCTTCTAAGTAGGTCACTAATTTGACTGGAATTATTTTCAATAGTTGTAATGGTTGTATTTTTCCTCTCCAAAGTGCTTCCGTCTGAGTCCATGTAAGTTCTCGCAGAAGCAGAGTATGTGAGTAGGTTTCATCATAGAGTTCACATTTTCTGCACATAGGTTCACTAACTTTGCCCATTTTGTGCAGATGTGCCGACCTCCATTTGAGTTGATGTTCCCTTTCTAGCCAGTTCCCGATTTCCCCTCTTATGAAATCTTTTGTGATTCCACATAACGGTTCCGGACCTATGAAGTCTCCTTTACAGCCTTTTTTTAGCTAACTGGTCAGCCATTTAATTACCTGCAATCCCCTCATGTACCGGCACCCATATTAGAGACACTTTGTTGTCTCTTGCAGCCTGTTGAGGGATTCTTTACAGTTTTTTACCAGTCTAGACTGACGTTATCGATGATAATTAACCTGTGTTCCTTTGGGCTGGGTAGCAGTTCATAGTCACCGGTTTTTATGTAACTATACCTGCATCTTCAACAAAACCCTCTCCTCCTGCTTGCAATATTATATATTTTGAATCCTTGTCTGGTTCCTTGTACTGATCTTTCAAAATGGCTTGACCGCTAGAAAAATTCAGTCACGTCATGAGAAGCTCTTAGTGTCTTGATCATGGAGGAAGTTCTATGAGTTCAGAGATCATAATTTAGGAGGGGCTAGTTCCAGAGCTCTGAGAATAATTGTAAGGGCCGAATTCTGAATTAGCCTTTTTCCTGGGAAGATTTAAAAAAGTACAATCATATACCAGACTTTTTATGAA